>JAQISU010000225.1:7307500-7757500 GCA_029339505.1 Unio delphinus
GTTGTCCTGTTTGTAACTGTTTGTAAGTGAATTTGATATACATGCAGTTGTCCTGTTTGTAACTGTTTGTAAGTGAATTTGATATACATGCAGTTGTCCTGTTTGTAACTGTTTGTAAGTGAATTTGATATACATGCAGTTGTCCTGTTTGTAACTGTTTGTAAGTGAATTTGATATACATGCAGTTGTCCTGTTTGTAACTGTTTGTAAGTGAATTTGATATACATGCAGTTGTCCTGTTTGTAACTGTTTGTAAGTGAATTTGATATACATGCAGTTGTCCAGTTTGTAAGTGAATTTGATATACATGCAGTTGTCCTATTTGTAAGTGAATTTGATATACATGCAGTTGTCCTGTTTGTAAGTGAATTTGATATACATGCAGTTGCCCTATTTGTAAGTGAATTTGATATACATGCAGTTGTCCTGGTTGTAAGTAAATTTGATATACATGCAGTTGTCCTGTTTGTAAGTGAATTTGATATACATGCAGTTGTCCTATTTGTAAGTGAATTTGATATACATGCAGTTGTCCTGTTTGTAAGTGAATTTGATACACTGCAGTTGTCCTGTTTGTAAGTGAATTTGATACACTACAGTTGTGTTGTTTGTAAGTGAATTTGATACACTGCAGTTGAGTTTTGATGTTAAAGATAATCAGGGAAAATACCCTAATCCTGAAATTGTGATCTGTTCACTGCAAGAAATGTGTCATGAGCTACATAATTTATAGGTTTTATATACTGAATAGGGTAAGAAAGGGAACTCCTGCATGATGGCTAACTGGAGGGAGAGAATACAGTTTGTAATTTAGTAATCAGTCCTGGAATGGAAAACCATCTCAATTCAGAATCATTTCTTTGAAGAGTGTCAGATGAACAAATTTTGCATGCTGAAAATTTATGATGTGTCTTTTTTATTATGAGAAAGTTATCTTATGGCTAAACTTAATTAAAAGAGAAACTGACCCATTTAAATTTAGACATTGCTTTTGCAAAGTGATATGTGAGCACAGTTTACAAAGATAAATGGAGTTAAAGTTCATTTGAAATTTTACAGGAAAATATATGCTTAAGTGGCCAATCATATTTAAAAATAAAGATATTGCAATGGGTGAAAAAAGTTTAAGGCGAGTACAAATTGAAAGTTTGATTTGTACTTGACCCATTATTTATTTGTCATAAGCTACATAATTGAAATTAGACACAAAGACACAGTGGTCCCTTTTAAGAGTGCTCTTAAGACTCACCTGTTTCGACTGCAGAAACAAACTTAGCGACCTAATCATGTTTTGTATCTTATATGTTTTCAGTATGTTTTTATGTTTTCCAATTTCATTGTTTTTGTCATTTGTTGTTCTGTAGAGTAGTCATATCATTATTGATGGTGTAAAGCGCTTAGAGCTTCGAAAGATTTGGCGCTATACAAAGTCCTCATTATTATTATTATTATTATTATTATTATTATTATTATTATTATTATTATCATAACAGATTTTTATTGCATACATGTAAAAATGCACTTATATTACGAAGACTGAATGAAAAGAAAGTTGACAATTCACACTTATTATATTTTTGTCCTGTAAAAAAGAATTATTCAGTATTTTTATTTTTTTCAGATGGACTGGTGTTTAGTTGCATTCCTGCTTGTTGTGGTTTACCTTGTGACACAGGGAATGAGGTTGTTATTCGCAGAGACAGACTTGGTTCTCCAGTGGTGTGAACTATTTGGAAATTCACCAGGTGTTTCATGGAAAGCAATTTTTGGATCTTAACCTCCTTCTCACTTTCATAAAATTCTCAACCATTTTCAAGTTTTGACATTTTCAGATTTATTTTAACCCAGTCTCAGATTAATATTATGCTGCAAATATAGGTTTTGATTTTCAAAAATAATTTAGAATTAATTATAGTTGCCTTATTAATAGAGACGGTTAAGGCCCTATATTTATAAAACAACATGTACTCAACTTGACTACACTCAAACTCAAAAAATTACATGCAAATATATTTTTAATAACAGCTTGAAAATTCGGTAGCAAATGACTTCATAAGTACCATTTGTCACTAGTCTCAAATTGGATGTCAGTATTTAAGAAACAAACAAAAAATCAGCTGACAACGATCATGTATAAATTAATATTAACCTTTGTTTCTGTCACAGAAGATGATGGAAATAAAATTTTCAGTCTGAAAATTTAAGATCTCTCATCATCTGAGTTTGGTTTTATATTTTTGATAAAAGAAATTTGCAACAGAACAGGTGGCCAGTGTGCTAGTTTTTACTGTACATCTAATAATTTTATGTTGTCAATGATGGTATTGTACTTATAACCCGTTTTTCTTGTAAATGCAGTGTAAAAGTTACAATCAGTACTTAACAGTACATGTATTTGCAAATTAAAAATCTACTTAACATATAAAATTTTGTTTATATTTCAGCTTGTTCATTTTTAATGATAGTAGTATTTAGTTTTGAATGTAATTTCAGGTTTAGGAGTTTTTGGGAATATGGTGTCATTTTGACCTTATATATGGAATACTATTGATTTTCAGAAAAAGTCTGCTTTTAATTTGACATCATTTTATATGTTAGGATTAGATTACTTTGAAGACGTATTGATGCAACTTTATTCATGAGAAAGAGACGTGAATGTTTTACTAAATTTATGTATAGTGCTCATGTGGCCTCTATACACATTCAGACATTGTGTATTGAATAATGTCTAGGATGGGGCCCAGGGTGACAGAGTTATTTTAAGTGCTTGTCTTTACCGATCACTGTGATCTCATATCTGTCCACATATGTTTGGCCATTATGGGTATGTCAGAAAGATTGCCAGTAGCATCACATGTGTTGGTGGTTTTTACTGGGCTTTCCTTGGTATTGCCTTCACCAGTTTCACTAGCTGCCATGTACAGCCCATGTTGTACTGAAAAATGGCATTCAAACTCAAAAGAATAAATATATATATCTATATATATATATATTATATATCTTTGTAGAAGCTTGGGGTTATACTGCAGTCAGTGTGAATTAGAAGAAAGATTTGTATACCTCATCAAGTAATATTTATAAGCATTGTTAACATGGTATTTCTGTTACAGCCTCTCTATCAGAAAAGGTTGTGTGGATAACAGGAGCCTCAAGTGGGTTGGGGGAGGCTCTGTCATATGAACTGGCAGAAGCAGGATGTTGTTTGGTGCTATCTGCTCGCAGGGAGGAGAGGCTCAATGATGTCAAGGCTTGCTGTATTGGTAAATTTAATATCTAGCTTACGTGAAAAACTGTTACTTTTCCCTGCTTCATTAATAACATTTTTCCTTTGGGCATATATAGGTCTTACTAACTAATGTAATGCAAACATAAGTAAATCAGTTTTTATTACTGCATGTGTGTGTGTGTGTGTGTGTGTGTGTGTAAATGCAAACATAAGTAAATCAGTTTTCATCACTGCATGTGTGTGTGTGAGTAAATGCAAACATTTGAATAAATGTAATGAAGAAAAAAATCAGTTCTATTAAACAGAAAATAGTAGAATCTACATATATCTATGAACAAGACAGACTTAATGATTTTGGGAATTAGATACCAAACTTTTGCATTTATGACAGAATATCTTTATTTTATTCCTTGCTTTTCTAAATCCAACAACCACAAATAAACATTAAACATAGGATGTATATAAACAAGTAATATATATATATATATATATATATATATATTATTTTTTTAATATATATTTATATACATTAATTAATTTGCATCATACATATTAAAAGTAAAAATAAAACTGTTTATCTCTATTTATTCATAAATTTTACACATATTTACCAATAGAGATACAAGTATCTTGAAGATCCAGTTTTATATCTTTCTATGTATTAAATATTAGTAATATGTGAAATACATATATATATATATATATATATATATATATATATATATATATATATATATATATATATATATATATATATATATATATGTATATATATATTTCCATGTCCATGTTATTTATTAAAGAATAAGAAAAGTAGGTTACAAATGTACAAACGTAAGCTATGACGTCATATTGTTTATGTCATATTGTTTACTCAGAAACATGATATATTTAATGACGTAAGCAATCATAACAAATTCAGTTTGAATTCAGTTTGATAAAGCATTAAAGCGAAACCGGTCACAACATTAATACGTGTTGGTGTTGTTTATTTTATATTATGTGTGTGTGTGTGTGTGTGTGTGTGTGCTCTACTCATTATGTTCTATTATGCTATGTATATATGTATTTTGTTATTGACCTTAGTCCAAAATGAATTTAATGGTGTACCTGACCAGTGACATTTATTTTGTAAACAACATAATATTTAGCAAATATTTCTCGGTGATTATAGATTAAATATTGAATTCATTATTAAATGAGTAAACATGTTTACTTCTTTTGAATGTAGGATATTAGTTTTTCACTTGGAAATTCCTCAACTTGTTGTCAACTTTGAATAGTTTAGATAGTAGACTTACCTCCTGGTTCTGTTATTGTGTCTTAGCTATATGGGCCAAAAACAATGTGTTTCCTATTGCACTGATTTAAAACTGGGGTAGGTAAGTAGTTTTTTCCTTTCAAACATTATACAGTAGAATCTGCCAAATAATGTCTCTCAAGACAGTTGGTCTCTCATGACAGGTCATAACACTATATAATATTGAGAAATTTGGACTCACCAAACAGGTGGTCTCTCATAGCAGTGGTCTTTCAAGACAGGTTTTGCTCTGTATATATATGTGTGTGTGTGTGTGTGTGTGTGTGTGTGTGTGTGTGTGTGTGTGTGTGTGTGATTAGTACTGGGCTAAAACAACTCAGCTAGAGGTACAAATCAACGATCAACATCATGAATTTAATTTTTTTTAACCCTGATGGAAAACATGCATGAATTGGCAATGAAAAACAGGGATGGTCGTTTGACTGGAAAAAACATTTTGGTGGTGGCATGTTTTATTAATGTTGTTTATTTGAAAAACTATTGATTCACACCTAGCCCTCTTAAGTGGAATCAGTCTTATTGTTTTTTCTAATTTAAATTATTCAATGGAAATACAAAGTGCTGATTAATACTTATATGGTATTATAGTTAATTCAGTCAAGGACATTCTGGATTATATTATAGTGATAAATCAAAAGCCTTTTAACACATTCCACATCAATGGCATATTAGTGAATTTGAAACTGCAAGAACACTAGCACATTCAGAATTGGAATTTATTTGAAACACCTAGAATTAAGTTGGAACACTATACATTTGGACTTGTGATATAATTCAGGACTATTTGGGATTTAAATCACAATATAAATTTGCATAGATAATACTGTATATCTTTTTTTTTCCAGAGAGAAGCAGGATGAAAGCAGACAAAATTTTGGTATTACCACTGGATATGCTTGCATTTGATACACATAAACAGGCTGTGGAAACAGTTCTCAAATACTTTAGAAAGGTTTGTCACTTTCTTTGTGTTTTACAAAGCCAAATCAGCCCAATAAATAGATCTCACTGCTTACTTAAGTTTCTCAGCAACATGTAATGATGCAGGGAATAACAAACTTTACACCACCAAGCCAACTTTAGGAGAATGGAGTCATTCCTACAGTACCATCCGTAGGGAGGAGGTAGTCATTGCAAGAATTCAAATTGGTCATATGTATACATGTATTAACCACTCCCAGATACTAAAAGGTGAAGACCCACAAGAATGCGTTTCTTTTAATGAACCATTCACTGTTAAGTACTTTATGACAGTGTTTCGACTGGCAACATTTGCTCAATCAGTATTACAATGCGCATGACATGTACATAGGTAAATATTTTTGTTTATTTATTTTTTGTTTTACTTGATGGTAATGTAAAGACATTTTACAAATGTAGCTGCAAATACATATGGCAAACAGTATCATGATTCAAGAGAAAATTATTCCTGCATTAACTTTTTTTAAAATGTTTTTGAGTGAAGCAAATTTGGTGATGGTGGTGGGGGCATCAATATTTTAATTTAGGCCTTGCAAACAAGTTCTATATAAATTCCATTCTTGGTTTGGAAGATATTGAATGATCTATGGGACATGCATACTAGAAATTGTTATTTTATGTAGAGAGAGGCTTTGTATATATTAATACCATTGTGTACTTATATGTATTTACATTTTGGTATAATGTTTATAATTTTCATCAGAAATTTTGGCAATAATTACTGTACACAAATCAAATTAATTTAATTCATTGTGGTTCTGGTAACAGAAATGCTCTCTTGATATCTAGTTTTTTTGTAAAGTTATACCTCAGTTTGGAAAAGGAAAAAGCTGTGAATTCATTTGTTAAGGTTTATTTGTATAGGTATTGATTTTCTAATTTTGAAAAAGTTAAATTTTTTAGAACACTTAATTTCATGGATTTGGAATGGTGCTCTATTCTTTTAATTGAAAAACCACTGTTCATTGGATGTTCAGATTAATAGTTGGAAAAAAATACAAATTGATATTCTTTAAAACAATGAATCGACAGCAGTTTGAATGCAGAAATCCCTGGGGATCTCAATTCCCAAATGTTCCAACATCAAAAACAGATCTTTTCCCAAGTGTTCAGATTTTAACATATTTATATATATTTGACAGATAGACATCCTTATAAACAATGCTGGGCGGTCACAGCGAGCCCTGTGGGAGAGGACATCCCTGAATACTGACCAGGAGATGTTAAGGCTGAATGTTCTGGGTCCCCTGTCCCTAACCAAAGCAGTATTACCCCACATGCTGGATAGAAGAGCAGGGCATATTGTTTGTACCAGCAGTGTAGCTGGGAAATTTGGTGTGTAGAGCAGGGATAATCAATTTTGTTTAGTTTCCTTTGAGGGGTCTTTAAGAAGCTCTGAATACTAGTGCACTGTACAACAAAGGTCTTTAGTAGTAAACAGTACCATACATCAGTACATCCTCTCGGAGTACTCCCCATGCACACCTGTTCAATCCGATTATCCAGTTACAATATGCTATTTTGTACTAAAGTTTTGATATGTTGTTCATACACTGGAACACTGCACTTCCAAACATTGGTAGCTTCCAAATTGCTTTCTAGTGAATCTTTGATATTAAGATTCAATCGTTATTGTTTATAGCTAAATCAAATTTATAAGGAGTATGTGACAAAGTTTTGGATGCTGTGTAAGAGTGAAATTTACAGACCTGAAGCACTGAAATACTGGATCCATTTGTCATGGTGTGGATAGGATAACATAGTGGAACTTTGATTTGTGAAGATGGGATGACCAGACCTTTTGCATGAACAAAAAATGCATATGAAACTCTCTTGACCATACCTGTCAACTCTCATGCCAGGAGAAAAAAATCTTCCAATTTTTGGGGTCGTTCCACCCCCACCCCTGATCCTTTGGAGAGAACTCCTGATTATTACATTATGTCTGTCAGTTTTTTATTTATAATTAAAAAATATCCTACTTAAATAGATATATCATATGTAGTCTATAGAAGCCATGTTCTATTTTATCACCGTTGAATATTGTTGTGACAAAATAATTATTATCACATTACAAACAATTTTTTCTTCAGGAAATAAAATGTTAAGTTTAAACATTATTTATGTCAGTTTATTAATTTTGTAGCCCTACAACAATACTAAAATCAGAAAGTAAACCACAAAAAACCAAAAAGAAAAAACAATAAAATTGTCAGCAATTTGTTTCAATTCCCAGAATGATCACTGTGCTATCTCCTTTCCCAGCAAAGAAACATACATGAGTGTGGGGCTCAGATTGGCTAAATTGTTCAAAGCAATCACCATTATGGATCACTGCCATCTTGCCAATCTGGGTATGTGAGAAAGCTTGCTAGTAGCTTCTTGTGGGTTGGTGGTTCTTTCCAGGGTTCTTCATTCACCATTTTTAATGGCTGCTGTGTATAGCCAATCTTATGCTGAAAAATGGCATTAAACCCTATAACAACAACAATTACGTCAATGAACACCTTTGCATTACTATACCATATATACAGACATTGATTATCATCATTTCATTAAAAGAAGCAATGAAGAATTATGCAGCTTGCGTGCCTTCAAAAAACTAATTTAGAGTAAATATATTTTTTTGTAAACAATGTTAAATGCCTTTCGAGTTGAGAACAAGAAAATAAGATGGGATATAAAATGTGGGAAAAATACTTGCCACATGAACAGTAGCTTGAGACTGTATGTTTATGTACTGTTAGTTTCATCAGAATCTGCATGGACATGTTAATCTGCATGGACATGTTAAAAAAATAACTATAATAAAATATTCAGAAATGCTCAAATCTCTTATACTTAATAATTAAATATACATTTTCCTAAAAATTGCAACTTTCAGGCAAAGAAAATGAAGCATACTTTTCAGTATATAATTTTTGTATCAGTAAAACCACATATACTGGGTAACTTAGTTTCTGTTATTTTACATAAAACTACTGCAAATGTGTGGTTGTCTTGCTTAAATTGCAAAGTATTACATTGTTAATATTTTATCATTTTTTGGAGTTTCATTTTTTTTAACCTAAAAGGCACCAAAAAGTAATTAAAGAACCATTTGATAAATTAAACTTATTCAAGATTAGTAGTTAATTTTTGTCTTCTTTGAAAGTGTTTAATATTGCTTGTAGTATGCTTTTTTTCATAAACCAGGTGCACCTGGCTTGGGATCTTACAGCTGTTCTAAGCATGCCCTACATGTAAGTAGCAGGGGCACAGCCCAAGAAATCATGAAATTGAGGTGTAAACTTTTGCTGAATAGTTATTATTAGTGACCTCCTTTCATCATATGTCCAGAGGACACAAGTTAGTAACTTCAACAAATGATCTTGTGTCCATACAAACCATTTTTTGTATCATGAGGCTTTCTTTGTAATTGAGTTCATATACTCACTTATTGACAAATCCAACTACAAACAACATAAAACCTGATTTTTGATATCATAATGTTTCAACATATCAGGGTCCATGTTTTGTTCCACTAATTGCACTAATTACCCCTAACACACTGCACAGACACAGATCTGTTGATGCATATTCTAAGGGGTCCAGTGTAGATTGGTGTTATATCAGTGAATTGCTAATAGCAAAGTTCCTTATAGTTGAGGTTTACTGTATGTTTAATCCTTAGTCTTTAACTGTAATTTAGATATCAGATTTTTCCCCACTCAGAATGTATCTGAAAGAGGTCAAGGCTGAAAATTATTGCATGGTGGTGGGTGGAAGAAGTATTTATATTCTTGTCTGATGTGTAAAAGCAAGCAATAATCACGAGTCATTTTGTGATTTTTAGTTATAATTTTAGCCAGGTATCACACCAACAGGGCTATGGCATTAATTTCCTTACTTTTTCAGCGATTCACGGTGTATGCAAATTTACGAATTTCCCAATTCTCAATTACTTTAAATATTTAATAAAATAAGGGATTTCCCATTAAGCACAAGTCGTGATATAGGCAATTGCCTAACCAGTCCAGTATTGATAATTGATATTTCAATAAGGAATGGACTCTGACCCTACACCCCAACATAACTGTCTAAAATCAAAAATAGGGTGGCAAGGGTCAGATGAAACTGATTAGGAAAAAGAAATATATTGCACAAAAAGTGAAGTTTTGTTTGGAATATACCAAATATTTGCAGTGCATTTAGCCATCCAGCACCAATGTACATCATGCTCTTTGCAAGCAAGTGTGCCACAAATATTAGCATTGGGCATGGTGGCAGAGATGATGTGAGGGTAGCAAAAGGCACAAAAAGGTTGGAAAAATTAAGAACTTGCAGTAGATTTCATTTCTGGAATATTTTAAGCCATGGACGGAAGAACTGCAAGGTACCAATGCTGCAGCATTGTTTGCGAGTTTTGTTCTTGAACATAATTTACCTTCATCAGCTGGAGACAATGCTAAACATTTGTTCCGACAAATATTCCTGGATTCAGGGATCAAAATTCACTAATTTTTATCTCTATTTTCACTAATTGCGAGCCTGGAGGGTTGACAGCTATGGTTATGATGTAATCTTTCTTAAGGTAAGGTGGAGTGTATCATGCTATGATACCCTTCCATCTGTTTGTCTTTTTTGCTTTCTGCAGTTTTATTAGTTTCAGGCCACTACCTTGACCAAACAAGGTAGAAACCTATTGCTTTTCTGGTTTTAAGGTCAAAGGTCAAGGTGGGAAAAAATATGACTGCACAAATATCATTTTTAGACTGCATAACCTAATCATTGTGGGGGTAATTAGGTGAAAAGTCAAGGTTAGTGTGAAGCAGGTAGAAAAGGTAGAAACCTAATTGGACCAAGGATAGCTTGCTGTTCAGGAAAGCATGCTTCATATGATGGGGCTGAGATCTATCTATCTATCTATCTATCTATCTATCTATCTATCTATCTATCTATCTATCTATCTGTCTGTCTGTCTGTCTATCTATCTACAACCGTTGGGCCACCACTGATGACCTGACAACCAGCTTCCTCCATTCCAACATGTTCTCTGATACTCTCACTGTATCACTCAGCTTCAGTCCTGTCCACTCTGAGATGTTATCCTCCCATCTTTTCTTCTGTCTTCCTTTCCTTCGCCCTCCCTGCACAGTACCTTGCATGATTGCCTTAGCAAGCCCTGTTGATCGTGTGACATGTCCATACCATTTCATTTTGCACTTTTTCAATAGCTCATCAATAGGGCCCAATGGATTGCTTAATTCTGTTTCCCACTTCCTCATTCGTGACATGATCTCTATATGTAATGCCAAGCAACCTTCGAAAGCATCTCATTTCAACAGCTTGTATCCTCCTTTTGAGATCCGCTGTGAGGGTCCATGATTCACAAGCATATAGGAATACAGATGCAAAAAAGGAGCGCATCAGTCTGATTTTTGAGCTGAATGAGGTGTTTCTGTCTTTCCAAACTGTCTTCAGCCTTGCCATTGCTGTTATTGTCAGCGCAATCCTGGACAATATTTCTGGTTTCGTTCCCTCGTCTGCCACGATGGCTCCTAAGTACCTGAATCTATTAACTGTTTCCAGTTTTTGGCCTCTAATCATGATGTCAGTGCTGATGCCACTGGTGTTGTTGGTCATCAATTTGGTCTTCTCTGCACTGATTTCCATACCAAAAGCAGTAGCTGTCCTGTCCAGTTTTTCCACCAACTGAGCTAGCTCCTCCTCATTTCCTGCAAGGCCATCGATGTCATCAGCAAAGCGCAGATTCGTTATTATTCTGCCTCCAATACTGACAGTTCCTTCATGGTCTTCCAGTGCATTTGTCATGATTCTTTCAAGGAAGATGTTGAAGAGAATAGGTGAAAGCAAGCAGCCCTGTCTGACTCCCAAAGTTGTCCTAAACCATTCTCCTATTTGACCGTTGAAGCATACTGGGCTGGTGGCCTTGCTGTAAAGGCTTTCTATGACTTTGATCAGGTTAGCGTTGATGTTGTACAGCTTCATGGTGGACCAAAGGGCTGCATGCCATACCCTATAAAACGCCTTCTTAAAATCTATAAAGACATGATAAAGGTCTTGTTGGTGCTGGAGGTATTTCTCACATAGTATTCTCAGGTTGAAAATCTGTTCAGTTGTGCTTCGTCCTGGTCTGAAGCCTGCCTGTTCTTCAGCTATGATTTCCTCTGCCCGCGGCTTCAGTCTGTTTAATATGATTTTTAGCATGAATTTGCTTGGGCGGCATATAAGACTGATCATACGATAGTTCTGACATTGCTGCAAATTGCCTTTTTTTGGGAGAGTTACTATGAGTGACTGAGTCCATAGTGTTGGCCATTACCCTGTCTGCCAGATCTTGTTGCAGATTGTTAGTAGGGCGCTTATCATGGCTTCACCCCCTTCTTGGACTAGTTCTGCAGGAATGTTGTCTACTCCTGCTGCCTTCCCTTTTTTTAATGCTTTCACTGCAGCCTCTACTTCTTCTTGGAGGATGGGGTAGTTGTCAGTGTTGGTCACTGTAGGTCACAACAAAGTAAAAAAAGAAAATGGCTTCTTCATTATACCTTCTTTTTATTCATTGAACAAAATTTCAAGTGATTTGCTTTGGGATCAAAGGAAGGAACCTGATGTTTGTAGGTCTATAATGTGTAGGTCCAGGTGAAGGTCACCATGACCTAATGATACTGCTGTCAGCAGTCAGACATGTCGGGGTCTACTTACAGATATGTGTAACACAGATCAGGTGTATAGCATACCTGCTACTACTGTACTCATATGGTAAAGCTCTAGGTTTTGCAGGTTTTGTGTAACAGCAATATGGGTGCATGAGAGCCAACATTACAGAATATTTGGAACATTGAATCTCTGGATGCTGTTTCTAATATATAAATCTATTTTGTTTTCTTGTCAGCTTATTTACTTTTTGCTTTATCAAGTTTATTACAATTTGAATTCAGAGATTTAAAAAAAAATTATTCTCCAATAATTCTCATATTTCAGGATAGCAATTTAATGCAGTTGCTTTCTTGTTAAAACATAATTATTTGAATTTTGATAAAATATTTAATTAGTAAAGTAACAAAATTAAAGAAATATATTTTAAAATAAATATTCAGAATTTTGTAGGTGTTAACTTTTATGATTTTGCAGAGAATTTTCACAAAATGATCATAGTTCATGTGGATTGGGGTAAGCTTCCTATCAACAGAACAATCATAGAAACCAAAGTATGCTACTAATGGTCATAACGATGACTTTACCCAGAGATCTAAACCCCATTTCATGGTCTCTGTTGATAATAATAGCTTGACTAGTTGCATGCATTGAAATCCCATCGAGAATGAGGGTAAAGGAACTTGAGTAAATGTGGCAGATTGAACACATGACATTGCATTCCATAATTGAAAATTAAGATTCCTAGGATATTTGGCTCTTGCATGTTATCCAGAATCTTTTCTTATTCTGCACTAAGACACATAAGAGAAAAAAATGACAGTAAATATAATCTAAATTAAGTCATGAAGTTGTCAAAGAGTATTGATTTCTTAAAGTGGCATTTTTAAAAACCAGATTTACAGTATTGTAGCAGTGGATTATTTAAAATTCTAAGTGGATGTAACTTTGCCACAAAAGTCACAAACAGTTTTATACTACAAAAGATACAGCATTTATCTCATTACAAGTTCTGAGGGCCAGCCTAATAAATTCTTTTACTAAGTAGAGGATGGGCTTAGAGATGAAGTAGGTACATCTTGTTTTAATTACTTCTAATTGTTTATAAACGAAGATGACAAAAACTATATCCACCAATGTCCCACATCCTTTTCTTTTGATGTACAATTTCAGGGTGCATTTAACTGTTTGAGAAATGAGACACATGACAGGAACATACATGTCACCATGGTTGTTGCAGGACCATTTTTTTCAGAGGCATTAATACATGCTTTCACTGAATCTACTGAAAAGGTAAATATTACTTTTCCAAGGTGCTCAATATATATATTTAAAAAATGTATTAGAAATCTATTTTTAGGTTTGTCTTTAAATTATGTATTAGTTTGAGGTTACTTCCAAAGATTGCATTTTTTCATTTAAAGAATATGAGAAAAAACAAGAAGCTCAGATTAAGGTCATTCATGTGGGTGAGATCTGCCTAATAATCAAACACAATAGCAGTTGATCCAGAAATCTGAGTCAGTTGGATGCTTTGAAATTTAATTCATTGCTGCTGTAGATTGCATGTTATGAAAACAATTTTTGCCAGCTTTTTTTATTTCCTATTTTAATTCATATTTTATGGCAAATCAGCATAATTTATAAAAATAAATAAAATAATACTTAACAGTTTTGCACCCAGTTGCTTTTTTGCAATAGTTGATCAAAATGTGTTTTGCATTTTTTAGATAAAGTTCTGTAAATATTTTTCTATTCCTATCATTTGTATGTTTTGAAAGCAATCTAAACCAGTATGTTTCCTGACGGATTTGGTCAAAATCAGTTCATGTTTTTTAAAGATACTTAAATATTTTTCTAAATTTAGTAACATTGAATGATTGACCATATTTAATGGCAAATCAGCAAATTGTGTAAATTTGAAAAGACTTCATGCCATGTTGTTTTTAAGCACGATTGTTCTGGTCATCAGTTTTGTAGAAGTGATTTAAAGGTTGGTGTTTTTAGTTCTAGCAACCAGTAAGTATCACCAGTATAGATTTTAAAGGTCCTATTTCAAAGTCAGATGAAGTTTTCTAGTTTTAGCAAGAGTGCCCATATTTGATAGCAGATCTACATCTATTTTGTTTTTATAAATATATAAATTTGAAAGGACTTCTTGCCAGGATATTTCTGTCAAATGTCATAAAATTGTTCAGAGGTTTTGAATAAGTCATTTACAGGTTTTTCTATTCTAATTACATGTAATGATGACCATTTTTGATGGTAGTTAGCATTAGTTACACAATTTGAAGTCTTCACGCAGGATGCTTTCTATTCAGTTTGGGTCAAGTCTTTTCAGTGCATTTTAAAATGTTCTTATTTTTATAATAATAATGGTTTTTCTATTATGGTAATAGTAGGAATTATTATAAATAAGATCACTATCATTTATACAAACATGCAAGGTTTTCCTCCCAAGATGTTTTCTGTCCAAGTTTATAAAATTTTGTTCAGTGGTTTTTGAGAAGTAAAGGGTTTGTACTATTTTTTTCTAATTTAAGCCATATTTGACAGAAGATTGCCATCGTTGTAGAAATTTTAAACCCATCTTGCCATTATATTATGTTCTGTGCATTGTTTGGTCCAGTGATTTTACATATCAGTTGATAGATGCACAGATCACACAAAGCATGGCAGTGCAAGCTCACTTGATTTTATGGCCAGTGAGCTAGAAATTCAATGTCAATAATCAACAAATATCCAAAATTTAAAGAATACTCTTACAAACTTGAATCATGCTGCTAACCCTAATTAGGATAGGTGCTTTACAGGATTCTGATTTCACTGATAATTTTTGGGTGCTTATTTTGACAGATTTCATAGTTGCCACAGATTACAAATTTAAAGTTCCAGCTTAAAACATCACTGCAATAAATGGTAATTTCTCAGAGCAACTTTATTTACAAACTGAAGTGTAAAAAAAAATCTAATTTTAACAAACAGTGAAAATATAAACAGATATACATGGATCAACATCATTACATGTTACTGTATATACATGTTTAAAAGTCAAGCCCAACTGCAAACTGAATATACCCAGATCTGCCATTGCATAATGAGTGTAGTAGAACAAACAACACAGACCCTATATGCAGGCACATTGTGGCATATAATAATAATAATGAGGACTTTGTATAGTGCCTAATCTTTAGAAGCTCTAAGTGCTTTACAACATATTAAATGATATGACTACAAAAAAAAAACCAAAAAAAACCACCATAAAGTTAGAAAACATAAAAACATGCAGAAAATATTAAAGGTAGGAAATATTATTAGGTCTTTAAGTTTGTTCTTGCAGTTGAAAAAGTTGAGTTTTAAAAGCACTCTTGAAAGGGATCACTGTCTTTGTGTCTAATTCAATGGGCAATTTGTTCCACGTTGTTGTGCCCTGGTGTGCAAAAGAACCTTGTCCATTTTTATGATTTTAGTAGTATTGACCTTGTTCAGAAACATATTACCAGTGGTATTTTTCAAAAGTAAATGCATTACCATTTTTTTAAATTAAATGATTTATTTCAGATTTTGACAAGTTTCAAACTGCCTTTAAATACATTAGCTTCTGGGGGTAGTGAATTGGTCTTTTAATCTGAAATTTTGGTAGGGCACAAAGCACGATTTTGAAGCACGTGTATGAGACTCTGTATTTGAAATTTGATTCTTTTTCCCTAGAATCTTGGTTTGGAAATGAAACCTGGAGAGAAAAGAATGTGTACAAAACGTTTTGCACATCATATGGTTGTTGCCATAGCAAATAAACTGGATGAAGTCTGGATTTCTATGCATCCAGAACTTGCATTTGTCTACATCAACCAGTATTTCCCAGCAATTGTCCAAAGGTAATAATTTCAATATATAGAAAATGAAGAATGATTGAAATTATATATGCCTTTTATGTTTTATTTAATTATAATAATTAGTAATTAAGAAAGTTAAACACATACTTAATAAGTATGAGAGTTAAACAAACACACTTAAAAGGTTTGGATGTAAAAAATGGTCTCATTACTTTCTAATTTTGCATTAGACTTATTCATGAAATAGTTTATTTATCCAATCAATTATATATGTCTCATTCTTGCAACTATGGCTGCTAATCTAAAAAATAAAAATAAGAGGATACGTACATTCATAAATCACCATCAAGTCATGTCTGGTCCAGAAAACTAAGCATGTTTTGATTGGCTACGACAAAGCACAAATTTCAAGACAATAATCATAAGGTCACATAATCCCCTTCACTGTTAATAATACATAACGATAATCACAAGATAATACAAACCCATTTAATAGTACAGGCACAACAATCAACATGGGATTCTATAACCCCATTCCCTATTACACATTCATTCATTTGATACATGTACTCACGAACATGATGGTTTTAGCATAACTATGCAATCTGTTGCTGTAAACAGATACAATGTTATTTATCCAAAGCACCTTGTGTGCACATCCTTTTTGTTTTCTGACAAATGGAACAACTTGAAGTGTAAACATGCAAAGCTTGTGAAATATTCTGTCCTAGTCTCTCATGTTTCAATAATATGTGTTATTGCTGGAAATGGTCGTGAAGCATCAGTTACAAAATTGCCATTGGGATAAAAATAAATGCAGATCTTATACATGCAGATATAGTTTTCACTACTATTTTTTAAAACAAATAGTGGAAAAGATAATAGGAAAGGATCGATCTTTTTAGAGCTTTATGTGTTTGTTTTTATGTTTTAACGCCATTTTTCAGCACAAGATAGGCTAAACATTGCGGCCAGTATTGATGGTGGAGGAAGAACCCAGAAAACCTCGGAAAGAAGCACAGACTCATGAGAAGCTATTGGCAAGCTTTCTCACATACCCACATTGGTTGAACCCACACAGAGTTGAGATGGTAGTGATCTGTAACGGAGAGCACTTTAGGTCAATAGGGGGCCCACTTTATGTGAACAGTTGCAGTTTAAATCAAAATTAGACCTAAAATTCGGAGATGTCTTAAAACTGTGTGACTTCAATAGAAAAACACACCAGACATTTAAGTTGGTACCAGTTCTGATGCATAATACTGTTGAAAATGGTAACAAATCGATAATTTCACAACAACTGGTGCTTGTGAAATTATGATCTCTTGTAGAAAAAATATTTAGATAAATGTTGGTATGCTTTTCTTAATCTTCAGAAAAAGTCTGCACTTTGCCAAAACCAAACATAACCAGATTTTCCCTATACAAGAAACTACTACATGTCAGACCACTATACTGTATCCAATATAATGACATTTTTGTATATATTATGTATTACAAGATAAAGGCACTAATTCTATTTCAAGTTTGAATCTGTCTGATCAGTAATTTAGACTCCTTTGTCTTCATTCACAGTTTGACAGTAGGAGTCATGCCACTTTCTTTGTAGATATGAGATAATTGTTTGTTACACCATATCATCTTAATTATATGTAGTTAATAGTTGTATTGACAGTATAAGCCACACCTCAACTATGAGCTCTGAACAACAGCATCAACAAGACATTCAATATTTCAAGGTTGTCTTATGATATTTTACTCGACAATAGACACATGGCTAAATTTTATATAATATGGACAGTATTTACTTTAGCTATCTTGTTATACTTTAAACGCATTGCTTGATGATGGTTTATGAATATATGTATCCTCTTATTTTTATTGTTTAGATTAGCAGCCATAGTTGCAAGAAAGAGACTGCAAAAGATAAGAGAAGGGAAAACAGATTTGCATTCCTAATAATTTCTCTCAAGACAAATTAAGCAGGTTTTGTGGATCATTGCTGTTGTTGACACTAGCAAAGGTGATTCACATGGAATGTAGCATCATACCAAAGGTATCTCTTTAAAAGCATGCAGTAAATGGTAGAGGTATATGTCAAGATCAGAAATTGGAGCATTCATTATTAATTATAATGTTTAGAGTATTTTTGTACAAGACTTATTTCAAGGCTTACCTGTTTTGTTATGTATATCCAATTTGTAATGTGTTGGCATTATCCATGATCATATGTTGTGTATTTGATTTGTATTTTATAATTGACCTTTGTCGATAATTGAGGATACAAATTTGGGCCTACATGACAAATGACTAATGTAGGGTAAACATGATACTTTAGGTAGTTTGAGTTCTAGATATAGCTTTGAATCTGACCGTGGCGAGTTCTAGAAAAGAATTGTTTACAGTTTGAAAGAAATTTCCTTGTCCTGGTCATCTTATTGTGTCAGGCTTTCATGTTAGAATTGTTTCTATGAGACTTATTTATTCCTATCTTTAACTTCAGTTGTGTTCAGAATTACTTTGAGAAGATTTATACACTGGAATTAGAAAGTGCTCATTAATACTTTCTGACAAAATCACTATTTGAGGATTACTGTGAATTCATTTTGAGACATGTTGGATTATAACATTGTGATAGCATCAAGATTGTTAGCACATAAAAACTATTCCAGGTTATTGATACATCAGCACATTAAAAATTGGAATTAATTTTGAATACTCTGTAGTTTTGGGCATGTGATAGAACATTTGGGATTTAATTTACAATATGGCCAAGACTTTTAACTTTGTATCCTAGGGAATTAAATTATTTATTGAATTTTTACAAAGCTTGTATATATTCTTTTCTATTACTCAAGACCATCAATGCATGATATATTTGAGATTATCTGCTAATATGCACTTGATGATCCCTAGTATACATGTGTAAGTCAGGTTTTAAAATAATTGTCTACATTGTGGCATGCTAAATATGTGCACTAACATAAAATGTTACCATATTACTATATAGAACTAAATGTTTTATGTGGTTGGTATGTTGAATATGTACACATAAATTACATGATCTACCTCAGATGTATGCCTTGAAAGACACTTGAGCTTTTATAATATACATACGAGTAAAATGCTTTAGAACTCTCTTTTACTGACTAAATTAAATGTGATATGTGAAACAATAAATTTTTCATTCCCAATCCATGTAATTGATGTTTTAATTATTAGTTATAAACAGTAAAAAATCAGAATTATAATTAGAAGAAACACATATACCCATCCACCCTCCACTTCTAGTAGGATGGTGCCTAAGCATCAATGCAAAACTTAAGCACTTACTGAGGCATGAAAAAACTAGGTAACTATGAAAATAATGTTTGTAGGTTGGTGTTGCACTCACAAAATGCATACACACACATGGCATCTGCACCCAATAATGATGACCTCATATGAAAGTCACAGGGACCTAATTTTCATAAAGATGACAGGCAGGACACACCCATGGATAACTGCCAATAATTCCTATAATTTTACTTCCTTTTAGAACATAATCTTAGTCATGAAGACATGAAATCTAGGTCAAACATTGAATTGTATCAATAAAGTTAAATGACTCTAGCCAACAATCCTTAATGTATCTTAATGTATCTTAATGTATCTTAATGTGTCTTAATGTCTTAATGTGTCTTAATGTATCTTAATGTGTCTTAATGTATCTTAATGTATCTTAATGTGTCTTAATGTATCTTAATGTGTCTTAATGTATCTTAATGCAACAGTTAAGCAAGGGATAAGAATGTAAAGCAGATGGATGTACACAAGTAACACATTGGCAACAATGCATAGCAAGAGTCCCTCAAAATGACTGATGTCTTGTGTTCTCCTGTCCAAAAACAATTTACAGGAATTTAAGACCATTTGTTCATTTCAACTGCTGAATCTTGAAACCATCTTAGAGGTCAAACTAGACTAGAATTTTAGGAAGCGACTTCTATTGGACAGAACAGAGGTGGAACAAGAAGTTGAAGCAAAGCAAAGCAATATATATATATATATATATATATATATATATATATATACACACACACACACACACACACACGTGCAGTGTTCTATCTACAAATGGCTTCATGTATGTCATTTATTCATGGCAAAGAACAGAGTTAAAACCTATGAGCCCTGTTCAACTTTTAAAAATAATTATATTGTTTCAATGCACAACATTATACGTGACTAGAGCCAGTAAGGAAATTCCCTTGCCCAAAGCATCTAAACTCGCATGACAAGCTGTTATTATTGGATATGTTAGTGCTTTCATCTGCCATTGCTGTCACAAATTACGAATTTTGCATGTCATGTATAAAACTATCCTCAACATTGTTTGATAGGCTCTCCAGTAATTCTGAACAGGTAGTAGCAGTCATAATGATTGGCAGAATTCTTCAAAATGACAATTGTATTAATTTCTGCAGCCATTAAATTGTGTATTCAGCCAATGTTCACACTTAAGTAACACTTTCACTGGTATGTCTTGTTTGTAAAACTGCATTAAAATCTGCCTGGTATTGTGGACCTTCAGTCAGCAGTTTGTGTTCTGGTAATCCAGCATGCCTTGCCAGTGTACTGTTCTGAAAGTTATTTGTTTTGCACATTTAGCCTCTGTACATATATTGCATAAGAAAGTTGTTTTTACTGTCACATTCCTCACTCAACTTCCATTTGAAAATGTAGCCAGAGCATGTTTTCAACTACTGCTGCACAAAATATTACGTTTGCTCTTATGAGTAACCAGTACCTCATCTTTAGATGATAAAGGCATTACTGGTTCAATAACAATACTATTATTGATGGTTAGTTGTACAAATGCAGCTCAGATGATAATTGTTTGTTTTGGATCTATTTTAATTTTTGTTTCCCTAGATGCTGACAGCATCTTGGAACACAGCAAGGCATCCAATTGAGCGAATGGAAAATGTTGCTTTAAAGTGTGACAAGGATGTGCATAAAATAAGTTTTTTTTGTGTTTATTTTCTGCCTCTTTCTTGTGTGTGGTGACTATATGGTTCTAACATCCAGATGTGCATATTTGATGCACACTGCATGAGTTGAAAACATACACACACACACACACATGCATATATACACACATACAAATTATGACATTCATATGCTGTATATAAAAGCACTGCAGAAAGGATTGAATTTTAACAGATAGAATTAACTAGACTACAGTATTAAGCTCCAGGCTACATATACACTTGTCACCCTATGTATTATGATAACATCAGCATAAAAAACTGATGTGCTCATTTTACCTGTTTTGGGAGAGAGAGTTTTAATCTAGCCAATAAAGTGGTTAGGGCAAACCTTTATTATGTGTTAATCAGCAAAACATAACATTGGGGTGTTAGTTTACTTACTATAAAATCAGGAAAAGTCTGCATATTTGATGCACACTGCATGAGTTGAAAACATACACACACACACACACACATGCATATATACACACATACAAATTATGACATTCATATGCTGTATATAAAAGCACTGCAGAAAGGATTGAATTTTAACAGACAGAATTAACTAGACTACAGTATTGTAATAGCAAGTTAGTAAACTTGCTTAATCAACTGCTCTTAATTAAACAAGAATTTTTAGTTTTTTACTTTATGAAAGTTCACTATAAATTGGCATTTGAAAATTGTTATAAATTCGTTTGAAACAACCCTTGTAATATGTGAGCTCATGTGTCTTCATACAATATTGTTCATCTCAATTTCTTCATTGCTGATACAGCATTACTTAACTCTTCATAGATAACAAACTTACGCATTACACTCACTATATGAATGAACTAAAACCTTTACAACCTGTCTGAAATGGTCTATATGTGAGTGCATCTTTAAAAAGAATATTTTAGAAAAAGCAATTCAACCTTTGCAACAAGTCCATTGATAGGACTGCATTGGTTAAATAGTATTTGCTTTGCTGCTTCCCCCACCAATTATTTTCATAAAAATGAGTGAAAACAACTTTGACCTCAAAATTAACCTTGCGTTAAAGTTTTGACACTTAAAACACTGCATTGCAGACACATTACTTTAAACACAATACTATAATATTGTTGACACATACAAAAGATGGAAGAGTGATACCTTTGTTCTAGCATAGATGCAAGATGAAGTCAAGACAGTTTCAAGAAAAACTAATCATTTTATTATCTCAACACTAATCTAATATTAATCAACACACTGAATTACATACCATGTTTATCTGTATCTTGTGTTTTATTAATGATGAATGTATACAATTTTCAATAATTTTATGACATGTTCATAAAAAAAAAACCAAAATGGGGTTTTCTAAAATGGTTAAGAATAGGAACCCCGCTATAACATGATAATTGGGGTCCAAAAAATTGGATCTTGTTATTAGCTGGGTCCTGTTAATGCAGAGTTTTACATTACAGTGTATTTTAATTTTTTCAGGCATATATACATGTATACGTGTCTAATGTAAAAATAGGGGTAATATCGGACAAATATTAAATGGGATGCAGTAACAAGACTTGTTCAAAATAATGGACGGATAATATATTTATAGGTTATTACTTTGCGTTTAATAGTTTTTACTAATTTTTATTTGTTCCCCCCCCCCCCGAAAATAAACATTGATCAATAATACCCCAAATGACGTTATATCATGAAGAGGGTATCAACATCATTTACTATCGTGCTGTCAGTTCATCCATATTGCATGTAATTCCATTGCAAAATTGCACAGATTTAAAATATTCAATAATTTTGTCCAAGATCATTGTGTCTGAATTCAATGTCCAATATATAGCATGAACAGAGTATTAACACTGTTTACTTATAGTCTGATATAGTAACGTCGTGGCATGCAGTGAATCCATAATACCTGTAATTCCATTGCAAAAGTTTTTAAACTATTCAATATATTTGTTTGTCACAGATCATTATGTGTCTGAATTCAATGGGAAAAATTAACAGAAAATTATAGGTAAAGACGAAGCATGTGTACGTTTCAGGGTCTATGAACGGCATCTAATCAAATTGTAAACTTGATTTTCCATAAACAAACAATAGGAAATTAATTGCTTTTCCATAGCAGTAAATTATTTTTTATTAAATGAAGAAAAAAAAAAAAGGAAATTAATAATGTTTTCATAAGCAAACCCCATATACATGTAAAACTAGAGAACTAAGTGCAGTAGGCCTGCAATGGTCACAAGTCACTTTTTAAATTGTTTTTAAGCTGAACACATGTACAAATTCATACCCTCTCAATTTCCAGCTAATAAAGCGGACATTAGTTACTGGTCAACTGATTGTGTCTAATAACACTGCCAAGCCCAGAAAACATGACATCTTTTATTTTTTGGTGTTTATTAAACTGTGAGAAGCTTTTATCAACCACCGCATTGACTGCTGCTTGGTTGACACATCAGCTGTTGTTTGAGTAATGATTGTATACAGAGTTAATTGAAGACAACCACAAAGACCACATTTATTTTGACATAACACTTCTAGAACCTGGTGAAACTGTTAAATATAAGAAGCTGCCCCACAATCATATTATATTAAAATTCATATGTGAACTCTTCCCCAAATGATAAAGGTTTTACACACTATTTCTCAAACTTAAATTTTTTAACAAATTCCTGGTATGAGAAAATTACACGTACATATATTTAAAATTTCAGGAACCATGTCACGATTGTATTATAACTGAATTCATAGATCTCTTGTCCATACACGATCGCTTCCCCAAAATGATAATATATTCTTAATACACTATTTCACATACTTTGAAGGAAAAAAAATGTGCGAAGGAATATAAAAAATTTCAGGAGCCACACTGAGACTGTGTTATACCCATTTTCGCATTATAGCGGAGTTCCACTGTACACTGAAGTAATACAATCTAATGAGTACTTCAATATTTGATTAAATCTTGGAATAAACATGAGTTTAAATTTAAGATCAGTTACTTCCATTCAAACAATGCCCAAGATGCCAGTTAATAAAGTTATTTAGAAAGATACATTTTAGGTAATAGTACATAAGATGCCTGAATACCATAAGGGCTGTTCCAGTAAAACATACCTGCAACCCAGGGAATGTACTTTCAATGTAGACCATGCATATGATTTGGATTTTTACATAGCTTTAACAATTTTTTCAGTCATATCAATACAATATCTGCAGTATAGCAGTTGATAGTGATGTCTAGCATTGGGGCATCATGCTGCAGAAATGTAGCATCATGTCCCATCTAGTCACATTATCATGACACCAGGCTGACCAGTCCTAGCACTAACATCTTAATGCTAAGTGCCTAGCAAGACAGCTATTAGTACCATAATCTTTGGTATGACTCAGCCATGGTTTGAACATGCAACCGCCCGCATCCAAAACAGATGATCTAATCACAAGGCCACTGGAGTATTTAATGTAGGATACTCACCCACTGATGCAATTTAGAATTTTCTTATCACTTTAATATGAAATCTGTGAAATCAAACTGCACTGGCATATGTTTTAAAAAAAAACTGCCTGCTCTACCACGTTAAAAAGGAACAGCACAACAAGGCCATGATTTGTATGCAAGTCTCATGCTCACAGTACTGATGAAGTCCTCAAGAACTTGACTGCAGAGCAAAAATGCGAGTGTCATAAAATAAAATGTCTTTGCTTTTAATGAAAACATCAAAAAGTTTAGCAAAGATATGAAAGGAATATTGAAGTATGAACAGGGACCATGAAGGATTAGGGAAGCATGAAGACAGATCATTAAAAAATTAACTCATTTGGCCCTGATCCCGCCAATGCTTGCAATCCGGTTTCTGCATTCAACGGCCAATCGTGTCGTAGCTCGAAATTTCTTGATTACATTCAATAGCCGATCCCATTGATGCTCGATTTGAATGTGTTGTAGATATGTCTCTTATTGGTTACAAATGGGGCTTTTCCAAGAATCAGACCACTTGCAACCAATCAGAAATGACTTTACTTGCGTTTGTGCAAACTTGAAATGTTCAGAAACCAAGGATTACTAATTAGAGCAGTTTCACTACACGTGTTCTGCTCTTGAAAAATTGTAAATGATGACGGGTGCACAAGTTATTTTTATGGCAATGAGGATGAAAATGAAGAGTTTCTCAGGTTTGATCTAAAAAATATTTAGGAAGCAGAAGAAAGATATGTTCGACAGTTGGATAATTTGCGAGATTTAGAATGGGACATTGAAGATTCTTGAGACTGAATCATCAGAAGAAGAGGATGCTGATATCGAAAAAGAGTTTCTGCCAATCTAGCAGATTGGAGTGATCGTCCTCTGCCTTTCCAAATCAATGATTTTAGTGGACCGAATTCTGTACCTACAACAAACATTGACAAGGAAAAAAAGAGAAACCTAGGTTTTTCCACTTATTTTTTTTATTATTTCCGGAGAAACTGTACAAGGACATTGCAAACGAAACCAATCCATATGCCCAAAAATGCATATTGTACTATTGGTATCACCGAATAAAATGTGGTATCCAACCTGCAAAATATGTTCATTGAACAAAGTTCAATCTGAACCAAAAATTGGATGTGAATATTGCCAAGTAAATTTATGCACAGATTTTTTCAAACCATATCACATGTTAAATTTTCCTGGTTTATTTTAATGGAAATAAGTGCTGATAATGTGATATTCCTAACAATGTTGCACATAATTTGGTAAATAGTGTATAAATTGTGAAAGACTTGGAAAAATAGGGGGAAAAAATATATGTGTAGATAAATTCATTTGGATCAATTACTTAAAATTTCATGGATTACTATTGGATAATAAAAGAGAAATTAAATTAAGTGCGAATGCATGAGCATGATGTCTACACAATTTTTCAAACAGGTAAAATACTTTGGGGCACAAGCAGCTAGACACAGCTTAGTGTTGCTAAGGCACAGTAGCAGTGTTACTGATAAGTGTGCTGTGGCTGAATGGGTTAAGAAGTATAAATGTATGAATTTTTTTGTCAATACCATAACAAAACTGTTAATGCCATCATTAGAACAGTGACCACCATGATTTATGCAAAAACATTTCTTCACAACTTAATGAATTGAACACATATTTGTAATATAACGTAAAACTAACTCCATAGAAAGTTTCCAACATCTTGGGATTTTTTTAATTTAAAGATCATACTCCAAAGTCTCCAGTCCTGATCAGATCTACATGGGTTGCCAATGGATGATCATTTCTTTAGCCCTCAATACTCAACTCATATTTGTCAATCTCTTCAAACTGGGAGTTTACTTTGTCTGCCCATGCCTCCACCTTGGATATCTGTAAAAAGATATGTCAAATTAGTTTGTAATTAGGTTTTCCAATTATCTTTTGAGGTAGCAGGTTGAATCCACACATTATGCTGGAGTAATGTAAAAATTTTAAAAATATGTTACTCTTATGCAGTAACAGCTATACTTCAAACTTTGGTATGACTAGGCCAGTGATCAAACCCACGACCTCCCACTTCTGCGGAGGACGGACAGCACAAGTGATAAATATTTGTGAGTAGGGTATAATTTTTGTGGCATCTTGTTGTTGTTATAGAGTTTAATGCCATTGTTCAACATATGATAGGCTATACATGGCAGCCAGTATTATTGGTGGAGGAAGCACCTGGGAAAACCTCCGGAAAGAACCACCAACACACGAGAAGCTACTGGCAAGCTTTCTCAGATAACTACAAGAGCAGAATCTTAGACTCAAACCCATGCAGACAGGTGAGATAGCAGTAATCTGTAAAGGAGAGCGCTTTCAACCACTATGCCACTCGGGGGCCCCTTGTGGCATCTTGTCTGGTGTCAATGTGAGGGGTGCAAAAAGTCATTAGAAAATTTAAATTACAAAGATGTTTTTCATATTTTTCCACCAAACTTTAATCATTGCAGAAAGACAAATAAATAATGATTTGGGTTATGACTCTTGGTCCATGGTCAATATGGCTGAGAGTGTAAATGAACAAATGTTGAACTTACTGAGTAACGGCCAACATGAATTTTCTTCTGGCTTCTTTTGTATGACTTATAGGATCTGTTCACAATTTGCACTGAAAAAAAAAAATACAAACTCAGTATTTTATTTTGGTTTATAATATATTTTATAATTACAACAAAGGCAGCAACATTTACAAAAATAAAAGGCTTAGGCCAAATGTTTCCTATTGCACTGGTTTTTAAAATGTGGATAAGAAGGTATTTTTTATTTTAAAAAAACCATATATTTTATGAGATCTCAAAAACAATTTACCATGGTGGAAAGTGCTAGGATAGGCAACGAGTAACACAGACAGTCTGATAACTGGAAACACATTTTTTTTAAACATTATTCAAGTTTACTGCCTGTAAACATTTACAAAATTAGTAACTGCAGAAACAATCATTCAAATGATTGTCAGGAACCCACTGGTCAAATAAAATTATATATTCCCACAATTCTGATTATGACAGCTGTTTAGTAATTATACATATTCTATTAATTTTTTTAAATAAAAAGGGAGGATTTTGAAAAAGCCCAAGTTGATAAGAAGTGACTGCATTACACAGGTTGATTTACTGATAATGCTAATTACTTTTGAAAAACATGTTCATTTACAGAATTTGAAATGTAATGTTATTTCAGAGAAACTATATTTTAACTTTATAAATCAATGAAGAATTCCTTAGTTTCTGTAGATCTTACAAAAATATCCTATGCACATGCCGTGGCAACATGTAAAGCTGCATTATCAATGTTTTCATCAAGTACATATTTGTAGCAGTACAAAAACACTCATAGGATTTTTCAAGAAGTGTCAGAATTATTTAATGACATGGTTTACAAATTGAATCCTGTCATAAAAAAGGTAAAAGACATAAAACAACTGCAGGCTGGACATTGTATAGCATGTACATTTAAAATGTCTTACATAATAACAGCTGTCAGATGCAAGACTAGTTAGTAGATAAGGGCAAAGGTTGAGTTCCAAAATGGCAGGAACAATACCCTCCTTGAAATTTCCTATTGTGCATAAAACATAGAATCAAGCATTTGTGACAATACATGGGAGAAACAAAGATAAATTGCAAGTTAATTCCAAATGCATTTCTCCAAGTAATCTGAAATGAAATGCAGATTTGGTCAAATTACCCAATTCAGGGTCTGTAAGGTAGAATATCCCATGTTCTGTATAAAAGATAAATAAAAAATTGTTTATAGTTAAATTATATGAAAGTGGAATTGAGCTGTACAATGCTTATATGCATTATTTACTGCTTTTGCCTTTCATATGACCCATATTCTGAAGCCCTGGGCAAGCTAAATACAAAATTAAGCACCCCCACCCCCCTGGTCAGGTTGAAAATGGTTTTGCAATATAGCTAGATGTGTGTGATTATCTGTCTATATATATATATATATATATATATATATATATATATATATATATATATATATATATATATATATATATAGAGAGAGAGAGAGAGAGAGAGAGAGAGAGAGAGAGAGAGAGAGATGCATTAATTTAATTTAATCAGTTTTCTGTAAAACAGATTTATTAGAGCTAAAAACTGTCATATTTCCTCTTCAATGACATCAAGAATGATAAAAGCTACATTTTAAGGATTAATTTATACAAAGATTTGTGAACATGAATTTTATCAAAGTACTTCACAATCATGATCTAGTCATCTTGAAAACACAGACATGCATCAAAATATTTTATATACGGTACCTACTTTTGAGATTGAAAACACTTTCTTACAATCCATTTAAATGTTTGCTTAACAGTATTTACAGAACAGTCTCCTGTCACCACATAACCAATACATTTTTTTGTTCATTAATCATGCTTTGAATGAAATCCTGGTGGTTAATCATTATTAACTAGTACCTTTTATTTTCAAATGGACCTGTCATTAATTAATTTCTTTAAACTCACCCAGCTAATAAACTGCCTGATGCAGTTGGGACCTGAATATCGGCTTATCATGGATACGTATAAATATTATTGAAAAGTAACCTACACTATCAATATTTATTTCTTATTTGTCAAAAGTTGTTTCAATTGATAATTATTTTTTTTTTTAAAAAAGTGTGTGTGGCAGGGGGGGGGGGGGGGGGGGCAAATGTTTATTTTTTAAACTTACAGCAAACATATAGTTTACCTTTATCAGATTATTTATGCATTATGGGAATTGGGCATACTGAATGCTTGATCCCACCCCTCTCCATATCTTCATTTACATTCTGTATCACCTGTACAGTGGTGGTCATTGGTATTTTGCAATTTTAAATTTAACTGATTGTATATGTGCAATATGACATTAATCAAGACTGCAAGGACTTCCTTAAAGCAAGAGAGTTTACAAATGAACATTACAGCAAATGATCCAGTTCAAGAACTTCAATCCAGACAAATTTATCATCTGTTGGCTTTGTGTTAGTCAAGGTGGCAGACATGTAAATAGGCAATGTTGCAAATCCAGCAACTAAACATTTATACCTTAAGTAACAATTTGAATTACCAGCAAATCTTTGAAAAATTAAATTTAAAAAAAAAGAAATTTATGTTATACATTAGTTTTTTTTAATGGATTAAAGCCCATAAATCTCATCAAATCTTGCGATTACACTTTTAGGGCAAGTAAAATTATAGTTGGGACAAGTGAATTAACAATGAATTTGATCCACCCTACATACATACATTTTAAAACAAATGATCAGTGTTGCACAAGCAATTCCATGGGCTGGGGACACTGTCCCCCTCTATCCAGATATGGGTGACAAGCACTGATCTGGGGGTACTGATGAAAATAATAGTATACAATGCAAAAAAAGTAATCTTGGTTGTTTCAAACGTTTTGCAACCTTTACTTGGTGGCCTGCAATGTTCTACTATATTTTCATTGAATACTTGCTTTAAATACATTGAAGCTGCACCCAAGAATTTTATGTTCTTGCTGTCTCATTAATTTTTACAATTGTTATCTACCAGCATTTATTATACTAAATAACTATGGTTTCTGAATTATTTTTCTTTTTAAACCAGCAGATCACTAATTACATGATAAACTCTGTATCTGCATAAATAAAGCAACTTTTATCAACATTAAAATAAATGAAGTTATCACCATAGAGGAGACCTTAACATTGAAAATATGGTACACTAATGGCCATCAAAACACTACATTGCAGCTTAGATCACAAACTTCATTGCCAGATTTATTGTATTAAGATAGATGTTCATTGTCATCTTACACTTTTATCACCTCTTGTAACTTTGGGCATCAAAACAGATACGACTCTACGAGTCAACATCCAATAATGAAAAGCTGTAGACATGTTTTTAGATTTTTTCCTAATGAATAAGTGTGCATACGATCAAGATTTGAGGGACACTGAACAAAAATATTATGTTAAACCAGTGAGTCTGCACTCTATAAAATATTATGAAACATTGCCTAACATAAAACAAGTAACTTCCATTTATTAATAAAATAAACAGTGTGCATCAATCAAAGTACTAGCTTGTCTTCCTTAGTATGCTCTGCAGTGGTTAAGAATAATAAAAAATCATGTTGGTTCGATGTTACACTGATGACTTAATGTTATGACTATGAGTGATTTATTAATTAATGTTGTCAAATCATAATATGAAAGGTTGCTTTTCCTTTGTCACTAATTTTAACAAGTTTGCAGCTTGCATTGATTTGAGACCTGCTTGATCAGATGTGGTGAAGCATGTCAACTGTTTTTATTGTTGCAACTTGTCAACACATGGTAACAGTAAATCCATGAGATATGTGTCATTAATGGAATCAAAGTGGTTTCACAGGTGACAGCTGTCTATTCAATTACTGAGTTTATGGTACAGGTAATGCATTTTTTCACAGGTTTCATCCTGAACTTATATTTCATTGTCTTAAAAAATGTACTTGGTGTGCAGAGAAATATAAGTCCAGATAGGTCAATTATGGTAGTATAGTATAAATACTGTATATACTTGCATAAAAGCCGAATAATTTTGGAAAAAATAAAAGCCTGGAAAGGGGGGGGGGGGGGCAGTTTATCTGTAGATCAAGGTCTAAACTTTTAACTTTTAAAGATTTTTTTGACTACCATAATGGCTGTAAATCTTGGGACACAAAAAAACAACTATTTTTTTCTCTCCCTGTCCTAAGAAGTACATGTATATGCAAGTAAAAAAAATATTTTCTGTGTCCCAACACTTACTAAACTGATATAAACTATTATGAATGCCTTTGTTTTTATTTTGCCTGTGCATATTTTCTGATTTCTCTAACAGGAAATTAAAGGTACATGTATAAAGACTTCAATATTACCAGGCTAGATCAAGTTTACACAGGAGACCAGAATGTACTATAATGTACAGTACTTACACAGTGCCAGTTGTTTTTAGTATTACTTTTAATCCTTGTGTATTCCCCAGCATAGCTGATGTAGATTTTGCTTTACTCATTGTTTCTAACAAATTGTAATCTTCCAGATAACACTTCAGCTAGTCGTTAATAGCTGTTTCATTGATGCTGATCTACATGCTCATATGTTACTCTTTCTCAATCATATAAGCATTGCTATAAATAGAGGTAATCTGTATGAAAAGGTATGTTACATTGTACAAGGCATAACTGTTACATGTTTTAGAAAGAATAGTAATAAAAAAGCTAAAAATTCTGAACACAGATCAACTATGATCATCATCGATCTATTTTTTGTGTGTTTTCGCTGAACATCATTATTACATACCAATTACTGGAAAGCTGGTTGTTTTGGCATCCCCTTTGTCTTTTGTTTTCCAACAGCAAAACAGGTCAGTTAATCATTAAAACCCTGAAAATGGCTTGGGTTAAAAGGAAATTTTGCCCAGCAACTATACCAGTACTTTGGTGTGTAATAGCCTTTCACTCCATAATATTAGCATGATTACCAGTTTTGTAAAACAGAGCGTAAGGTCGCTTACATCAAAGCAAACTACAGCTCAGTCTTTACAGTGTCAGCATAATTTTTGAAGCATTTGTTTAAAAAACATAATTATTGTATTTTGGAGATATCATTAAAGTTTAATGTCATGGTCCCCATATTTCAAATCCAAGGGATGTACCTATTCAGCAGAATGTACTTCATTCAGCGCTTGTTTAAACCTTCAATGTACATGCGGTGATGCCATTATGTAAATACGCACACAAGCTTCTTTGTGAGCATGGAATCAGAACCTATTGTTGTTATTAGGGCATAACCGACTTTTGATCCAGAAATCGGACAAGGCAGGAACGACCGATTCGTATAATAAAAATAATAAAGTTGAATTTCTATAGCACCGTGTCTAACACTGCGTGTCATTCGATAGTGCGTTAATAAAGTTAAATTGGAAGTCAGAAAAGTCCAATATGGTCAACACAACCACGCTGTGAGACAATCTATTTGAACCGACAGGTGAAAACCGGAAATGAAGCCGGATATGGTAAAGTACTAAGTAACATGCTAGACACGGCAAAACCAGACACCAGAAACCCGGAAACGGAAGATGAAATTTTTTAGAAAAAAAAATACGGATTTAGCATTTCCGATTAATCGAATCGTATCCGGAATCGGAAAAATTTCATGCCCAAAATCCGGAATCGGAAATCGGTAGAAAAATGCTAATCGGTTATGCCCTAGTTGTTATAATATTAGATCATATTGTAATGAGTTAGGTACTTACAATTTCATTGCAAAAAAATATAATTACTGCAGCAGTGATATAAAAGTCTAAACCAATAATGCATAAACTAACAATAATTTGAGTCAAATGGGAGAGGCAGTGTTACAGGAACCCACGAATGCTCAATTCTTGTTTGAGTTATACACAAATCTGAATTAGGAAGAAACAATAAGAAAATTAAATAAATTTCATGACTTTTGATATCAATTTCTATGTAATAATCATACATGCCAACCCCAAGAGAGGTATACTTTTAATGTTTGCCTAAATAAATGCATTTAGAACTTACCATGTGGAGCTTGTAATGTTGTCTCAGATTTTTGGGTCGGCATATACACAGGTCATGCACATTTTAGTGATTATATCTATTCATTTTGGGGATCGGCTTAAATGCAAATAGGTTTATACATGAGTATACAAGGTAATTACTAAAAGTATGAGCAGAATACAGCTACTAATGAAAAAAGAAGACTTTCAACACAATAATTAATATATTACTATGTTGACATCATCACTGCCAAAATTTAAAACAAGTCTTGCAGGTGTAACAATTACTTTCAGGGAAGAACTTGTGGTAACATTAGGACAATTAATTCCTATGCTACTTGCCTTCATCTTCACTTGAGCTATTCAGGTTAAAGACTGGTATGGGCTGTACTTCAACCCCCTCTGCAGATGTTGAAGGTATTTCCGCCTCCTCTTGTGAGAACATGGATTCCTCAACTTCCATGGAGGAATAATCAAACAGTGAAGCTTCAACTCTTGGAGCTCGGTAAGGCAAGGGACTTTGTCCACTATGTTTATTTGTGACTGCCTTTACTATTGGTGTTGAGGTTTCTTTTGCCTCTAATTTGGACAAGGGCAACTTTGGGGCATTTTTTCCCTTTGCTTTAAGTTTTGTCAATATGGGAGAAACAAACACACCACTGTCACAATGGTCTGAATTTACCTCTGAAGATTTGTCCAAAAATGTATATGACTGAGGCAGGGCAGTATCCTGTACAAGTCTTTTTTTCTTTGCAGATCTTGTTTCCCTTGAGTTCTCATCATGTACATCTTTCTTTCTCTTGAATGCAGGTGTTCCAACTTTACTTCCCTTCCTGTCACATGCCCTAAGGATCTGCACATTAGTATCAGTGTTGCAGGGTTGTTTTCCTTTTCTCCTCAGAGGCTGTATCTCCGGTGACTTAAAACAAAATGACACAGACTTATTTTGTTGCCCTTTTCCAACAGGAGTTTTTGAATTTTCTACAGAGCTGAGGACCTGGCTTTTCTTTATTGATGACTTAATTGCAGCAGCTTTAAAATTTTGTGCAATAGGTGTTGACACCTTTCGATGACTGCCTTTGATCCTTTTCACAACAGCATTCTTGACGACATTTTCAGTTGTCATGACATTTGCACTCATCTTCTGCTTTTTCTTCTTATGCTGTTTCTGCGAAGCAATGACTGCAAACTTCTTCTTACCCTCTTGAACTTTTTTCTTGTTTGACTGCTGGGGTTTTGTTTTGATAGATTTAATGAAGGTATTAGCAATGTTCTGTGAAAATGGAGAATCCATGAAATCATCATTAAAATCATATAGGCTTGATGAAGCAGAAATCTGGACAGTAGATTTCTTGGAGGAGGATGTTGAATTGCCTGCATTCTGAATATCAGCATCACAGGAGCTGCTTTCCTGAAACACAAATTCAAAGCTATCAATATGGAGTGTACCACCATTGAGAATGCAGTCTTTGAAGTACTTCCAAATGTTAAAATAGTTTTGGTCTATCATTTGCAACTGTGATTACTGCAACACTACAGCAAAGTGATGCTATTTCATGATCTGGATTGTTTTATATACTTTGCCCCATTGTTTTTTCTTATCAATCCTTTATTCATTAAATTTGTTAAAAGAATTCTCAATCTAAAAAGCGATTAAGTTAAATAATTTACTCAAATACTATGTGGACAAGATGAGGGCTGTCAATGGGTACCTGACTGTAGCGAAAACCTGGGCATTGAAAATTACAGACGAGTACCCGTTCACAAAAATAACTTGTCGACAACACTATCAAAATATCATATATCATCAATAGCAAGCTGGTCTGAGTAGTCAGTTTCCTCTGACCCTTGCCACACCATTTTTGATATTTGGACATTCATGTTGGGGTGTAGGGTCAGAGCGCAGTTTCTATCGAAAAGTTGGAATTCACCAACATCATTTGATGTCGGCATGGGGTAGCCGCTTACATGGTGGCCCAGCAAACTTAAACAATCTATCAGAGAGATTTGCCTATATGAAATCGATAGAAATATGATTTATTTTCTCAAAAATCGTGAGCATTGCATTTGTTATGCATTGAATCTGCTGACAGACGAGATGAAAGTACATCAATACTGAAATCTTACCCGGATCTGGCCATTTGCATTCTTAGTCACGTGACTACACAAATCTCGCAACCTACTTGTCAATAACATCAGGTCATACATTCACGTGATATAGACAAAAAACAAATTTCCAAAGTTGTTGTCATATAATTTGGATATATTATATAGTAGCCACATAAATAAATATAGTCTATTCTCTCTTCACTATGCCATACAGATGCTATAAATAGAATTCTAGGGAAAGTAGAACAAGTTTTGATATAAATAGAACATGATACTGTTAGGAAAGTACAAGTCCACGAACAAGCGTACTCTTATATTTTAGTTAAGTAAAGCAGTCTTTCTAAAATATGGTCTGTGGGATTAATGAAATGTTAATAGAAACAAGATATTTTGGAAGGTGGATATACTGAAAAAGCACAATCCATATACATTAACACGTAATTTCGTGAAAAAATCATATTGATTACGCCAGAAGCATAATGCTTGGCATGTATGTGTCTGGGTACACAGGTTAGTCTAAATTCATTAATTAATAGTGTGTGGTCTGATCATTTGCAGCTACCACGGTGCGGATGTTTTAGACAGAGTAGTGCAATACACAGTTGGTCTCTGCCGCCAGTCAAAATATTAAAATAATGGCGGAGAACAATTTGTTGGTCAAGACTGTACATGTCTTTCATGTTCAAAAGAGTACCCAGGTACCCATTAAACGGCGCAAACGGGGACCAGGGTAAGTTTTCCGTGGTTTTTGAAAGCCCTAGACAAGATATTTTAGTCTTATTCTAAAAACAATTTTTTTTAAAATTGTAGTATATATTGCTTATTTTATATATAATACTAACTGCCATAACTGTAACCTTCATAATGCCCAAAACCTCAAACTCAATTCCCAGACAAGAAACAGCAGATAATTTGAAATTTCATGTGTAATGGTATATCAATGCTTTTTCAATGAAAAGTCCCTCATCTATCACATGAATTTTTTTTTTTTTAAAGAAATTATTTCCAAGGGCCAAACTTTCATATTACAGTCCTACCCGTTTATATCGACATTGCTTACCTCAACAAGCCGACTATGTCGACAAAAAAGCAAAGTCCCGGTCCCATGGTCTACTATTACTATCAAATTTTCATGGTGATATCGACGTCGAGATAACAGAAAAACGTATATGCCGACAGAAGCCCTTGGTACCAGCTTGAACAAATCCTTTGTTTTCAAAACGTTTATGTCGACAAGCTGCCAATTAAGACCAATACTTTGTTCAACAATTAGTTGATCTTGCCGCCAGGCTTTTGATGTCACGGTCGGATAAAAAAAAACATAGCAGCACATTTTCTCACCACTCTGCAGCTAGTTAAGTCTTTGATCTTGCCACCTAACTTGTGGGTCATGTTCTTCAGATGTACTCTTACAATGACAACATGTACATCTGTCGGTCTTTCAGCCACTGAATTTTCTGATTGTAAATATCAGCACAGCTAAAAGGATCAATTGATAACACAAATTCCCCAATCAACAGGTGGTCGAAGCAGGACTAGCAAGCTGTCCAGGAAATTGATGCGCACAGAGGACTCCTGCACACGTGATTTTCTGAATCCCATATATAAAAACTGTGTGAAAATACGGATTACGCGTTTTCAAGACCTTTGAAAGTGATCGGTGATTAAAACAAGTTTTTTTTTTGCTGTGAAAGTTTTGTTTTTAACTTTATTTACATTTACGATGGCTACCTACAGCAGGGTAAAACGCAAATTAAATTTACAGTCTTTGGAAACTAAATATCTGGCTGTTAATGAAGTTAAGATATGAACATCTTGCAAAGAGGTCTGTGAATTTTTTTCACTTAAAAATAACACATCCAAGAAGGATGAAAGCTACCGAGTCTATAAAGAAAGACTAAGTTGAAGGTAACTGCGCTCCCCAAAGGAAGAAGCAAGACTGCTACATTTGAAGACGTGGAGGAAGCATCAAAATGGTTCAATGAAGCATTATCGAAAAAACTTAGTGTGGAGAACTTCGCAGCAACAAAAGTATTTGTGGAGAATACATGTACTGTTGACAGTTTTTCACTTCCCTGTGAATAGCCCCATCCCCTTGGTAGCCTCAATAAGATGGGTACAGACTGACCAAAATCGAGGCCAATTTAAGTACATGTACATGAAGCATATAACTGACAACTTCCCAACCATGTGCTAATGCCGACGTTGAATATCGTAATGTTACTCATATCAGGAAGTGATCAATGCAATATTTTAATTTGGATTTTATTACACAAAGGTAACCAAAATGTAATTTATCAATATACAAGTGTATTTCACACTGATTCTGTCTTCATGAACTCAAAATTTCCTTTTTTTTCCTTTCTCAAAGTGTAAATGCTATTCACTGACGACGGGTCTCCCTTTGCTGACGAATTTTAAATTATTTTTTTTCCAGCCCCCCCCCCACTTATCTCGACATCCGCCTATGTCAACAATATTTCCTATGGCCCGAGGATGTCGAGATAAACGGGTAGGACTGTATATTAAACTTTCTATAACTCAATAACCAAATATAATTTGTGTGTACAAATAAAAATTCAGATGAAAATAAGTTTGTTAGTAAGAATAAGTGATTGTCTATCTTAAATATCATACTTCATATTTTGCTAATTTTTGAATTCTAATTGTAACCATTTCCCTGGAATATGGAGTTTTGACAATGCCCCCCCCACCCCAAAAACCACACGAAAATTTCTATCCAGGCATTAGTAAGTAAGATACCAGTCTGCAAAGCTCAAAATACCTGACGAGATTGGAAAGACAAGTGTCCAACAACAAAGGCAGAACATGAAAGTTTTAGGAAAGAGCATCCCCATAGCCTTCAATAATGGACATAGAACATCCAAAGTATGCAAATAAATTTAAAGGATAATTGCATCTTATACTGTACCAATTACAAGAGATTCTCCAAATTTCATTGAAAAGCATGAAGTAGATTGCTTCTTAACATGGATGCATTTGGCAACCTTGCTCAAAATGGGTCCTGATGGATTCATCACTGGTTCCTCTTCTGTGGTAATATCCAGGACTTATCAACAGGCCGAGTAGGTTAATGGACCATGCCTACTTAGGCCAAGGGTGAGGGTGATACTAGAAAGATTCAAGAAGCCGAGATCCTTACCGAGAGTTCCACTTTATAATGAAAGCATCTATCACCCAGGCCCTCTGATTTAGAACTTGAGTGACATGAAGAGAGAGTTTATTCAGTTTCCTACCTGCTGGTTTTCCCCACAGTTGGAAAAGTGTCTGCTGTCAACTAATGCAGAGACCATTATATATCGAACACAAGGTCCCACCTGGTCAGGCTGTCTGCCAGGATATTTCTTTACCTGGAAATATGGCAGGCTCTGAGACTGTGAGTTATCTCCACCAAGGCTGCCTTATTGAGGAAGTTCCAAATGTCCATTGTAAAGAGGAGATTGTACCTCCCTGATGCTAGAGGTACAATTACAACTGAGTGTGTCTGAGGCAAAAATGGCACAGTAATGTCTTATCATGCTTTCACACCCTTTAAGGGCTAGGAACACTAGCCATGTTTCCAAGTTCTTCAATCAAGGGTTGCTTCTTGAGAAGACCTAAATCTCTGAAAAATTACCTCCTTTGACTCCAGGAAAGCACCTCATGCAAAATCTGATAAGTCTGTGTTAGAAAGGAGTGAGGTTCAGGGATGTGAATTGGAACTCCTGTCAGAATGCAGACCTAATTTAGCAGCCAACACAGGTGGTGGTGAAAGTGGAGAGGGGTCAGACCTTATGCATGATCTCCAATTTGCTCCAAGCAGGAAATGGAGTCAGCACAAGTAAGTTTTTTTGTTGGGAAACAGTCTACAGACAAATTCTGGAGGGTAACCAATAATGAAGTTTTTGACAGAAGTCCATTATAAAAAATAGGTTTTGATCAATTCTGAAAAGAGGAACATGAAGCATCCCAAAGCGAGTTAGGAAATTCATCCTCTTATATAAAAAGTGCTGAGAATCAAGTCTTTTCTAGGATGGGGATAAGACTGAGGTGAATCCCTGTAAACTAATAAGAGTGACAGGTCCTTCAGAAGTGAATCTCTTTGGGCACTGTGCACAACCAGTTGCCAAAAATATTGGAGGATAGAGATCCTAAAAGAACTCAAGTAGGCTGCTACAACCCCCATCACCATGATAAATAATTTTCTGGAGGACAGAGGCAATGCGTAACAGCTTGAAATTGAAATAACTCCTTGATGAGATCAAACGAGGTATTTTCTATACAATAGGAAGATGTGGAATTAAGATCCACACCCTGACGATCAATAGATGAACCAGTCACAGTATGTTATGCTGTTATTGACTGTTGAGGAGGTTTAATTGTACATTTCTGGGAATGTACCCAGTAGCTTGATTGTTCTCAAGGAGCAAAAGTCACACACAATCACAATCTGATGCAAGTCACACAAGTATTTATTAATACAGAATGGTGAAATGAAAAAAAAAAAACATCAAACTCATGTTGTTGTTGTTGTAGGGTTTAACACCATTTTTCAGCACACGGTAGGTGCTTCCACTCGGCCACCCTAAACTAATGTTAAAACAATGATTTAAAATAAATGAATACAAATTTCTATAAAGCTGAGGTAGGGCCTATGCTGTATTACTACTTAACACACAAATACGTACCAATGACCAATAATATATTGCAAATATGAGGAGTGTTCCATAGCCCAATAAACTATAATACAACATGATAACATTGGAGGTCCTTTCCAGAAACAATTACTATAATGAGGCAGTGGTTACCAGTAAATAAACAGAAGATGAGAAGGATGAATTTTAACAGTATCTTGGATATTGTTCACAGGAAGGTGGTTCTTGAACTTACATCAAGCGATTTTTCTCTAGTCATGTTATGTACAACACAATAAATAACATCACATATTTGAAAAATACTATTCTGTGTCTGATGTATATGCTCGCTTGACATGAAAAGATGGCATGCCCGTCAACCCCCCCATTCACTAGTAATTCAAAATTGAATGTTGAGATGGTGAATAATGAACCTATGGACAATTTAAGATTTTTTTAATGACAAATTACTGTATCTGATAGTAGATCAAACAAATCGCTATGCAGATCAGAGTTCATTGGGCAGACTTAAAGGAGAACAGTCACATGAAGAAATGGCAGCCTGTCACATTTGAGCATCTAAAACTCTTTCACATTGATGATAGTAATGGGTTTTGTACATAAATCTAATCTCAATCCCTACTAAGCTACCGATATGTTGGTCCTGACCTTGTCCAGTATCAATATCATTTTCTACTTGACCAGAATCATTTATTTTTAAATTTGTAAAAAAAAAACACAACTGATACACTGCCACAATATGGGTTTCATATTTGGATCATTATTAACAAAATAATTTGTTTGGGTCTGGTTCTAGGTTATTTAAATTCCCCAATAAATATACCAGGCCTAACTGATATATTCCACCTTATAATTTTGTAAACATAAGCTTCTGGATTTTATTTCTTCCATTAGGTAAAAGTTTGTTTTTAGAAATTGCTAATTGTTACCCAAAGGCAAGTAGAGGACCATATAAGATTGTTTTTCTAGAAATTAGGTATTTGTGCTTTAAGATCGTAGCAGAAACTTATATATTCTTGTGTCTAGAAATTCATTTGGGCTGGATTGTATTCAAATTATTTTTTTTATTCACTGGAAATACAGAGTGCTCATAAAAAATTTAAAAAAAATGATATTGAACCATATAGGAATAATAAAACAAAATTATATAACACAAGTTGGTTTCAAAAGTGTTTCCCCGTAAAAGAAGATAGGAGAGCTTAAGTTGATTCATGAACCACTTCAGCTTATGACAGGCACAGACCACTATGCACTGCCACATTCCAACTTTTACTTTATTTCTTATTAAAATTAAAACCATTGCATGTTGCAGTGGACATATAGTGATTATGGTATAACAATAATAAAAACTTTTACAAGCACTTTAATTTGTCATTAATTTAGGAGGTCAAAATCAACTTTTATCAACCATTGTCCACTGGGCTTGGTAGAAATAAGTATCCTTGCAATTATTGGCTCTGCCGACTACCCTTACCAAGTAGCGACAATAAAAATCTGCAATACATGCCTGATACTTCTTGGAAAGCCTGTCAATTATTGACATCGTCTTTTGAAACTCTGAATGACTGGATGAGTCTGAAATTATAAAAACAGCTGAAATTGAACAGGTTTGCATCCATACAGGCTTTTTTATTTTGTACACATATACACGTTAAGCAGGTATACATGTCAAATAAGGGGTTATACATATTCCTTCATAAATACAGTGAAACTCTTCAAAACCGAACCGCCAGTGTATAGGAATCCCTTCAAGACAATTTCTTTACTCTGTAAGCTTTTCGTTCTTTAATATCATTATTTATTTGGCACCTGATTCCCTCAACTTTGAACAACTTTCCCAAATTTCAATTTTAAGCCTAAAACTACCCAATAAAACCAAACCTCAGTTGAAAATACAGCCACTAAATTAATGACCCTGGAACAGATTAATAAAGTTAAAAGGTGTTGCAGTAATCTTATCAATGAGACCAAGACCTGTAAACTGCCCCAAGGATTTGTATTGTTAAAACAACACTTGACACACAAGATGAGATTAGAGCTGACAATAAGCTAATCTGAAGTCTTTGCACCATAAAAGAGTAAACATTTAAGCTAATTACATATAATAATAACTCAATGCTGATTGATGCTATTCATTCAGATACAAGATCAACTGAACATTGTCTGCTTGTTTTGTCTTTTTTTAAAGTTCAATACCATTGCTTTATTAACCAGCTATGTTGCTTCACCTTTGATGACTGTGTATTAGAAATGTCAGATTCACTCATATGATTTTCAGTAGAGAAACTCTATCAGGGAAAGGAGAGGTTTCAAAAGGCAATAAATTCTCTAAGATGATAACACTTAAACAGTGAAGCTTGCATGCAGTTCAATGGGTTAGAAATTGAAACCACCTGTAATTGGCAAGGCTCTGAAACCCAGCTGCTTTAAGGACATTAATGTTACAAATTTGCCAGTGACATATGTAGCTAATTGGAAATCATGGATGAGGATAGATGATCACTAAATTAATAAATGTTGTAAACAAACATATTAGTCAGCGGGAGAGACAAATCTTTATGTTCTTGGACAATGCTACATGACACGTACTTGATATAGTCATGTGACTAAAATTCGTACCAGCTAACACATCTCATTTTTGGAGACAAAGACTGCATTTGAAGTGGAGCAACTGCATTTAGTCATGAGAGGATACAAACCTTTTTTGCTAGGAATATACATTTTTAGCTAATACTTCATTAAATGCATGGATTAGAAGGAAAAATTAGTTTTCTCAAATTTGTGCACTTTCACACAGACACATGCTTTCATAACATCAATACTGCTGCTTTTGTAATTGATTCTTTCACTGTCTAATTACATATACACTCAAGAGACTTTTTCACATCTGGAAAAGCCTCAGTAAACTGGAAACTTTTCAAAACCCGGAAAAAGAGTGGGTCCCAAGAGTGTTCGGTTTAAGGAGTTTCACTGTACCAAGAAATAAACATGTTTAAATGCCAACCATTACAAGTTAACATTAAGTTCCTGTACCACTGTATCAAACAAAAACCTCTTCTGGCAGGACTCGAAACTTTTTTCCAGTAGAATTTCAATATTATCATCTAACAAAATTCAGACTGGTTTCAGTGTACACAAGCATATTTCGCATTTTGAAATAAAAATTTATGAAACTTACAAAATTATCAATTCCTTTTCAAGAGATTTTCTTTCACTCTCTTCATTAAAAATAATCTCGCAATGTTCTTTTTGCCATTCCAACTGAACTTGCATAGTTCCTTCTGACTCTGCAAATGTCAATGCTGCCCAAGGTTGGCTATCCATGTAAGAAAGAATGCAACTGAACTTTCATTTCTTTTCACATAACCATTTACATTATGTGTAGCATCTACCCAATTTGCATGGAAGCGAGTTTTGACACATCAATACCATTCTTTAGGGCATAACCGATTAGCATATTTCTACTGATTTCCGATTCCGGATTTTGGGGATGAAATTTTTCCGATTCCGGATACGATTCAATTAATCGGAAATGCTAAATCCGAATTTTTTTTCTCTAAATAATTTCATCTTCCGTTTCTGGGTTTATGGTATCTTGTTTTGCCGTGTCTAGCATGTTACTTAGTACTTTACCATATCCGGCTTCATTTCTGCTTTTCACCCGCCAGTTCAAATAGATTGTCTCACAGCGTGGTTGTGTTGACCATATTGGACTTTTCTGACTTCTTATTTAACTTTATTAACGCACTATTGAATGACACGCAGTGTTAGACACTGTGCTATAGAAATTCAACTTTATTATTTTTATTATCCGAATCGGTCGTTCCTGCCTTGTCCGACTCCAATTAATCGGAAGTTCATACTATCCGGTGGAATCCGATTTCCGGATCAAAAGTCGGTTATGCCCTACCATTCTTATGCAAATGCTTTTGGACGCCTACTGTAAACATCAGCCATTTTGAGCTGGTTTTCATGATGCCATCTTCGGGGAAAACCCTGTTTGATACTACATTCAATGATGTGAATGACCATTACATCAGATCACATGATCCCTGTTTAAGCTCTAGTCATAATCTGCTATTTAATGTAACTGGGTAGGATTTTCCACTTTCCATAATGGAAGCTGTGGATTTCGTTCAGTACTTTCTGGAGATTGCACAATTTTAATCACAACTATGAAGGTTTCAGTAACATATGTAAAGACTCTGATGATGATGTCTGGCAGCAATTAGTTTTTATAATTTATCAAATTCAGGTGAGCGATGTACTTGTAGACAAAGAACAAATCTCGAGTGTGAGAAATGGCAGCTATGGATGATCACACAGCTTCACTGAATTGATGGAGGAGTTCTCACGCAATTTTAATGCCCATAAAAAGTCTTCCATGAAAAAAAATTACGCAACTATAATGATCTGATTTTACTCTTAAATCTTTCTATAAAATAATGTGTACCACAAATGTCAAGTGTTTAAAATTGATGCTGAACATAACATTTACAGTGAAACCTGTCTTGAAAGACCATTGCTATGTTAGACCACCTATCTTCAGAGACCATATTCTCAACACACAAATTTATCAATTATATAGCCTTGTCCCCTGTTATGAGAGACCAAATGTCTCGAGAGATCATAAATTTATGGCAGAAAGGGTGGTCTTTCAAGACAGGTTCTACTATAATACACGGCTGTAACAATTATCTGGCAGGCCTATGTGAATCAAGTGAAATAGGTTAACAGAAGTTTTATTTATAGTGCTGTGTAACTTTGGTACTGTCATGTATATCAACTGCATACAAAGCCATACACTCTGTGGTAATAGGCTTTTCTAATCACAAAATACATACAAGCAGGATTTATATATTTTCAATATTTGGTTCGAAAATAAAGAAGAGAAGATGAGAACAGTCCTATTCAAGATCATGGACTATAAAGGTGAATCTTTTCCGGGACAAAAAGTGTACAGGAATGAAATCTCTAAGTGCTAGCCTGGTCATATACATTCCTCCCTAAATACCTTACCCCTTTATTCAGTCTCCATCTCTATCAAGTTGGACCATCAAGTAATCTCACTGTGTATCACCAGGGGTGTAAAATTAAGGGTCCAAAAAACATCGGGGTCAGAAGTGGAGGGTCAAATAAAAAATATGGGGGTCAAAAATATAGTGACAAATTTTTTCCAGCTTGAAATAGGATATTGCAATTTGCACAACATACTCTCTTTCTCTCTCTAAAAATACAAATAAACCAACACACAATTAACACAAATAATAATTTTATTAGCTAATTGTTCTTTTAGTTTAAAGTCATACTGTTAACAGTCCTTATAATCATTTGTATGAATATTATAGACTAATACATTACATAAAGATATAAGCCAATACATAAAAAAAAAAATTAATTTTTTTTTTAACCAAATGGCAGTTACATTACTGCTTGCCATAAGGGCCCCGAGTGGTATAAAGCGCTCTCCGTTACAGATCAATGCCATCTCACCTCTGTCTGCGTGGGTTCGAGTCTAAGATTTGGCTAATGTAGTCATGTGAGAAAGCTTTTTGCAGGTAGCAGCTCGTGGGTCGGTAGTTCTTTCCGGGGGTTTCCCGGGTTATTCCTCCACCAATAATACTGGCCGCCATGTATACTTGTGCTGAAAAATGGCGTTAAACCCTACAACAACAACAACTGCTTGTCATAAAATGTGTACTATCATCAGTTTCAATGTACTTTGTCCCAAAACAGATTTATCCAAAAATCAAAGAGACTAATGATTAAACTTGAACTGTTAGATCAAGATCTATCTTTTATTGCAGCAAAGTTAAAAACCAACAAAATCTGCAATGACCTCCTGACATGATAACTGGATCCTGTATAATAGTGTATAAAGATGGTCAGATTGCACATATGTTGATATGTTGTTTGTAAATTGTGGTATGTGCGAAGTATTTTTTTTTTTCTGCAGTGGGTTTGGCGAGCTCATCCACTAGGATTATGAGCTGTGTTTCACAGATTTGTTTAGCACGGAAGCCATGCTGGCAGTCTGTTCGAATGGTGTAGCGATCTAGATGTTGCTGACTGATGTGTTCAAGTATTTTGCAGCAGATACATGTAAGGAAGATAATTCTATAGTTGCTGGCCTTGAATCTTTTCCCATTTTTGAAGATAGCTGTAATGTTTACTTGTTTCCACACATCATGGACATAACCTATTTCTTTGTGCAGCTATATTTCCAAATTTCTATACAGATCTTCAATCTTCTTCCCAGAGACTTCCTTCTGGTCATTATACTTTGTGAAAGTGCGCAAGGTACAAAGTTTAATTTTAGGTAGATAATGTTGATTGTTAAGAGAAAAAAAAATCATTTGTTATCACTATTACACATCACAGGTGCTCGATGTGAGCTTGATGTTGAGAACAAAGAAAAGGAATCTGAAGGAAAACAATAATCTGAAGGGGAAAAAAATCATACTGGGTGGCAAAAATAGGCTACTTCCGTCAGGTAATCAGCATACATTAGCTAATGTGACCGTACTTGTGAAGAAAAAAAAGGTTAATTCGCTGGTTGGATTCAGGACATGGTCATTTAAGAGCTATGCGTTGGTAAGTAACTGTCTTTTGAATGCATATGTGTAGTGTTTCAGTCTTCTTGCGATTCTGAAGCGATAAAAGACTCGCGAGAAAATGTTGAATCGAGCGAAGGGTTGTGTTCACGCTTGCATTCCTTGTGTTTATATATATATATTATTGATTATTGTTAAGGGTATTTCATTTTGTCACACATTTCGCCGTACTTTATTGATAAAACGTCAGACTCCTGTGGTGCAACATAGTGCACACGTTTTGAAAAGTCGCTTGTATGTAATGTATGTATCACAGGGGCTCGTTACAACGCAAATTAGGAGTATCCGTTCATGAATCTGGGTCTAACGTGTTATACTGTTACAGGTTAGACCCTGATTTATGGACGGATACTCCTAATTTGCTTTGTAATGAGCCCCTGTGGTATGTATAGTAAAAAAAAGACAAGGTCTAATTATTCCATGGAACAAGATTCCTACATTGGATCGAGTTAATGGTAAAGTAAAAACTTACTTTTGCATCTATCACTGTTTTGTCCCGGTAGGCAAAATTCGCGAACGTAGCCATAGAGGATGGTCGTGTGCCTTTAAAGACGTAAAAAAGCAGAAAAAATCAATGGTCATGTTTCCACCAAGTATTTGGAAGTTACGTACCTTCTCTCTTACATATTAGGATAGAGAGGGTCTAATCTCAGAACGTGTCATGGGCAGTATCTGAGTTATTTTTTCATTCTGTATTTTTTCTTCTTCAAATTGTCTTTTTCCCTACAACTAACTTGCGTCGAGCACCTGTTAACGTTACGCACGACATATATTGCAGTTTCCCGTCATTTGCAAACAATAATCAGGATTTTATACATTACCATGTCGAGTTTTACTCTGAATGCGCATTGACCTTCTTCTCTTCTTAGCACCCATTTTTTTTTTTTTTTTTTTTGCGCAGCAGAATTCCTAAATTTCGGTTGAACACTAATCTTCGTTGTAAACAATTTCAAATGCACGCGCCATATACAAGACGCATGCGCACTGGTTATGTCTAGTTTAAAGACAGGATGAATGATCATACCTATTTATAGCGTACTTAGAAAAATACGGTTTCACACCACATTAATTTAAGAAAATGGCACAAATGGATTATTTAACCGATATAATACTCAGAGTATATTGGGTACTTTAAATCTAAACAACACCATTTAATTACTGTCAGTAAAGCACACGACTTAAAGCGACCGTAGACCAAACCTTTTTTTTTTTGTTTGTTTATGACATTACATGTAACAAAAGGAAAACGAAATGATATCTGCATTAATATTATGCTAACTGGCCGTTTAGTATTTTTTATTATTACTGATCCATGTTAAAATCCTTTTGCCCAGGACCAACGGGGGAGGGGGCAACCGGGGTATATTTCCTGGGGCCCGGGTCACTAAGGGGTTCCGGGCCGAACAACACTTTTTAATTTTATCAAAGAAAAATAATTTTGTTTGAACAAGAACTATGCGAGGCTCTGGTGCTTCTTACCAAAAGGTCCGTGATCTTTCTCAACGGCCCTGCTTCTAACCTAGACCCCATGATTGTTTGTTTGTTTGATTGATTAGGATTTTTAGCGTAGCTTTAACACTTTTTTCAGTCTTGTCGCTACGATGTCTGCAGCGAGGCAGTTTATAGTGATGTCTAACACTGGGGAATCATGCCGCAGACATGTAGCATGATGTCCCACCTAGTCATATTATTCTGACACCAGGCCGACCAGTCATAATACTAACCTCTTAATGCTGAGCGCCAAGCGAGGCAGCTGTTAGTACCATTTTTGTAAGTCTTTGGTATGACTCGGCCGGTGATTGAACCCACGACCTCCCGCGGCGACGCTCTAACCACTAGGCCACAGGAGCGGTTCCCACCCCATGACGTTGTCTTCATATCACACACGTGTATAGAGGAACCGCACACAAAACAGCAAAGAATTTACCCAGGGGGATACAAATCCGTCTTTTTCGTAACTTGTGCGGGTATGATGGACACTTAACAATGCAAGGATTCGCAGCAACATCAAATATACATAATGAAAAATTACATGATGTTTAGGCTGTGTCAGCTGCACCTCACTGACTCATTACAGTTTCTGAATTTCAGCATGGATAAGCTTGTCAGTAACCTTCTTGTAGGAAGCGGAGACTGTTTTACAATCACCAGTCAATATGTCACTGCTAATCTGGAAAAGCTGAGGCTTATAACTAGAAAAAAGACTGTATCCCTACGAGTACACAAACGACGGGACATATTTACTGGAGATCAGTTACTGACGATCGATACATTCCAATTATCGTTTTCTCGCGACGGTGCTTCTGCTAATGAATGTGAGCATACAAATTCTGGTCCGAGTTTGTTTGTTAAAAACCTGGTGACTATAACGATCTGTATTTGAAAACAGATGTGCTTCTTGTCGCGGATGTTTTTAGGTGATACAGCCAAGCGTATGTACAATTTAGATCCCACGTTACTTTTCATCACCGGACATGACTTTGGATGCGTTGCTGTCAATTAGCAAGGTTGAATTGGAATTACTCGCCGACATAGATCAGAATCTGTTCATTGACCAATGTTTGTATGGCTGTATCTCCATGTCGGGTCACTGCTACACTAGGGCTAACAACCTAAATGTATAACCCTGCATTCCAAACATTTTCACAATGTATATTTACGCAAACGATGTTTTTGCATCGACAATGATACAATACATGCCTGTTGGCGGGTTTCAGTGGATCTGTCCCGAAAGCGTAAACAAGTACGACAGTAGCAGTGATAGTAGATGCTTCTATGAAGCCAGGCTGGAGTATCCAGACGAGCTTCAGATCAGCCACAATGATTATCCGCTAGCACAGGAAGTACTATATGTACCCAGGAAATACCTGCCCCTGTATCAGTGTGAGATTATAAATGATGCTGATACAAGTATATAAGAAAATATAATAAGCTGGTACAAAACCTGAAAACTAAAAACAGCTGTGTAGTTCACGTACGTTAATTTCAAGTTATATCTGCGATTGTTTATGTGTATGTCATGGATCCAGCTGGTGCTTAAGTATTATCTGAGTGCATATATGCCTCCGTACATTCAAATTAAAACCGATTGCAAATAGGTTCGAGGAAATTTCTTCAAACTCATAAACAATGCTGTATGTCTGCAAAACCGTCGAGAACCTTCGAAAACGTATTCGCATCGACCTATTCAGGGATAGTAAACAAGACTAATTTCGCAGGCTTACTGCTTACCTGACATTCAAGTCTCGAAAGATTATACCGTACACATTAAAATCGAAACTGAAGCTGACAAAGCCTTTATACCTTAACGCCTCAATGTTGGACTTATATGAACTATTCATGTAAATAGTGTCATTATATTTAGATCAAGCCTTGTTACGGCGACAATGTAGTAACGGTGTACACGATTCACTTCGTATGCATATAGCCAGCAATTGCGCATAACGGACATGGGCGATGCATCAATGAGTTTGACAGCGGAGAGTATCTTATAGATCATCCATGACGAACATACAAAATATTGTTGGTAAGTTCAATGGTGAGTGCTCGGGTACGTCAGTTGATGAATTCGTGGAGCTGAGCCCCAATATTTACTTGATTATGGTAGGAACTTCTTATTCCATTGAACGAACCGGAATATCATACAAAAGCATTAAGAAGACAAAACGTATTTCATGCGTCAATGGGTAAATGGATATTCGGTGAAATATTTATGTGGAATGTCTTCACAAGCGAGGTCAATTTGCACATTAGGCAAATCTGATCCGGTCAAAGAAATATCTGATGAGTGTGTATCGTTGCCCTAAAGCACGTTTGTCACCACTTAACACCAAACAGTGGCTATTCTCTGATGGAATCACTACTTAAGAGTATGGCCACTACGAGATTAACACGCCAGAGCATTAAAATAAACCTGGGTGGTAGTTCTCTAGCTCGGATGCTCTACAGGGAGGTTTTGCATCTTTTATCCACATATGTCACATGGTAACCTGTTGGTTGCCTCACAGTATCAACCCAATCCAATATCATACGACGTTCTCGGTGAATAAAGATACAGAACTAATTGTTTCCGGGTGGGTCTAACGGCAACAGTTGTAAACTCATTATGTATATAACGGTGACAATCTTCAGCACCAAATTGCTTCTTCATGTTTTAACCCAACTGAACGTGTGATTATATTAGTATGTGATTATATTGCTGGTGAAAGTCGCATTAGCTACTCACGTGTCCCATCTGCGATCTGGATCAATAATTCCTGCGCGTTCTGACGTCCAAATAACCATACTGCAAGTGTGTGATAAATCGTTCCACACCAGTGTGGTCGGGTTTAGTTTAATCCCGAACCAAACGTTTTATTGGTCCTTGTGTGTCTGACAGTCTAGCATCGTACGCATACTATTGATTATCTTCAATGATTCTGTCTCTGTCTCTCTACACAGTCACGTCTATGTCAAACCTGGATTAGATACATCTTCAAAATGTGGCATCGCTTATACACGTATGGTTTCATAGAATAACTGTGCTTGCCCCCATCGCCACCCTCACGACGAAAATCCAAAGTATGCACTTAAGATGTTGTTACAAAGTTAAGAGGCGCTGATGCAAAGAACCTAGCTGAAATCAATGAAATAGATAGAATCAGAGACTGTCATGTGTCGTTTACCTCTTTCAAAGGAAGACATGAGCGATGAGATGAAGCAATATGCGGGTGCAAAGGTTACCGAGGAGCTATCAACCATACCTCACCAATAAACGTAGTAAGTTCATAGAACTCAGTTGAATGAATATTAAAGCAGAGTAAGAGAAAAAAAATCCCCTGAAGGCGTAGTAAATGGTCGACTTGTTTTCGACGTTGTCATTGGTGCTATTGATGCACCTAGGCTTCACATCTTGAAGGTGAGATAGTTTGAAACATACTTGGAACTGTACATGAATGGGGTGCAATAACAATATTAAAAGCCGTTAACCTTATAGTGGTCTGCCAATATCAGATGTTGACGATAGTAGTGTTGCATTAACAGAGCCGTTGGTAGACGGAGATGATATTGTGTTTGAGAGAATCAACATCTATCCAGTCGGCACTGAACTGCCTTTGTGATTTGGGTTTAGGATTAGAGTAAACATTACAAATAAGGGATATATTTTGACATCGATGATGAGACTGCGAAAGTTGCAGACTGGATATTGGATCAGTTAGCCAGTAATGCTAACATTGATAGCAGATTTGTTTCCACGTGCCAATGAGTATATGCTTCAGAGCGGTGTTGCCTGGCACTCGTATGCGTTCAAATATTATTTTCGCAATTGCAAGGTAGAAACATCTCCCACCATGGGCTCGTATCGTTGCTTACAATCGACCGGTCATACATGTACTACTATATAATAACTACTTTTATAGTAAATGTATGACCGGCCGATTGTAAGCAGCGATACGAGACCCTATGGAACCACCTTGGTGTACCACTACCGTCTTGAGACCTGTGTGGAGTCATATCACATTGAAAATACTCCGTCGCGGATTACACAGCCAGTTGTTTAAAAAAAAAAACCGAGGGATTGTTTTCACAATAATGAAATGGATTTCATTGACAAATCTGCATACATCGTTGATTAGGATACATCAACATCAACGCTGTCAAGGAGAGAAAACTCTCAATGCTATTTTACAAGGATGCACTTATCTATGTAACAATGCTTGGACGAAAATTAAAACAATCGTCTCGGGCACCTTTAAATGGCGTACTTGGGCATGTTTCTGTATGAACGTGTAATTGGCCCAATGAATATACAATCGCTGGAGAATAAAATTTCCTCATGCGGAGATTTATATAATGATATGGCACTAGTAAAAAAGAATAATTGTTTAGAAATGTATAAGTCGGTGAATGTTTATTTCTAAACCGCGTGTATTCCTAATGAAAGGAAATTTCATTGTGTATGTATTTGATCAAATTGTTTATTCATCTTTACGGGGGCTCGGTGTTGTTTTGTTCAATATACCTGCTCAGGTTACCATACACATTCTCTAACTCAAACCGAGCAATTATACCGAGATAACGAGTATCAGAGGGAGTGGGTTATAGTGTTGTTATTATATGTTGTGCAAATACCCTTTGACAAGTGGAGCTTGTACAACATTATACGAACAACGCTCATGACCCGTGAGAATCTGACAGGCTATATATTCTTTTTGTCGGTAAAAGATAATTCTATTGAGTCAATACTATAAAGTTTATGTTGTCTTGTCGATAATCAGACTTAATACTGTCAATTATGCCATATATTTTTGCACGTGCGCAATATTTGAGAGCATTAAATATCTGATATAATCTGGTTGAGTGAGTTTCATATGTTTCTTGGATTACTTTTTCGGAATAGTTGCATTTCCGGAATAGTCTGCGGTATAAGGTTTACTTGTTTTCTTGGAATTTATATACTTTCTATGTTTTAAAAGGTAATTACTCGACTTTTAGTGCCAGTATATCGTGGTTCCTTAACAGTTATGACTTGCTGGACGTTTTTCATTTCCTCCAACAGAGTGTCAAACTCATCCATACTAATCGTTTTATCCTCAATAGCTATCGAGTACAGCTTCCTAATTATATTGATAATGATTTGTGCTTCCTCGAGAAGTTATGAATGGACACATGTTCGCGAAGGAAGCCATGACGACATTACATGTATCGTACAGCGCCGCCAGTCACACCGGTTACTATTGATATAGCACCAAAGACAAATCCTATTGATGTGCCTATAACAGTTAATTTCGTCGTGATTCCCATTGCCATCGGTGACTGTCAAGGAGGTGCGGAATATATCATGTTCAACAACAAATACGCGTTTTTATTTCGCAAGAAGTGCAATTTTTTTTGGTGATGTCATCTCGTAGCTGTTGTTCCGCTTCAATTATTTTAGCACATTTGTAACAATGAGGGTGTATCAAAGTTCCTCTATTAATTATATAATCACTTGGTATAATTGCGAGACACAGACACATACTCATCACTTCCAGGCGTAAGACGCATATATATCTCCCTTTGTTAATACGAGACGTTCAATCTTAGAGTAATTTACTAAATTATTTATAAAAAAAAGACAATTCTACTTACAACCTAGTTTTAATACTAATACTTAGAATACGGCTTTTTACACACACACACACACACACACACACACACACACGAATACGGCCTTTTACACACACACACACACACCCCATTATATATAACATTTATATATAATCAATGGATAAGTACTTTGAATCTGACCTTGCAATGGATTGTGGCAAAGTGATTCATCTCCTTATTCATCTGGAATTTATACAGAAAAAGTGAGTTTCTAAATAACTAACTAAATAAATAAATGAGCTTTTGGGCTTCTTAATTTACGTAGCCAAATATTTTCCCCGTGACATGAGAGAGACAGGCAACATTTTCCGTGCTGTGTTTTACTTTACTGGTCCTGGGAACAAAGATTAAGACGTAGAGCTTCATTTCCGGTTTTCCGAAACTGTAAACAAAGATGGTCTGTGACAAATGTAAGGGTTCTTTCTATATTTCGTCTATAGTTCGCCTGCAGAGTAGATTAAGTATAACAAGCAGAGTTAGAGAGATTCAATATCTCTACTTTATGATACTATACACTCTTCATATTTCGTACACTTGGAGTGCGCAGACAAAACCATTGCCATAAGTAGCGAATACTACAGGACAGTTATTATTTCTTTTTACAAATATGATATTTTCGTTTGCAAGACAGTTATGAATATAGGTAGGCAGGGTAGTCTATACAATTTTGAAGAATCACAGTTAATTACCAGACTTTATACGCCAAACTAAAATGCTAGAGAAAGCTTTTCAAACGTATTGCCTTTTCAGAGCCACCACTTGTAAATTTATACAAGCAGAAGAGTGAAATTTTCTAGCGCTTATTGTATCAGACTTTCTGGTTGAGTATTATTTACCCTATTGCAATATTTGTTAAATTTATCAGGCAGTCGCTGAGTAAAACCAAGAAGAGGTTTTAGCATAAATTGATGGTATTTTGCACAGGTGCTCGACATGAGCTTGATGTGAAGAAATAAAAACAATCTAAAGGAACAAAATTGTACAGAGCGACAAAAATACCTTAGATTACCCTCATGACCCATTCTGACATAGGACCCTCTCTATCATACTATATATAAAGAGAATGTATGTAACCCCCAAATACTTGGTTCCACCTATGACCCTCAATTTCCTTCTGCTATTTCTGTCTTTAAAAGCACACAACCATTCTCTATGGCTTTTTTATTCCTGGGATATTTTTCTATTCATCAAGCCATATTGACTTTTCTACACTATCATACAAAAGTTATGGCTTCCGAAACGTGCGATTTTCGCGAATTTTTCCTCTAGTACAAGCACTTTCAACACAATTTCATATAACCCATGCTCTATATGATAAAGCGATATAAATAAACAACAGTATGAAAGAAGCAAATTAAACAAAACAGATTTAGCATCTATTAGACTGAAGAACACAACAGAACAGTACACTAAGACAATACTAATGAGTTTATACTGGAACTTTTATAAATGTTCACTTCCTTCAATAAACTCACATAAACTGTTACCCTTTTAATAGCTGTTTTTTTAATAGATGAAACACATTTTATTCTAGTTCCAGTCAGAAGAGAAACTGGATCATTCATTTGAGTTTCCAGATGATATAAGATTGTGACTGCCAAGTTTTATGGCAATATAGTCATTCACTGAATGACAATATACATTTTATTCTTTGTCAACATGCTCATCTTCAAATGGGACATTTTATTCAACATCATCATTAGGTTTTATTTCTTTAGTGTTCTATTGTTCAATATATTTACATTTTCCTGTATTCCTATAGTCTTTGCACTAACAACTTAGAACTTGCACTTGTAACCGATGAACTACAGTGCTTTGCATTTATGCATTTTTGTCCATCCAAAGTTTTGGCCGATATTGTACTGGGTGATACCCTCACATACAAACAGGTGGGTTTTTTTCATAGAAGGGTCTTACTTACACATACAAAAAGTGATTGTAATTACAATAATTCTCAGACATCAGGAAATTTCAGTGCAAAAAAAACTACTCATCACATATGGAAATCACATACATCAGTGTAAAGATAACATACATAGCTATTCACTGAATCCCTGAAATAGATGTAAATGTAAAAATTGAAGTGTAGCACATGAGTGAAATAATGATAAAATTCAGATGCTAATTCATTACATTTGTTAAAAATCAGGTTTTAAGTCATTTGCTGTGTTCTGTATCAAAATTGTATTAATTGATCATGGATAAACTGGTATTATCTTGAAGAAAAAAAACCCAAATTGATTCATATGTTTAATATGATTCTTAGAATATCATGTTATTTGTATATATTGGCCCATTTACTGTGCAACAGGCATACAGTCATTTAAGTGGAAAGAATAAGATGAGCTGTCAATTGTTACATATAGATTGATAAGTAAACTTTAATATGCACATATATATGAATGTTGTATTATTTTGACTATTCCTAGGTCAGAAGAAGCTTGGAAAGGTTATAACACCTGATCCATGGAAAACAGGGGCCAGAAACATCACAGGTAAACAGAGTTTTTCAGATAAGTCCATTCAAATGTGAGCACACTTATTGATAAATCATTCAAGCTTAAACTTAAGGACATCCAGTATATGGGGTAGTCATCAAGTGGTGACCATGGTAGGCATGTATTTACATGTATATAGTTTCCTGGAAGATTTATTTCCCATACATACTATTGTTTTTTAAGCCTACTTTGTATATACCATCTTTTCCAGCTTATAAGTCAATACTTTTTTTTAACTTAAAAGTTAGGTCTTTGTCTTATTCTTTGAATCAACTTAATATGTTTTTACTGGTACCTGGTATGCTATTAAAATTGCTCCATAATCAGCATAATCGAAAACAGGTCACATTGAAGCACAGATTCTTGTTAAATTACTTTGTCAATAAATTGTTATAAACTAATATGACTGCATTTATATTTATAAATTTTGTCATTATTTAGTTTGCATTCTGCATGTATTTTCTTATTTCTCAAACATGAAATCAGAGAAAACAATTACCGGTAACCATGCCACATAGCACACTTATGGTCTATACTCTACATGGTGTACTGTACTACTTCAAAGCATATTATTTCTAAAAAAAAATATGAAATAATTTTGTTTTATTCATCTGTTTTTACCATTCCTCATTCTTCCTGATCACATTTTAGAAACTGGTTCATTGATATTTGATTTTCCAATATAATGTTGGACACATGAGTGATTGATTACCAGCATAGCTTTTTCATTGATCTATTTGATCTTACAAAGAGAAGTAATCCATATTAACTCAAGCAATCTATGATTACATGTATTTATAAAAAACCGTAGATTATGCTTTCTATTGAATCCCCTAAATCATATGTTTATAATTGTATTTGACAAAGTTTCTCAAATAATATGGTTTCAATTAATCTAAAATTAGATATATACCGTAGATGGACTACTCATAGATCATCAATGATCCAGTTTTGTTTCGCATTTCAGTTTAAAGCAAATTGTAATGTCAACACATCACCTATTTCATTCTTAATCAGTTGTCGTTTCTGTGTCTCTCTTTGATTATACCAGTAGTTGATAAATTGGTCTTTGGTTTCTAACAACAACCAAAGCTAGTTGCCATGATTGTTTAAACCCTGATATGGCTTTGGCTACCAATATTAGTTACCGTATGGCCAGTACCCTATTGTTCTTTATCATTAATCTGCATCAATTATCCTAACCATTTTTAATATCAAGTGGACTAAGAACTACAGGAAATGATTCCCACTCCCTTTTCTGGATGCAAATAATGAATTTAGCTGTTGGCATTATTTTCATTGCTATAGTACGGGCACATTTTAACAAGTTAGGTATGTTTTGACCAATCTTTTCAGTCATAATCATTCATATAAATATTCCCATACCAATCATACAACTTATCTCACAATGCCTCCCATCAAACCCCGCAAGTTTTAAACAGTGGCTTTTAAGCATATATAGCAGTGCCTTGTACATGCGTAAAATTACAAGCATGTTAGCATTGGTGATGCAATTTCACGATTGCCGGTAATATGGAATATCATACACTGATACCATTAATATTCATGAAACCGGAAGTTACTATTGTAAAATATGAAGCCATGTTATTGACCTGTCTTCATCTTATACTCTGAATCGACTTATATATGGACAAAGGATGGAAAATTTACAAAATTAGTGAATTTGACTTATACTTCACATCGACTTATAGGCCATACAGTAGATGGGAAAGTCACCTATTCCTCTTTTTTTTGGGAGGACTACATTTGGGAGGTTGCAGAATCTAATTTCAGATGTTAATGTGATCAGGGAAGTATTCTCAATGAAACATAATTTATGATAAGAACTTCTTTTTTTGATTGGCATTTTGAAGCAATAGCTTTACAATCAGAAATAAGTTTTTAGATTTTTCTAGATAATATTATGATGGATTAAAACAAATTCTATGTTCATTGTTCATTTGTATGCATGTACTTTCAGGGTTGGAAAAGTTGTACATTTTTCTTTTAGTGTGTTATCAATATTTTCATAAACCTTAGCAAAACTCTGGACTTTTCCTGCTTTGTGACCGAAACTTTAACTTGCCAAGCAAACTTTTCATTTGGTCCCAGACCAGTGTTTCGCTTTACTCTCATTTGCGCTTAAGACACCCCCAAATTTTTAATTTGAACCCCAGTTTTGATACCAATGTTTTTTTTCCTCTCAGTCTGACCCCCAGTTTTGACACCAAGATTTTGGACTCAGTCTTGATTGAATGACTGTATTTACATATTTTTAATACAGTTAAATTCATTTTCAGAAGGTGGTGGCAGAATGGTTAATGAAAACAAGGCTCTCACATCCAAAAAGAATAGGTAAGCAGACTTTTCTTTCACAATCCGTAACTCATTTTACAATAAATTAGATGTTGCAAAGTACATGTATTGAATACTATTAAGTATAACTGTACAGTCCTTCACTCTATTTTACATATTTTTCCTTATTTATGACAATATTTAGATACAATGACACAATTTTTTGACTTTTAGACTTCCTTATATCTGGAGTGTACAGTACTTGTTTTAGAAGCCGAGTAGCTGAGTGGTCTAAAGTGCTCTTCGTTACGGATCACTGCCATCTCACCTCTGCCTGTGTGGGTTCGAGCCTCAGATTCGGTCAATGTAGTTATGTGAGAAAACTGGCCAGTAGCTTTCTTGTGGGTCAGTGGTTCTTTCTGGTGTTTTTCCCTGGGTTCTTCCTCCACCATTAATACTGGCCACCATGTATAGACTATCATGTGCTAAATAAAGGTGTTAAACCCTACAACAACATCAACAGAATAAAACAAAAAGATTGAAAAAATATTTTAAAAATGTAGAAAGTTTAATCTGATTGATATCGATATAAAAAAGAACAGTTAATTTGGTTCAAGCAAAGTAATTAGTAACCTTTTCCATATTTAGCATTTTAAACATTTCCATTTACTTGGCTAATTTTAGAAACCTCAAGTGTCCATGCATGTGAACAATATCTTGTCAGCAAGATAGCCTATTTAAGATGGTGGTGGATTCTATTATAATAAATGAACTATTGGAGTTTTTATTTCTAATTTTTAAATTATTGTTTCTGCTTGAGAGGAAATTATTCACAAAGTTTATTTTCACATCACACTATACAGGTTTCAGAATTGTCTTTCATAAAAAAAAAATCACAAATGCCAGTGTTAACAAAAGCTCTAAAAAGATTGTTTAGCCATAGAACCATTCAAAGCATTATACATGAAGATCTAATTTTCTTTTATGATGAATACAGTTATTATCAATTTATGTTGAACATTATTTGTTTATCCATGAACTGTGATGACTATTAATTACATGTACAAGCATTATAAATAGTACGCTTCTGCTTCAAAAGCTATTTTGATGATGAAGACATTGTATGATGAGAAAATCTTGAGTGTTTTAAGGCAATATGCTTTGTAAAAAAAAAATGTGACCAGATGTTTTTAGGATTTTACATGTCTTACCTTTATCTTTTATTTTGAATACCTTTTACAGGGTTTTACCATTTATATCTTTTATAATCATGTTTGTTGTGTTTGACATTTACATTCATTTGGGGGCCCCAGGTGGCTGCCATCTCACCACTGTCTGCTTTGGTTATAATCTCAGGCTCTATCATGGAAGTCGTATAGTATATAACCTTATAGTGAAACTGCCTTATAATGATGTATATTGTAAAACACATAATGTCATTACCACTTACCTGGATAGATTCTCAAAATTGCCTTATAATAATAAGTCTTATAATGAAGAGTCTTATAAGCAGTACAGTGTTATATTGAAGACAGTATAGTGAGGGAGTGCGTTATTATTCTCCTTTCAAAGCAAATATCATTGTAATGTCTCATTTCACCAACAGATTTTCACCATACTCCACAGAATTTGAGAAGTGCAAGATATGCAGATCGGTAGTGCATCAGAAAGGCTCTCACTATTGTCAAGGTAAAGAAACAGAACAATTAAAAAAAGATGAAATGCTGGTGAAAGGTTGTATTTTGTGTAACATTCAATTGCTGTTTTTACTGACCATTACCTGTAAACTGTTGCTCATTACATCTAATAAGCACATATCAGTTGAAATATATTAATGTAGACGACAAAGGCATAAGGTGAATATTCTAATCTGTATTTAATTGAGCTATTGATAGAGCACAGTAGTTAGTGTTACTGTTCCAGCCTTCAACAATTGTAGCTAGTTCTGGTAGTATAATTTTTAAAGCTGTACCGATTACTAGTCCGTACTCATAATCAGGCCGATTATTAGAACAATCGGTATAATCGGTATCGGCAGAAATAATCGGTGCCGATGTAAACAAATTTCAAAAATAAAAAACGTTCAAAATATAAATTCAGTCATAACATTCATCTTGACATGGCTTGAATTTTAAATCAGAATTAAAAACAGTCCTACCCTTGGTCTACTATTACTAACAAATTGTCATGCTTATGCTGACATTGAGATAAAAGATAAACGTACATGACGACAGAAGCCCTTGGTCCCAGCTTGAACAAATCTTTTATTTTCTAATCATTTATGTCAACAAGCTGCCAGTTCCAACCCATACTTTTTTCAACAGTTAGTTGATCTTGCAGCCAGGCTTTAATGTTGCGGTCAGATAAAAAAAAACAACCACCCTAGGCTTTTGTTTGGGCCTATAAAGCTGGCCTCATGTGGCAACTTAAAAGAAGTGAAATCAGATAAATTTTAGCATTTCCCAAAGAATGCACAGAGTTATAGCTAGGATTTTAAAACTAGGAGTTCAAGAGTACCACCAGTAAACATTGCAGTCCCCTACCAGCAGCAAATTGGGCATATCTGAAATGGCTATATTTCCAGACGAGTAGAAACAGCAGTTGCCATCAAGTTTCATTTTCAAACTTCTTTACAGCACTGACATGTATGTAGCCCTTGTTTGTCCATTAGAGTGAGAGTGAATTGTCAGGTGAAGATAAGGTCTTATTCCAAGCACTAAGTTAGGCATCATACATAGTGTTCCATGTGAAATGTCAGTTCTAGCAACTTCTAACACTCTGTTGAATTTCATTACAATATTCGCCAATAAGCCGTTTAACCCTTCTAGTTAAAATCTGCAAACAGCATTTTGTCTAACTCTCAACATGTCTTGATTTTGAGGTCACAAGCACTACTTAGATTGCTACACTTGGAAATAAAAACAATAATGAAGGCGAAAGTTATTCATTTGATGTACACTTCTTATACACATGTACATCAATGGGTCATTCTACCTCTGAAATCAGTCATTGTAAATATCAGCACATTTTCTCACCACTCTGCAGCTAGTCAAGTCTTTGACCTTGCCACCTATCTTGTGGGTCATGTTCTTCAGATGTACTCTTATAATTACAACATGTACATCCGTGGGTCTTTCAGCCACCGGATTTTCTGATGTACTGAGGAATTCAGTATGTTATTGTCTGAATCCCAGATATAAAAAATGCTTCCAAAAATACATGTGATTACTATTTTCCGAGACCTTTGAAAGTGATCGGTGATTTAAGCAAGTTTAAAAGGTAACCAGAATGTAATTTGTCAATATACAAGTGTATTTAACACTGATTCTGTCTTCATGTACTCAAAATTTCCATTTTTTCTCAAAGTGTAAATGCTACTTGCTGATGACGGGTCACCCTTTGCAGACGAATATTAACTTTTCTCTTTTAAATCAATGATAGTACTTTATAACAGTTTAATAACTGTCAGGTCACTGAAAGTTACTTTTCTAACATGCCTATGTCTTGGGACACGGACAAAATTTCATGTCCCAAGATTTACATCCGTTACAGTAGTCAACAAAAAGACCTAAAAACGGTAAAGTTTAAAGATTGGTCCACTGATAAGCCGACACCCCCCCCTTCTTCCAGGCTTTTATTTTTTCCTAATTATTCAGCATATACATGAGTATATACTGTGATAATGAAATAATCTGTCTTATAATCAGTATTGGCAATTTTAATAATCGGCTATACGCAGTATCGGCATAATCAGCAAAAAGTGACATTGGTACAGCTTTAATAATTTTGGGATAGACAACAAGTAGCTCTCTATTTTTTAAATTTTTTTTTGGTGGGGTTGTTTTTGTTTTTGCAGGGTTGTTTTGTTGACATTTCTGGTAGTGGAGTGATGCTGTCTTCAATGATGGTCAGAAATTAAAAAGTAATTGAAAAAATGGTCAGCAGACGATGAATACAAAGGTGATTTGTTCAGACAGGGATTACTATGGAAAATGTGTGTTCCAAGGGATTTAATTCTATGAATGAAAAGAAGAATAATTTTAATTACCATGGATCCATATACACAGGTCTAAACAAATATATTAATTACTAACAAGTGGAACCGCTCCGGTGGCCTAGTGGTTAGAGCGTCCGCCGCGGAAGCAGGAGGTCATGGGTTCGATCCCCAGCCGAGTCATACCACATACTTACAAAAATGGTACTAACAGCTGCCTCGCTTGACGCTCAGCATTAAGAGGTTAGTGTTAGGACTGGTCGGCCTGGTGTCAGGATAATGTGACTGGGTGGGACATCATGCTACATGTCTGCGGCATGATGCCTCAGTGCTAGACATCACTATAAACTGCCTCACAGCAGACATCGTAGCGATATGACTGAAAAATTGTTAAAGCTACATTAAAAATCCTAATCAAACAAACTAACAAGTGGCGGATAGTCTGACACTATTTTGTCGGAAAGATCCATTATGAGATAGTGCCACCCAAAAATGCAGAGAGCATACATTACTCAGGCCAGATGTCAGAATAATTTGATTATGCTATAACATTGCATTGCTAAGATGGTTGTCAATATGAACAAAATTTTTGTTAATCTAACAATAGACAAATTCCATTGCATTTTATATTACGTTTTCGACTTCCTTTCATGGTGCCTCTGAATTTCTTCACTCCAAATCCATGGCTGCATATGCAAGTTTAAACGGCCAACAATATTGAAGAAAAATATTGCTAGGTGGTATATTATTTTTTTTAGTTAGGAAAAAGTTCTCAATTTGCAATATTGGTGAACCCCAGTGTTATCCCTGAATAAATGTTTTACACATTTATTTTTCTTACTTTTAAGATGTAAAAAAACTTTTAGAGAAAAAGAAAACTACATGTACTTGCATGTGAAATTGCATGAGCCATGCTACCGCTTGTCTTATATTAGAATTTATAATCGATCTCTTTCCCCAAAATGATAATAAATGTTTTACATGTTATTTTTTGTACTTTTAAGAAAGAAAAAAAAATGAATGTACAAAGAGTATATAAGAAATGTCGAGATACCACAAACATGTTATATCAAAATTTATGTTATAATAGCATGCTGTGCTGTATCTGGCTGACACACACACACACACACACTTATATATATATATATAGATATATATATATATATATATATATATATATATATATATATATATACACACACACACACACAACATTACTGACATTACATGACTTTTATGTTTCACATTATCCAGACTTGGGATTTTTAAAAAATAATATTTATGCCCTTCTCCCTGAGCTTGTATGAACTTATAGATTTGATGAGTTTACCTGTTTTAAGCAAATAATAAGTTCAGCTGTTTATAGGAATGAGGAGGATTGCAGAGCAATTTAAGTGTGGTCTCCTTATTCATACTCACAAAATTATGAAACTGCGCATATTATGAATTGCTTTTGGCTTCAAGCAGCAGGAAAACCACTACTTTAACAGTTTTCCTTATTCAGTTTATCATAGCAGCAGGAAAACCACTACTTTAACAGTTTTCCTTATTCAGTTTATCATAGCAACAGGAAAACCACTACTTTAAGTTTTCCTTGTCAAGTTTACCATAGCAAAAGAAAGACCACTATTTAAAGTTTTCCTTATTCACTTTACCATATCAAAAGGAAAATGACTGGAAACAGTACCATATGCAACTTTTGCTACAACCATTGTTTATTTCTCTTCCCAAAACAAATTTAAACAAAATCAAATACCTCTGTATTTGTATGTATTAAAATATGTTTAAAGGTTGAAATATTTATCAGAAATGATATAAACCTTCAGAATTTCCCGTATAACCAAAATAGATTAAAAACAGTAACACTAGTTTTATAGAATCTTCATTTGTTTTCAGGTTGTGCCTACAAGAAAGGTAAGATTTTTCTTCAGTTGTATGTACTAGTTAAGTAGAGAGTTGTGTACATGTTCTGCTTGTTTGTATACCATGATTTTTTCCAAAGATTTGTTTTGGTTAGGTATCTACTTTATTGTACATCCTTCACATGCTTTTATGTTGTTTTTTTTCTGCTTGTACACTTGATGCAAACGTCATATGCTACCTTGGTTTTCAGTTGACCGAAATGCAGCTTGTAACCCTATTTTAGTGTGTGTATGTGTGTGTGATACACCACTGTAGTTATTTCTGAGTGGAATGGATGACAATGAATTAAGTCCTTTCAAATATATATGATTTTCTAACCAATGTTATACATGTTAGGACCAAGACCATAGTAATCTCACACCATTCTACAGATATGTATTGATGATCACGACTAGTTTCTATGCATGCAAAGTTCTCTAGAGGAATATTGTGAGATGGCACGTCATTTAGGATTTTATGAATTTTGCTATCCTTTGGTTTGAAATCTGTTTTTTGTTGTTGTTATTTTGTATTTGTTTAGCTTATATTATCATGCACTTTTACTAATGGTTTCATATAACTTGTTATGTCCTTACTTTATAAGGACTACTGCAGACATTGGTGAAAACTAAACAGTTCAGTAATTTGTGCTTACCTTTGAGTCAAGTTTCTTTTGATTAGGGTTTGCATTTAGATTATTTTTTTTCACACTACTGCTCATAGAGTTGTCAGCAATCCGGCATTACTGCCATTGGCAGTTTTAAGTAATATCATTGTTTACTCTTTTTTTTTTCTTTCTTTATTACAGGAATTTGTGCCATGTGTGGGAAAAAGATGCTTGACACAACAAATTACAGACAAAGTTCCACCTGAAGATATTGTGATTAGCATGGTTAATTTATAAGATAATAGTCAGTTTTCCTTTCAAAGACTTGACTTTAGGAGAGGATGTACTGAAGTTATATTTATAATCCTAATTAGCATTTAGATGAAATACATGCACATGCTAATGATCTTAAAACATGGGAGTATGTGTCCAAAAATGAAAAATTAAAATCACAGAAAAGAATATTTCCCAAAAGCAAGATGGAGTGGAATTTACATTTTGATAAGTTTCAGCATTGTAAAATATATATTTATAGTTGTCCATCACTTAAATAATTTGGAGTCAAAATAAATTTCACATTTTTTTTAATAAGAAGGCAAAATATGTGTTCATAGCTATCATTATATCTAAATGTGGTTTCTGTTATAAAACGAATCTGCAAAGATTAGGTTTATTATAACAAAGAACCTCTGATAATTTTGGATGACTCGAGTTGGAATGATATTCTTTATATTGTTTTAGTCAGTATATGTTTTCGAGTAATTATGCTTTTTTTTTTTTACTTCATCAGAGAATTTAGTTCTTTCTATGTTGCCTTTGTAACTTAGTAATAATATGGTGGAGTAAATATATGGTGGGAAAGGTAACTAGGTCTGTATTTCTACCGGTACCACCCAACTTTTAATCAGTTTGACTGCTTAAATGTGTAAATGTTAAAAGTATTCATATTTGAATGTTCAGATTCTAGTTAACCAACTTGCATTCTTATTTCATATCAGTAAGAGATGGCGACTCGGTATTAGCGGTTTGTGGAATAATCAATAAATATGCCAACAAATTTCATATTAAATGTTCATGTGTTTGAAATGTTTGTAATTAAAATAAATATTCTACAAGAGATGAGCTAATGGGGTGGCCTGTTGCCTGTCATCCATTGTTCCAAACAGTCATCTTCAAAATCTTGTTATTGCTACTCTTAATAAATGGTCGGTAAAATCAAAATAGGATTTTCACCAGCATACTTCTCTTGAAATTTAGTTGGTCTTAAATGAAAAAGATTTGCTTTGACATTAAATATGGCCATCCTTACAGATGATTTATTATTCTGAACACAGTGCCAAGGCCAAGCAATTGTCTTTACAGAAAATTATACTCTAAATGAAAGCAGTGCATCCATTTATTACCTATGTGTTTTAAGTATTACTCTATGACGTCAGTTATTGCAATGTTTTATTGGTTTTAGAATTAATGAAATTCTTGAGAAATGTTAATTGATTAAATTTTCATGCATGAATATTTAGTTCCTAATATATGGTCGCAATTTGCTTTTGAAATCTTCACATCGATTTGGATCAAATATTTTTTTTCCCTTTAAACTACAAGTGCATGTTTTATTTAATCACAATTGTGGATCAAAATCTTTTCCTACATATTAGGGTAGACTTTTATCAATGTTTTGTGTTGCTTCTAACATGTCAAATATTGTAGGAAAATCATATATATATATTCATTGACATACTTCTGAAACTAGCTCTGTAAAAATGAGACTGATGAAGAAGAAAAAAGTTGTCCAGCAGGTGTAAGGTTCAGTTATTGAGTGAAGGTCTTCATTATTAGAGACCCAAGCTCTTAAATTTTTTTCTTGTTGTCATAAGAGTGGGTTTATGAAATAGTGGATAACTCTCTCTCCCCCTCTAGTCCATTTCCTTTTCATCTTTATTGTAGAGAGAGGAAGAGAGAAGCAGCACAAGTGATGTAATGTATCTCCCAATACATGATTAAATGCTTTTTACATGATGATAAACAAACCTAATCACTAGCTTAAGCTCAATTTTGTGGAACTTGAATTTGTTACTGAATGGGATGACCATGTCATAGCACTTGCATATCAACAAATATACTCCTGTAGAATGCTTATTTTCAAATCTGGACAATTTAGCATATTACTATTTGTACCTCTATACTTCCACTCAAAGCTCTAATGAACTTTGTTGTAATTAGGACTAACCAATACATATATATAATAATCAGCGACAACCATTTATGAGACAGATGCAAGACTGCAACTACTGAACAGCCACCACATTGTACATCAACATCCACTGTTGACAATACTTTCCTGGTCAGATAAGTGTGTTGTAATGTTTGTTGCACTGATGTACAATGATGCAAAGCTGTTCTCTATTGGCCTATGACTCTCACTATCTCCCTGATATGAGCACATGAATAATGATTGGCCACTATAGTACATCTGTTCTGTGACATAAAAATATGGTGTCAGTATGACATTTGCCTATAAATATAGGGTTCCAACATATATTTACCGGGTAAAGTCTTGTCTCTGTTGTATGACATAGCAGCATTTAGAAATGTAATACTTAAGTCTCACCTATGCTTTACAGACAAATAAAAAAAAAATAACAAAGAACAGATTATTAAAATTATTCTTTATAGGATATCTAAAATATTCAGATTTGGATTAAAAGATAGGTAGGTAACTATATCATTCTCACACAAATTTTGCTGTAAAAAATAAAATCTTAACAATCCAAGTGACTACTGAAAATATGTCTCTCTAGCATATAACTGTTTACTTGAGTTACTGATGAGTTAGATGCACAAATGAATGAAATACACATGCAGGTTAAAAAAAAAAGCACACAAACCAGCAGATTTATTGCCCCACCTGTGATGTCATAGTAGCCCTAGTACAATATGACAAAACAAATCTCAGGTACCTTGAACTCTGACACTTCAATAACCTTTTTCATGTGCTGATATGTGACCAATCTGATAATACATCTATGAAAACAATTTACCTCACAAAACTAAACAAACTTGCATTGTGACCATGGCCTTAGACGCATGGATCCATCATCTCCAAGGATGCCGTTGTAGACTGGTGAATATAGTTCAGTTTAGTGCTAATCCACAGACATGCAAGTTTCTTCCCCAAAATAAAAGAAACTGGTAGTGCAACCAAGACCTTTAGAGCTTCACACCTGTAGTGATATTTTATATCTTGTCATAAACATATTTATGTCAGAAAAAGCACCACAGTAATAGATTGTACTGCCAGATCCAAAAACTTTGAAGATTGACAACCCACTTCAAATGTATACAAAAAAAAACATTCTGTCTGACCTTGATCAACATGTTCCTTTGTCTTCAGTCTCTTTGAATATTATTCCACCTGATGCTTTGATGCAAAAAATCTGATGATGATCCCCTGAATAAAACTGTAGATATTTCCCCATACAAAACTTTAACAAAAATACTGAAGTTGGATGGACATAACAATCACTATGTTTCTCCTTTTGCAATGTTCATGGTGTATGCCATTCTAAAGTCTGTTGCTTATAACTATTAAATGACACAACACTTTGCTGATCCTGACCACACAGAAGCAATTTTTTGGGTCATAATTTTCAAAATATGAATTTCATTCTAAATCCACATTGATTGGACATAAAGGCACCCTCAGGCCTCTTTCTAGCACAAATCCAAACAACTTGCAGGTCAAAAAGGAATTGAGTTCTGTGTCTTTGGATATTAGGAATGCAAATCTCTTTTCCCTTCTCTAATCTTCTGCAGTCTTTTCTGTCCAACTAATACCATTAATCTGAAGAACAAAATAAAAAAAATACATGGTAAACATTTTTAAAACATTTTTAAATAAGGCACTTTTAGAATCAAAAGTTTGGGTCTTTTGCTGTATTTTGGTCATGAACAGGACTAGTTATAATGGTTTTATTAGGACCACTGTCTGGGCAGTCTTTGTTGAAAACGTTTACAGGAGACTTTAATGAAACTAAACTATAAGGTCATTTTGAAGAAGAAACCTAACTGCATAGGGCTTTACAAGGCCAAACTGTTTAACCAATTTGCAGATGAAATCTAGTTACACAGAGTTTTATTGGACCAAACTGTCAGGCTAGTTTGCGAAAGAGTCTAGTTACAGAAGACTTTATACCTGGACTTAACTGTTAGCAAAATAAACAATTTAAAAAAAGGGCTTCATTACGGCCATACTATATGGCAAATAATGTATTTAAAGTGATGTTGAAACAAGATTTGGCAGAGTTGAGCTACTAATTCAAATCAAAATAATATGACAATGAAGTTGCTTCCTCTGCTGAAATGTAATTTGTATCACATAAGTAACAATACTCAACATCAAACTGATCTAGTCTTGAAGCTAACAAGGAATGTCAATGCAAATTACAAAACATACATCAACCTTGACCTATTTATGATATTGCGAGCTTTTCCTCTTCATAACTTCAAAATCAGATTACAAAATTTGAAAATCGTTATATTTTTAAACACTTCCCTGCTACATTCTCAATTTAATAGGTCATAAAAAGAATCAAATGTTACTAGGGAACTATAGTAACAGTAGTTAAGTTTTAAATCTAGTCAAAGGTACTAATATTGCTTGATCAAAAGTCCCTCCAATCCACCCAATATTTGGCAATAATAATAATAATAAAACAATACATTTGTTTTAATAGGGTGACATAATTCGTTGGGGAAAATAAGCTACCATGAGGCCCTTACTTGAAATAACACATTAGAATCCCCTTTTTCTTTCCAATTCTTGCTCCACAAATGCACATGGATTCAATATAGTATGTAATTACATGTAGTTTCCTAAACAGATAGGTTGACATGCCTTTAATTTATAAGAGCAAATACAATCAATTACTTTCAATTTTAATTCTAGACTCCCAATTGGTAGGTACCATATTTTCCGACCTATAAGTCAATACTTTTTTACTTGAAAGTCGGGGCTTTATCTTATACTCCGAATTGACTTGTATATAGATTGCATCATTGAAAGTTTATATAAGTTACGTTCATAACTACAGGTCATAAAATGAACTACAACATGGATGTGCTTTCAGTTATAATAAAACAAGGATGGACTGTTCATTTAGCTGTGTCAATTGATAACAGAATATAGCAGTGATTTGTTCAGAAGTAAAATTACAAGCATGTTAGCATCGGTAATGCAATTTCACAATTGCTGCTAATATAGAATATCATACAATAACACCATTGCTAGTGTAAAATATGAAGCCAAGATACTGACCTGGCCTAGTCTTTTACTCCAAATCGACTTATATAGGGATGAAGGATGGAAAACAAGTTGAATTGGTGAATTCGACTTATACTCGGCATCGACTTATAGGCCGTAAAATACGGTATATATGATCCCTCACGTTCAAACTCAAATCTTGGTTCCACATTTATAATAGGATTCCCCATTTATAAATACAAAATATAATCCTTTGCTTTCAAACTCAAATGTAGGCTCCCCATTTACAGGTTTTGTTTTGTTTTGTTTTTTTATGGTTTAACGCCATTTTTCAGCACAATATATAGGCTATATATGGCGGCCAGTATTAGTGGTGGAGGAAGAAACCGGAAAAACCCCGGAAAGAACCACCGACCCACGAGAAGCTACTGGCAAGCTTTCTCACTTAACTACATTAGCCGAATCTTAGACTCGAACCCACGCAGACAGAGGTGAGATGGCAGTGGTCCGTAACGGACAGCGCTTTAGACCACTCGGCCACTCGGGGCCCCCCATTTACAGGTACAAATACAATCCCTCAATTTCAATCTGTAACGTAGGTTCCCCAATTATATGTACAAATACAATTCTTCACTTTCAAACTCAAACCTCATACCTGCCACAACATGCCATGTCACATGAAAAACACAATTTTGGACTCCTAAACCCCCATTGGACTCCTAAACCCCCATTTAAAAAAAGATGATTTTCATGAATCATAGTTTTTTCATCAACAAAAAGCCCATACAGTTCTTGACTGCTGCAATATATTCCTGTCATTTGCAGGATGTATGAATAAAAAAACTCATGCTCATTCATAGCTTGGATAAACCGCTCCTCGGGGTACATTGTTGATATAGATGCAAGTAAAAGGTAAGGCATCACAGATAGACAACTACCTTTCTGAGATTACTTAACTGGCTGACAATAGCTAGGGTGATGTCATGTAAAATTCTGCTGTGGGAGAGTTGATTTAGTTATCTGTATAGGTGAAGTACACAAAGTAAACTAAAAACAATTAAATCTAAGTTAGAAAACGAAAGTGATGTGATTAAGAACAGAATTATTACACATTACAGCAATTAATGAGAATGCTGAAGACAACTTTAATAGTTTGTGACAGCAGCAACATTTAATTTTAGCCAAATTTTTACTCTATATATAAAATGCAAAACATGATTATTTCAGTTGTCAGAATAATGTTCTTGTTATTCATTTTTGAAGAGTGTGCTTCAGGAAGCAGTATGCTATCAGCAAAGCAAGCGAAGCTCAGTAACAATATATTTACAAATTCAAAATTGATGGAATTTTACTTTGTCAAGCACAGCAGCAAAGGAGAGCATTTAACTTATTACACATGCTGCAAACATCACACTGACAAAGACATTCTTAAGTTTATGACGTTCGTCAAAATAGCCACACCACCTGCATGTTGAATATTCAACACATGAACTGAACATTCAGATTAGTTCTCTTTATTATTATTTGTTATCTTAATCTTTTTAAAATACTAATTATGAACTGATCCATGCTTTTCAGGATGATTCTATCCATAAAATGGATAGACTCAAAGACAATAAAAAGCACATATGTTTGCACAGTTCATTTGTGTTGATAAAGTGTTAACACCCAAACTGGACAGTGGCATTTATTACTGTTGTATTACCTGTAAAACACCATTAAACTTGAAAATATTATGTTCTCCCATTCCCCTACTGAAATAGCCAGTCCCAAATGTGATAAACATTCATGTTTAAATATATATATATATTCATGTTTATATATATTCATGTTTATATTTATATATATATATATATATATATAGTGGTCAATGTGTACCAGATACAGTTCTGACAATGCTAACATTACGGTCATCATGAACAACTCTTTTCTGACCAGAATACCTCAGAGTCCAGCAAAATAAGTCTGAACACCAGTACCATCCATTCTCTAGTGAGTGCAATGATGAACACTAACGACACTTGCATTACCTACCAACCCCCTATTGTCCTATTGACAGCAGCAAGGACTGCATCAAATGAAGCATACTTTGTGCCTTCCAATGGATCTTCAAGGCAGAAAAGTTATATATGCTATTATTTAATGTCAGTGTGGTTATGATGATGTGAGTGTTTTCGTATGATATTTTCGTATGATATTGATATTTGACAAGGCTAAGTCTACCAACTATTTTATTCTATGTAAGTGAATTGTATTAAAAAAGAAACATTTTTTAAAATTTATATTTGAATTTTCAATTATTTTCTAAAGGTTAATGTGAAATATTGCTTATTCTGTACTGGATGACATCACTTCTCTTTGGTCACAAGCACTGACACACCTCTTGGGACTCCAAAACATATCTTTTAATTCTCAAAAAAAAACCCAGCACTGTCTGAGAAAATATGGAAGGTATGAAATCTTGGTTCCCCATTTATAAGCATTTTTGAATACAAATCCTTACTTTGATACTCAAATCTTAGATCCCCATTTACAATCTCTTACTTTCAAACTCAAATCTAGGTTCCCTATTTACAAGTAGGCTCCCCATTCATAAATACAAATACATTCCCTCACTTTCAAAATCAATTCCAGATTTCCCATTTATGAGTACAAGTACACTCCCTCACTTGCAGACTCATTTCTGGGTTTTCATAACACCATTTCCAGTAGAAGCCAATTATGTGATAAACACATTTTTGGTGATAATCAGAACAGGTCTCTTTTGTTACAACTGTCAATGGAGGATAAATCAGCTTAAAAAATAAACAATTTCATAAATTTAGCAGAAATGTAACATCTAATGGCTATTTTGGCTACCATTAATACACAATTTCATAAAATTTTGAATAGATAATAATAGAGAATTTTATAAACGTTTAGAAGAAATGTAATATCCAATGGCAATTTTGGCTACCACTAATAGATAATAATAGAGAATTTTATAAATGTTTAGAAGAAATGTAATATCCAATGGCAATTTTGGCTACCACTAATAGATAATATCATAAAATATAGTAGAAATGTAATATCTAATGGTTACTTGGGTTCAACTAATGGGAACAGTGCATTTTTACACATCAATAATCATTCACATGCACAACAAAATAAACATATATTGAAACATGATCATTTGATTGGATAAAAAGTATTTTGTTGTAGTAGTGTTGAACGTAATTTTATTTTCTTGGCCACTAGGGGCTCTGGATATAAGTACCCATGAAACATTTGTTTACATTAGTATTATTTACAGTTCTCTTGGTATGTAGATAAATAGCAGTTGTTTGACATAAAAAAATGTCTGACTCTTGATTGTTTTAATTAAGTCTTTAATGCCACTGGATATCACATGCATTCAATTTTAGTAATAAAAGCCGTCCGTGAAAACTTGGATGGCTACAGGTTTGCATATTGGATCCTATCAACTTCTTAGGCTGGCATTTAACTCGTTAGGCTTATTTCTACTTTCGAGCTCTGTACCATCAGTATCATTTATGATACACCAAAGTAGGTTGTATTACAGGATTGTACACCAACATAGTTTAACAAAGATACTAAATGAATTAGACTTTTTACTCATACTTTGTTAGACTTGATATATTTTAGGCCCAAATTTAGAGGTTTTTGAACTGGATTTTGTTTCTGACGTTTTGGCCTGTGATCTAAAGCAGACTAGTCTGAACTTTACACGGACAGGTTAATCTTTGCAAAAAGTTAGATAAGTTTGAGCTCTAGAGTAAAAAGTGGCCAGTTCACGACAATCGTGAGTCAATAATACAAAAAGAAAAGTTAAACTTTCACACTTCTGCACATTCAAAAAAAGAAACAACCAATTGAAAACAATATACTTTGTATGCCTAGGAATCTGACTAAAGGAAAATCTCTTGGAAGCATATGTGTTTGGATGCATTCTAAAGTAACTCCAAAATTACTATCTCCATTTCAGGTGAAAAATGAAAGAATATCGGGGTGGGGTGGGGTGGGGGTGTTAACAAGTTAATTAAGAAAGTTATGCAATGTGTGAATTATGGTAATAGTCAAGGGAATGAAGTGTTAACATTATTTTCCCTCATTTCTAATCTGCAGGTTATAAAGTGAAAATGATGACTTAACTGAGTTACTTGCCTAGCTCAAGTGTCCTGAGAAGATTATTGTAAACATATGCTATGTGTACCTCTTAGCAAATGCTGGGAAGTACTGGCTGATGTAGAGATACGCAAGTTCTGGATGAACTGAAATCCAGACTTCATCCAGTTTATTTGCTACTGCAACAGCCATATGATGAGCAAACTGTTCTGTCGGCATTCTTTTCTCTCCAGGTTTCATTTCCAAGCCAAGGCTCTAGTAAAGACCCAAATGTAGACACATATTTTATAAATGCCTCTGAAAGTGCATGTGTTCCCTAACTTATCTTTAAAGTAACGGCTTAATTATTCATTTGATTGTTTGAGGATTAGGATTTTTAACATAGCTTAAAAAAATTTCCGGTCATATCACTATGATGTCTGCAGTGAGGCAGTTTATAGTGATATCTAGCACTGGGGCATCATGCTGTCGACATGTAGCATGATGTCCCACCCAGTCACATTATCCTGACACCAGGCTGACCAGTCCTAACACTAACCTCATAATGCTAAGTGCCAAGCAAGGCAGCTGTTAGTACCATTTTTGTAAGTCTTTGGTATGACTCGGCCGGGGATCGAACCATCAACCTCCCGCTTCCGTGGTGGATGCTATAACCACTATGCCACTGGAGTGGTCTTAATTATTCAGGCAAACATTATATAAACACATCTGTAAGGGACATCATCATGTGTCTTATATGTACTTTAAGCTTATTATTTGGCATTGTGACATTTGTAGTCCTGACACTTATTACTAACTTTGTAATGTTGTTGAAGAGATATTGTTTGGTAATGTAATAATATAGATAATATCAATAACTAAATACCATGATCCATGTCTTAATCAAACTTTATTCCAAAACATTAATAATATAATTTTGCTTGCAACTGTGTACAACTGTATTATACCTTTACTACAAATCTATAACAGGTGAATGGAGGACCTTCATAATAAGAAGGCTACTATCTCAGACAAATTACCGTATTTACCGTATGTTTTCGGACTGCAACAAATAATTACTTATTTTGTTGTCCGAATACATATTAAATTCTTTGATTAGGTGTCCGAAAACATACAAGTGAAGATAGAATTATGCCTCCGCCCCCCCCCTTCCACGTCCGTAACGAAGTTACCATTAGCTCACATGACAACGTGCTGCCATGAAGTAAAACAAGTATTTTGTCTAACACCACGGAAAGGATAATTAATGAAAAATGGGCATTACTTGCCTATTTTGTCTATTTGATACATGTCCATCCACCAGAAAACAAAGCCATACGATTGTGTGCGTATTTTCCAAAAGAACCGCCATATTAACATAGTAATCTTGCAATCCAGTTTAACCTTCTGCTAATGATCATTAAAATCTACATTACAAACGCACGCAAGCTTTATTTGTGTAATTAAGATATTAATACAAACTAAATAAAAAGATTTTGGAGTTATAATTCTTAAGATATTTTGGGCAGAAACATTTTAGTATCGAGAGTCGAAACACCGGTACATGTATGACGGCTATTCTTAGAGCACCAAGGGTGAGAGGCTCCAAATGGGGTGAGTGTTGTATGTACGCCTACGAAGGGTAAAAATAAAAAGCAATTTGCAATATACGAGTCGGCGTGATTAATATGTTGATATTTTTTTTAAAAATAAAGGTGATGCATTTGTTGTGGTTCTCTCTTCTCTTTTTTTCCACCTAGCCGAGGGTAGATTAAAATGAGCAAAGCTTGCCGGCTGGAAACGATCTACTGCTCGAAGATTGTAGTGATGCATGTCAGAGATTTCAAAGTGTCTGGGTGTTAATTGTTAATAATATAACTGGTGGGATTTCTTTGACAAATGTGTTCGGAAATAAAAGGCAGCCATCTGCATTTTATTAAAAGAACACACGATGTACCTAACATTTAGCACCCACAATCAAATATATCGTCTACCAAGAGGTTTATTACCTGTAGAACAATAACTATGTTTAAACCTTTGTATATAATGCCTCAGGGATAAGGGGTTAGTTTTGTTGGACAATGCCAATGAATTTTACTAATCCATACCGATGTATTGTTTAATGATATAAAGCAGGGGTCATGGTTTCTAATCAAAACCATAACTGTCACACCTGTATGAAGTGGTTTCGTGTGTAACAATGTCTATACTGACAACCAATCATATTTTTGTTAGCTGAATCAAACTATTAAAATAAAAAGTATAAATAAAATACCCACCACATACAAAAGTTAGTATACTGGATAGCTATCGTTGTGAAACATAACATTGTTAGTACTGTAATAAATTTGATGGATAAGTTTATCATACGTATTGCAACAAGTGAGGAGGCACTGCCTAGTTCTTGGAGGGACTCGCCCTTGCCAAAATCGTCTCCAAAGAGACCAGTAGGCCGTCCACAGAAGCGACCTCGAATTAATGATTCTGAGGAAGCATCACAAAAACAACCGCCTACGAAGAAAGATGCTCTAGATGACAAGTCTGATCAAAATCAAATAGCACGCATGTATCATCGTATGTTGTCATATATGTGACGCAAACAAAATGTCGATACCGGTCTGCAAATATCACAATATGATTTCAAAAATCTATATCCGATCTGTTACTTTTTGTTGGAACATCTTGATTTAACAAGACAATCCGTTGTTGATATACACTTTAGAGCTCGTGTAACCCGTCCGACTAATGCAGCAGGTGTTGTCACTATCCCGAATTACATGTGATTAATAATTTTAAATTATATTAGTTCATGGACGTTCATGATCGCATTAAATAATTGGCGACCAAATGAAGCGAACTTTGTATCAGTTAAATTAATGGCAAACACGCTGTAAATTTTACATTAAAACAACAAAGCAGATCCTCCAAGATTGTGTCCGAAAACATAAATTGTAGAAACAATTATAGCGGAGGAACGTCCGAAAACTTACAAGGCATTTAAATATGATTTTTCCCCGAAAAAAACGGTGTCCGAAAACATACAGTGTCCGAAAACATACGGTAAATACGGTATGTTAGATCTCACATCAAGAAGTTTTGACTTCAGCAGTAAAAAAAACTTGTTTTGAAAAGGTGAATGATATATTAAAGCTTGTGTAACTTGCAAACAAATTTCACTTACCGTATATACTCGCGTATAAGCCCGTTCGCGTATAAGCCGACCCCTCCAAACTGAATTGGTAAAAATGGTATAAAGTGCATGACCCACGTATAAGCCGACTCATAATTTTTATACAAACGGTACATCACAAGATGCACAAAGTGAGTTCTGAATACGTTTATTTAGGTAAATCACATTATTAAATAAAAAAAAAGAAAGAGATCTAGTTTATATGTTGAAATAAAAACAATTCTGAAGTGTTATGTCTTAATGGAAATTTAATTAATCCTCATTCTAAAATCATGAATTATAAAAGTTCGATCACGTTTAGAATCCTTCAAAACCGGGCTCTGTATCAGACTCACCAAACAGTTCACGAAACTCGGCTTCTGTTACGGGCGTGCTTTCATCATATACGTCGTCCCCACCCCCCGTACTTGCTTCTCGTTCACAACAAATTCGCGTGCTGCAGCACAGTTGTTATTTGCTTCTGCATATTCAATAACTTTAAGTTTGAATGCTGCATCATAAGCAGACCGCTTTCTTTTACTTCCAACACTATTCATTTTATCCGATTGAATTGAACATAAACTTCTACAGAGATTAAACTGAAATAATTTCTTTCAGTAGTAGTATACTATTTATATACCTTATCCTGTAATTATTTCTATGTGTGGTTGGTTTTCAATTTGTATTTGATAATTATTTATCATTGTTATTTGTGTTGTGTTTTTTAAACTACGGGTAGTGTGATTCAATCGATCAAACTATGATTGGTTTCAGCGTGGACATTATTCAAGTATTGTGACAGTTTATAACTTTGAGCAGAAACCATGTCCACTACCATATCTCATTAAACAATACATCTGAGAGTTGGCATCTATTAGTTAAGTCATTGGCATTGTGCAACAAAACAAACCTATTATCTCCGAGGCATTTACCGCAGATTAAGCATATGGTAGCTATTGTACAACAATCTTCCGCTAACAAACCACTTTGCTTTACAAACAACTAAATAATAGTTGTATATAAACTGTGGCTCCCGATTACTTCTAAAACACCTGTCAAAGAAATCCAACAAATTATATTGTTTTACAATTATTCACGCTGACTCGTATATTGCACTGTTATTTACCGTTCTTAAGTGTGCGCGCAACAAAACCCTATGGAGCCTCTCACTATTGTTTCTCAAAGACTGTCATACATGTATTTCTACTCTCGATCAAAATGTTTGTCGTATATACCTTCAGTATCGTAATTCTTTTATTTCTTTTCACGTAGATTCTTTTCATATTTACACTGAAATAGGCTAGCGTGCATTTCTACGAAACCGTAGAGTTTAATTATTACTGATTAGCTGAGGGATAAATACTTGACCAGAGATTATTAATATGGCGGTTCTTATGAAAAATACACGTATTTCCTTAGTTCAAATAACACGTATGGCTGTATACCTTCAGTATCGTAATTCTTTTATTTTTTTTTCACGTAGATTCTTTTCATATTTACACTGAAATAAACTAGCGTGCATTTCTACGAAACCGTAGAGTTTAATGATTACTGCTTGGCTGAGGGTTAAATACTTGAATAGAGATTACTAAGATGGCGGTTCTTTTGGAAATTACACGTATTTGCATGGTTCAAATAACACGTATGGCTGTATTTTCTGGTGGATGGACATCTGTCAAATAGACGTAAAGTACGTTAAAAACATGTTTTTCATTCATTATCCTACCACTTATGTTAGAAAAAAAATATTTGTTTTACTTCACGTCAGGACAAATCTTATCAGCCATGTGGCATCATTAGGCATGTGATCTCATATTCGTCGATCGACGGAAACAATAAATATTGGAAATCGAGGGGAAAAAGCATTATAAATTTCAGGTTTGGAACTTGACCCGCAGATAAGCCGACCCCCCTTCTTCCAGGCCTTATTTTTGTCCTAAATTTCTCGGCTTATACGCGAGTATATACGGTAGTATTTGTGACTGGCTCATGCAGGATTATTGTTTACACTATATTTAGAATGAAGTATCATCTTTACTGTAACCTACCTATCTGGTTATTACACTATCCCTCACCATCTACAACAAGACATTTGTATACATCAAGACTATCTGTTCACCTCTGGATTCCTTATAACCGATTGCTTTCTTACCTGGTCAGCAGTCTCAGTAAAAGCATGTATCAGGAGTTCAGAGAAAAATGGCCCTCCAACCACCATGGTAACATGTATGTTCCTGTCATGCATCTCATTTCTTAAACAGTCAAATGCACCCTGAAATTAAACACAAAATATAAGCAAACCTAGGACAACAAATATTATTTTATTGGGAAGAGTAATAACAGACAATTTGACATTTTGAAGCTTTCTTGTGTGTTTTTAGGACGTTACAGTCTTTGTTTAACATTAAATCAAAGCTCCAATATTTTGTGCTAATAGATCAACATTTTGTAAAAAGATTATCAAATGGTATTTCTGATAAATTATTGGAGGTTACCTACGCAACACTGAGTATGGTTTCCATTAATTTTGACTCGAAACTGTGAATGATTAAATGAAGGTACATTCTTTAAAATAGAATGCAAGGGAGAGGAAACATGTGTTCATAGAATGCATATGCCCAGCCAATCCCATTATTAATGACAAAACAATAAAATGTGCATGACAGACTGACCTAAACACAAAACAATTTGGGTAACTGTAACATGAAATTTATGTCACAGAGACCTACTTTTGGCAGATATTGTTGTCCCAGCTGCATCTACATGCTAAACTGTGTTAACTTACCTAAAGCAAAATTATAACACACACACACACACACATTGTATATAGGTGCATGACAGGGGTTAACAATGCCTAGGAAAGCAAATTATTACGTAAATTATGTTTCTCCGAGAATACTTACCCAATCACATTAACATTAAGGATATAAGCCTACTACCTTGCAAATTCAGCCATACCAAAAGATGAAAATTCGTCTTTTCTGTCTATGTCCTATAGACAAAGGGCAATAACTCTTGCCCCTTACCTCCCCTTGCCACCGCTAGGTATCACCAGTTTTTAAGCTGAGCGATAAATGCCATACAAGGATGCTCGCATGGCGGGGTGGTTGGGAGGTTTTTTTAAGTACTGTGATTGTATAAGTATTCTCGGAGAAACATAATTTACTTAAAAATTTGCTTTCTCCTTTAAATATGTTTCCCAATCACATTAACATTAGGAGAATAGGTAATAGGAGGAGGGAATGCTGAGCATCCTACCTCTACCCCGGGTATCCTCTAGGGAATGATGGCTGGATTCCCCATTTGAATGATAACCCGTTCTCCTAATTTAATCAGCAACACAGCCCAGGGTCATGTGATATGTGACCCCTTTATATGATTAAGAAGACAGTTATTGAAATCTTCTTACCTACAAAAAAAAATTTTTCTGGCGAATCCAGCGAAGCTAATAGGCTGTGCTGATTGTTGTAAATGTGTCTGGTGGGCATCTGGGCTGCCAACACCGGACCTACTAGATTCAAGGTTTGCCTCTGCAAGGAAAAATCTTTGAGATAAAACTGGAGAATGTTGACTCTGCATGCCAGTCAACAGCTTCTATTATATCTCGGATAGAAACATTGCGTTTGAATGCAAGGCTCGCTGAGATGGCTCTAATATCATGAGCAGTAATCTGCAAGAGGTGACTCTTATCTTGTGAAACCTCAGAGTATGCTGAGCTTATAACCCACTTAAGCCATGAAGCAAGAGCTTGAATGGTGATATTTCATTTCCCAGCTATCACCAGAAGAAAAAGGTGCTTGTATGTGACGTGACTCACCTCTGTGCATTTAAATGGTGCTAGAGTGCACAAACAGGATCTTGAATGGCTGCTGCTCCTGATTTATCTATAAAAGAAAGCGAGCTAATGACGCCTCTTTGATTGCAAATGGATGGTAACCTATTTTTTGGCTATGAAGCCTGGCTGCGTCAAGAGGACCACTGAACCATCTGATCTGAACTGAAGATAGTTCAGGTCACTGGAAAGGACCTGTAACTCACTCACCCTGCATGCTGAAGCTAAGACAATCAAGAAACCGATTTGTATGATAGTAGCTTTAACGAATTGTGGGCAAAAGTCTCAATACTGTCTGAATTGATTCATGTTAAAACCCAGGACAGATTCCATTTGGAAACAGGGTGAGGGATATTAGTTGATTGAACTCTAAAGTGGCTAAAAGATCTGACAGATCTTTGTCATGGCTGATATCACATTTGCCATGTGTCTGATACCATGGAGTGGTAGCATTTGATAGTAATTGGGGCCAACTGTTTCTCCTCAAAAAGCCAGAGAAAAAGTCGGCCAGTTGAGGGATTGTGACACTCAAAGGAATGATGTTAATGATATGGTACCAGTCCCTGAAAACATGCCACTTTCCTGCATAAGCCTTCAGAGTAGAAGGCCTTCTTGCTCTCGAGATTCTCTCCTCAATCGAAGATTTAAATAAGGTTTAAAATGTTTGTCTTGCAAGGCCGTCTGGACAAGAGCCAAGTGTGAAGATAAAGACGGTCCGGACAGGGGTGGAACACCTGTGACCGCGGTTGCTTGAGAAGATTTGGGCTGACTGTAATCTTCCTGGGTAGATCTATCACCAGATCGAGTAGATCGGAGACCCAGAAGTTGTTCCATCTGAGAGGGGCAATCAGAATCATCTGACAGTTATGACCCCTTAAACTCTGGATTATTTTCAGTACCAAGACCGTGGGAGGGATGGAGAATGCCCACAACCCCTCCCAGATTGACAGAGCATCCACAGCCCAAGCTTCTGGGTCTGGAACCGAGAGACGAAGGTGGACAACTTGCGATTCCAGCTTGTTGCAAAAGATCGATCATCGGATGTCCCCAAAGTGTGCAGACTGGAAGAAAGCCTGATTGATGGAGTGACCATTCCGTGTGAATGACTGGATAGAGTGTCGGCCAAGATATTGAGTCTGCCGGGAATGTGTCTGATTTGTACACTGAGGTGGAGATTGTTGCACCAATGTAGAAACTGCCAGATCAGATTGCACAGGTCTGGTGATTGGTGCCCCCTTGTTTTGAGGAGGCAAGTCACCACCACAAAGTTGTCTGACATAAGGAGGACAGTTTTGAATAAGAGTTGATCCTGCCAGAAATGATGACAGTCTTTATTTCTGAAAGGTTGATGTGAAGAGGGCTCTCCCCTGGCACCCACATGCTGCTGACGGTATCGAAGTCCGGCAACAGGTTGGCACCCTAACCTTAGGTACTGGCGGCAGAACATACCGTTATCTCTGCCTGGGGTATCTCCAGAGTAATCCCTGTGGACAGCCAACAGGGGTTGTGCCACTGACGCAAGAATGATCTTATCTCTGGTGTGATCATTATTGTGTGATTGAGGGGACTTGAAAAAGGGAGCCATTATGTTAGTAACGTCCTTTGTAAGGGGCGCATAAAAAGACGGCCGAGCGGGATCAAGTCCGCCGCCACACTGAATAATCTGAGGAGTTGCAAGAACTCTCACTGAAATGCACATCCTGTTGGAAACGGACTCTACGAGTTCGACTATCCGGATGATCTTGAATGCGAGGAAGCCTTACCAGATTCAGATCGGTGAGAAACTCTATACCCAGAAGGACCAAAACTCTGGGATGGACAGAGATCGGACTTTATCCAGTTCACGAGAAAGCCTAGATGTTGTAAAAGTCATATAAGATCGTTTCTGCCTTTGAGCAGAGTAGAACTTAACATGTTTCTGGAGGATGTCGTCCAAGTATACTGCCGTCACTACAGATGAAGTCGAGCAGAACAGGGTGACGACGCAATCCATAACCTTGGTAAAAGCCCAAGGGCTGATGTTGAGGCCAAAAGGTATGACCTGGAACTGATAAACCGAGTCCCGATAAGCACAACGGAGAAATGTCCTTGACTCGGTGGATAGGGACGTGAAAATTTGCATCGATTATATCTAGACTGACGGCATACTCGTCCCGTCAGATGGAAAGATGGATCGATCACACCATTGCCACATTGAATTTCAGGGATAAAATGTATTGGTTGAGGCGAATCAGGTCGATGAACGGCCTCTGAATAAGAAACAGTCATGAATAAAACCCCGGCTATTGCAGGGTTTATTTTCTTAATTTTTTTTTTAGAAAGGCATCCTTCTCCCGATCTGACTGTACATCCATGAAGAGGGGAGAGGAGGACAGGGGAGGGGATGGATAAATGAAGTCCAAAGTCCCTCCAAAATGACCTGAATCACCCAAATGTTCTGAGGTAATAATGTGGTCCATGGTCCTAAAATTGCAGGAGGCGGCCACCCACAGGTAGGCAGTCCGCTGGCGGTGGGCAGGGTATGTCAACGTCTAGAGTTAGGAGGCTTGAAGGCGGAGAAACTTGGGTTCTTGCCGCCTCTGTATGGTTGCCTCCTAGCTTGATTAGACTGTTGGCTCCCAGCATTTGGTTGGGATATACTGCACATATGATTGTAAGGATCCCTTTTTCCCTGGTCCGCCTATCATCCCTCCACTGTGGCAGAGGATGATTGTTTTGAAACGCCTGTGAAAGTTGGGCGACGAGTTGGAGGGGCAGTTCCTGAGCTGCTTGCCTCCTAACTTATTCAATTTTCCCCCAAAGAGTAAAGGTGACCTAAACGGAGACATCCGTAAAGTCAGAGTAGGATGGGGCTTGAGCAACATGGACTGCCGACATGCATCACGTCGTATCAGGTCGAAGTTGGCAGACGCAGTTAACGCATTGGCAATGGAATGGTGAGCTGCCCTGTTAATAACTATAGCAATCCAGGTCGTTGCTTCACAAGCGTGGTCATTGCTGGATTTGTCAAGGAGTCGGAAAAATGGCTAGTGAAACCAAGTCTAACATTGAAGTGGCATTGGAGATCAGTACTGAAGGCGTCTGATTGAGTTTCGTACCAGCTACACTAGAATGTCGCTGGAAGTTAGCTTCCTGAATTTTTACCGACAGGGGATGAAACAGGAAGGACATTGTCTCTTCCTCCCATTCAAGATCTACAGACGCCTTAACTTTGATAGTCTTGAATGGCGGTAGGAGGTGGTGGGCATACTGAAGTTGCCAACACCCTATAAATTCTTCCACTGCTTGAAGCTAAGCTCAGTCCATTCCATGACTGGATCTGTGTACGGCTGAAAGTGTTTCGTCACACTCACTGTGTGCCGAGTCGTGTTTTGGTCAACTCAGGCATCCACTCACAGCTGAATTGTCAATTTTTTTTTTTTTAAATATAACTTTAAATTTTTTTCATCTTCGTAATGCTTGCGCAGTGCAGCGAGCACTGCTCGCACATCTACCATTCGCTCATAGGGAATGTTGGTTCTGGTAGACCTTGCATCTCTGTATAGCATACCAGGTGATATAAATGACGCAATTCCGTCATAATTGACAATTTCACTAATTCTCCATTGTGAAGCCATGAACATATGGAAGGCCAGCATTGCCAGCTGGTTTGTCTGGCGAATGGTTGGCTTGAATATCGGCGATGGTCCAGCTATCACCGGTACTGGCCGCTCCAAAGGCCTGGCTGGACGAACAGATTTCTCACTAAAATTTCCATCATAGTATTGATATGTTACAGCTTGACGGACGAATTTGTCACTAAAATCCCCATAAATCCTGGTTGGTCAGCCCGTTTTAGCAATAAGGTCCCCATACTGAGACGGTACTGCCAGTTGGTTTGTCTGGCGTGTGATCCGCCGGAATGTCGGCGACAGTCCGGCTATCACTGGTACCAGCCGCTCCAATGGCCTGGCTGGATGGACAGATTTCTCACTAAAATCTCCATATAGTATTGGTATGTTGCCAGTGGTACGGCTGGACAGACGGATTTGTCACTAAAATCCCCGTAAATCATAGTTGGTCTGCCCGTTTTAGCAATACAATAGGATGGCTGGATGGCCGGGGATGGCTGGACGGCCGGTGATGGCTGGATGGCCGGCTGGTTTGCCTGGCATGTGGTCCGTCGGAATGTCAGTGACAGTCTGGCTATCACCGGTACTAGCCGCTGTCACGGCTTGGCGGGACGGATAGATTTCTCATGAAAATCTCCGTCATAATATTGGCATGTTGCCTGTGGTACAGTAAAATGGGATGGCTGGCCGGCCGGCTGGTTTGCCTGGCATGTGGTCCGCCGGAATGTCGGCGAAAGTCCGGCTATCACAGGTACCAGACGCTCCAATGGCCTGGCTGGATGGATAGATTTCTCACTAAAATCCCTGTATATCATAGTTGGTCGGACCGTTTTATCAATACGACTGGACGGCCGGTGACGTCGAGGCTGTATAATGAAATAGATCCAGTGGATCCAGTAAAAACCCCATGCGTCCTGACTTACAGGCCCAAAGGCCATGCTCGGACATGGGGGGGGGGACTTATGCCCACTGGGCAGCCTAAAATTGGGGGAACACTACCCCAAATGATGTTAATAGCTACGCCGTAGTTCCCTGGACCCAACGACGCATCTGTTCAAAGGCGGACTGTTGTACCATGTAAACATTATTTTCCTCCATTACCACATTGCCAACATCCTTTTTGCCGTTCATGCATTTGTTGTTGACATTTCTACTGAAACAACAAAAGAAGAGAAAACAAAGTACAATTCAGCATGTTATTAATTCGATAATACCATAACCGTTACTAACGGAGTAAGCAAAATTATTCAGTGCCTCTTTAACTCGTAAATGACAACACGAGTACCGCTATTAGCGTGCTCTGTCCATGTTGCAACGTGGTCGTCCAAAGATGAAGTCCATAAAGGTGACAAAGTCAATCAAAATTTGAAAATATTGTAAAATAATGCATACAACCTGTAGAAGAATGATTATCCAACACAATAATTCCAAATTTAACTTCGGATGGTCCGAATTTATACTAAGATGGCTTGGATTCAAGGAGGACTAATTGTACATGGTTGCACAGTACAAGCGAAGCTTAAAAACTGGTGACACCTAGCAGTGGCAAGGGGAGGTAAGGGGCAAGAGTTATTGCCCTTTGTCTATAGAACAGACAAAAAAGACAAATTTTCATCTTTTGGTAGGGCTGGATTCGCGAGGTAGCAGGCTTATATCCCTAATGTTAATGTGATTGGGGAACGTATTCAAAGGAGAAATGGACCAAAATGAAAACTTAACTCATGTTACTGAGCATTAAATTTAGGTTAGAGTTAACTGTTTACAGAAAGATAGTGGTATATTCCAGGGTGCATCAATATACCAAGTTGCACGACTTAGGTGCTGACAATACCAAGAAACTTACATAAACACAAAACTTGAAAGCATGAAATGTTTGTTAAATATCAACCAAATGGAAGTCACTTATTTCTGGTTTAAATGTGTGGTACCAAAGAGATGCCAAATAATAATGTGAGAGTAAAAGATAATACAAATACAGTGTTCCTGCGATGTTATTCATAGCAGACATACATTGATTGGCATTACAAATGAGAGAGTCTAATACTGAAGTGTGTTCCACAGGGTCAAGTCCTGATAGCACATTAAAACAAACATTTTTTAATGATGTGAATCCTACTGAATGTTTCTTCTTTTTAACCAAGAATTAAAATAATGAAAAATAAAATATGTGCAATTACTATAATAAAATCTGACCCATTAAATATAACTACTCACAATATATGACCGATTGGGACAATTATATGACCAATTAAATGGGATTACTCACATTATATGATGAATTAAAATGATTAATTTGCATTATATGACCAATTAAATGGGATAACTTGCATTATATAACCAATGAAATGTGATTACTCACATTACATGACCAATGAAATGGGACAACTTGCATTAAATGACCAATTAAATGGGACAATTGTATTATATACCAATTAAATGGGACAATTGTATTATATACCAATTCAATGGGACAACTCTCATTATATGACCAACTAAATTGGACAAGTGTATTAAATGACCAACTAAATGGGATTACTCACATTAAATGACTAATTAAACGGGATTACTCACATTATATGATCAATTAAAAGGGATAATGTGCATTATATGACCAATTAAATGTATAACTTGCATTATATAACCAAGTAAATGGGACAACTTGCATTGCATGACCAATGAAATCGGACAACTTGCATTATATGACCAATAAAATGTGATTCCTCACATTACATGACCAATGAAATGGGACAACTTGAATTATGTGACCAATTAAATGTGATTACTCACACTACATGACCAATGAAATGGGACAACTTGCATTATGTGACCAATTAAATGTGATTACTCACACTACATGACCAATGAAATGGGACAACTTGCATTATATGACCAATTAAAAGGGGTAGCTCAAATTATATGAGAAGCAGCTGTATGATGAGCTTTATAGTGTAAGACCATTGTAATGTGAAATTTTAATCTGAAAATCTTTGCATGAATTGGCATGAAGATGATTGGTCGAGTAGAATTTAAATTGTATGGGTGAATGTTCAGGCTTTGTCAGTAATAATATATTGCATACACTGTCTTTCAAAGTATATTTAAACCTACTTACTTGTAAGGCATTCTTTGAACAGCAGTAAGCTCCTAAGCCTGGAATACCTGGTAAAATACAAGTATTACATTCATGACACAATAATCTTAAACCAGATGAGTTAAATGACTTTTCACTTTCAACAGTTGGTGGTAGGCTAAGAATTAAATTCTTATGTGACCCAGGACTTGTGTCGTACACCTATGGGCGTGTTCATCATGAGTGAGTGAGCGAGTGAGTGAGTGATCGCGATGCATGATTCCCGGGTTTCACGAGTATTAACATCGACTCCCCGCCACACTAACAAGATCTGGCATTCTTACTTTGGTTCGTGGACGGACAACATCTAAGCAGAATTATTAGTGAATAGTTAAAGCACTTGTCTTTCACTTGCGTGAAAGACAAGAGATTGAATATAATTAGAAATAATTATACTCTTCGAATCTGGTAGGGTATTATTTGTATTGTTTGTGATAAAATTATAAATGTTAGTGCGTGGGTTGTATATTGTGTATTGTATTGATGTCGTTTATATACTGTATTGTATTTGTCTTGTATATTAAGTATATGCTTTGTATTGTTTTAGGTTTACCTCGTATTATTTCATCTGTGATAAATCCCATAACTAACAAGTGAGTGTTGTCATTTCATCCCGAAATAAGACCAGGCTCACACTAATATCACCTAAGTAAACTATATGAACTTGCACACAGCTGATGGCATTTCAATCACATTGGTTATTGTAGGAACAATACATAATGAATTCATTCACAACTGCTGAATGAGCATAACATTTTGTACCGGTTAATGACAAACAAAAAAATGCTAGATGTATAAGAAGAGGATAACTTGCTGATTGCAAATGAGGTTGACTTACTCAGATTTTCCATTGGCCAGCAGGGACAGCTCACATGGAAAGTAATTGGTCCTGCAAACATTAACTGGCCTTCCCAATAAAAATGTAAAAATTACTTTAGATAAGTTTACAGGACCATGAATGCAATATATTATTACTGACAAAGCCTTCATGCTAGTATGCTTTGACAGCAGATTAGTGCCATTTATTGAAATTTGAAAGCCTTCATGACAGTATGCGTCGACAGTAGATTAGTGCCATTTATTGAGATTTGAAAGCTTTCATGACAGTATGTGTTGACAGTAGATTAGTGCCATTTATTGAGATTTGAAAGCCTTCATGACAGTATGCGTCGACAGTAGATTAGTGCCATTTATTGAGATTTGAAAGCCTTCATGACAGTATGCTTTGACAGTAGATTAGTGCCATTTATTGAGATTTGAAAGCCTTCATGACAGCATGCTTTGACAGTAGATTAGTGCCATTTATTGAGATTTGAAAGCCTTCATGACAGCATGCTTTGACAGTAGATTAGTGCCATTTATTGAGATTTGAAAGCCTTCATGACAGCATGCTTCGACAGTAGATTAGTGCCATTTATTGAGATTTGAAAGCCTTCATGACAGTATGCTTTGACAGTAGATTAGTGCCATTTATTGAGATTTGAAAGCCTTCATGACAGTATGCTTTGACAGTGATTAGTGCCATTTATTGAGATTTGAAAGCCTTCATGACAGTATGCTTTGACAGTAGATTAGTGCCATTTATCGAGATTTGAAAGCCTTCATGACAGTATGCATCGACAGTAGATTAGTGCCATTTATTGAGATTTGAAAGCCTTCATGACAGTATGCTTCGACAGTAGATTAGTGCCATTTATTGAGATTTGAAAGCCTTCATGACAGTATGCTTTGACAGTGATTAGTGCCATTTATTGAGATTTGAAAGCCTTCATGACAGTATGCTTTGACAGTAGATTAGTGCCATTTATCGAGATTTGAAAGCCTTCATGACAGTATGCATCGACAGTAGATTAGTGCCATTTATTGAGATTTGAAAGCCTTCATGACAGCATGCTTTGACACTAGATTAGTGCCATTTATTGAGATTTGAAAGCCTTCATGACAGCATGCTTTGACAGTAGATTAGTGCCATTTATTGAGATTTGAAAGCCTTCATGACAGCATGCTTTGACAGTAGATTAGTGCCATTTATTGAGATTTGAAAGCCTTCATGACAGCATGCTTTGACAGTAGATTAGTGCCATTTATTGAGATTTGAAAGCCTTCATGACAGTATGCTTTGACAGTAGATTAGTGCCATTTATCGAGATTTGAAAGCCTTCATGACAGTATGCGTCGACAGTAGATTAGTGCCATTTATTGAGATTTGAAAGCCTTCATGACAGCATGCTTTGACAGTAGATTAGTGCCATTTATTGAGATTTGAAAGCCTTCATGACAGTATGCTTTGACAGTGATTAGTGCCATTTATTGAGATTTGAAAGCCTTCATGACAGTATGCTTTGACAGTAGATTAGTGCCATTTATCGAGATTTAAAAGCCTTCATGACAGTATGCATCGACAGTAGATTAGTGCCATTTATTGAGATTTGAAAGCCTTCATGACAGCATGCTTTGACAGTAGATTAGTGCCATTTATTGAGATTTGAAAGCCTTCATGACAGCATGCTTTGACAGTAGATTAGTGCCATTTATTGAGATTTGAAAGCCTTCATGACAGCATGCTTTGACAGTAGATTAGTGCCATTTATTGAGATTTGAAAGCCTTCATGACAGTATGCTTTGACAGTAGATTAGTGCCATTTATTGAGATTTGAAAGCCTTCATGACAGTATGCTTTGACAGTGATTAGTGCCATTTATTGAGATTTGAAAGCCTTCATGACAGTATGCTTTGACAGTAGATTAGTGCCATTTATCGAGATTTGAAAGCCTTCATGACAGTATGCGTCGACAGTAGATTAGTGCCATTTATTGAGATTTGAAAGCCTTCATGACAGTATGCTTCGACAGTAGATTAGTGCCATTTATTGAGATTTGAAAGCCTTCATGACAGTATGCTTTGACAGTGATTAGTGCCATTTATTGAGATTTGAAAGCCTTCATGACAGTATGCATCGACAGTAGATTAGTGCCATTTATTGAGATTTGAAAGCTATCATGACAGTATGTGTCGACAGTAGATTAGTGCCATTTATTGAGATTTGAAAGCCTTCATGACAGTATGCTTTGACAGTAGATTAGTGCCATTTATTGAGATTTGAAAGCCTTCATGACAGTATGCTTTGACAGTAGATTAGTGCCATTTATTGAGATTTGAAAGCCTTCATGACAGTATGCGTCGACAGTAGATTAGTACCATTTATTGAGATTTGAAAGCCTTCTTGCTAGTATGTTTTTAGACAGTAGATTTGTACCATTTATTGAGATTTGAGAGAGCATGCTTTGATAGTGATTGGTACCATTTTGATAAAATTTGAAGCCTTCATGCAAGTAAGCTCTCTGCAAATTTTGGTCAAATGTTATTGGATGCTTTTTTGAGAATTGTTTAAAAAGTTTCTATATTTCTGCAATAGTATCCATGTTTACCAGCCAGTCCATGTCATTGGTATAGTCCATGTTTCACAGCAAAACATGTCATGGGTACAGTCCATGTCTGGAGGGAAAAACATTCAATTAGTATACCAATAAACATGTTTGGCAGTAAACAGGTGTCACAGGTATAGTTCATATTTGATAGTATTGGTATAGTCCATGTCTGACAGCAAAATATGTCATGGGTACAGTCCATGTCTGACAAGAAAAACATGCAATTAGTATCACAATAAACATGTATGGCAGTAAACACATGTCACAGGTATAGTCCATGTTTGACAGCAAAAACATGTCACTGGTACAGTCCATAATTGACAGTGAAACTAAGTCATTGGCACATAATCGACAGGCATTACTCCAAGAATGTTTATTGTCAGATTTGATCAAATTCTGTTAACACATTAACCCCTGGAGGTTTTTGCATGAAATGCGAGTAGGAATCACATTTTGGAGGCTATTTCTGAATACATTGTGCTTAATGGACCCATCATTTTTTTATGGAGAAGACTTTTATTAAAAAGGTCCACCTTTTCCTACTTTCTGCACAGGATCACCTATGTGTGTGCACTTCAGACTGGTCTGCCTTAGATCTCATGCCAAAAAGTCTAAAATCTAGACACAAACAAATTCTAACCACAGGCAAATTTTGGGTGAAAAAAAACAGGTCCAAAAAATTAGGTTTTCCCTTCTGTATTTTGTAGTGCAACTACAATGTCCAGATCATTTGTTATCATTTTAGAGCTAAATCTGTCTACTTTTCTATAATACCATCCATGTTAGTCTATCATTCTGGACCTTGACAGACCCAGAGCTTGGCAGTAGGCTACTATCTCCTGCCCCGTAAATGCGGTGCTAGGGGTTAATGTGTTAAAGCTTCTTTGTTTTTTTTCTTTAAAAGTCATTTTAGTATCAGTGGCTACACTTTTTTTTACGGTCGATAGATAAAATTTGCTCCAATATAAATTTGGTCAAAATTGGTCCTGTGATTTTTGAGAAATTCAAGAAAGAAAATAACACAAGACAGAAAACAGGTGATATATCAGCTAAGATTTATAAAAAATACAAAGCCTTGCATGAACTCAAATGGCCTATTCACAGTACCAACACATTTATTTAGTGTCCAGGCTCCAGTTCCACTTAACAGCTCAAACTCTTGAGATTTCATGATACTGTTAATATTTTTGGTACACAACCACAACACTTTCTTCAGTGAACATAAAGCAATTATTATGTATTAAACATTTTTGAAAATTATCCTCAATTTGCTTATAACTGTGTCATTTTCTGATGAAAATTTCAGACTTTCAAAGTTAGGAATTCCTCAAATCTTTTTAAGGGAATAGAAAAATTTCATGCATACTAAATTTACTATTAACAGCTTTTTTATCCCTTCTACCATCTCTCTATCTCTAACTAAAATATAAACAAATTGTCAAAAGTAATGTAAGCAAAATAATGTAAAATATCAGAAAAAAAACATGTACAAGTGTAGTTAAAATTTGACATGAACTGACAGCAAAATTATGAAAAAAGGAATCATTGTCCCTCAGCCGGTAAAAATAGTCTTAAGATAATACAACACAGAAACTGGTAAGTCAGACAATCACAACAAAATCATTCAAGTAATTCAATACAGCTTTATCCAAATGAAACGTATCAATGATGATGAAGATGATGATCTTTTTACTTTCAAGTTTAACTTAATCTTCCTTCTACATGTCAGTATACAAATAAACAAGAATCCCTCACAGGCACTGATGCTCTGAAAAGAATTTCCAGAAATTCAAGATGAGACTATTTCTTCTTTTAAACTGCTGAGTGTTGAAACCATCTCTGATATTTTCTTGAGTGATAAGAATTTCAATTTAGCAACTGGACACAAGATCAACACCATTTTCACTTCGGCCAAACAAGACCTCATAAATAGTCTTTTAGTGAAAACTCCATTGATACGACACTTCATTCAGGAGTAGTGATAACAAGATTTTCAAGATGGCTGAAATGGCGGAAATAATGGACATCAGATTGGCACCAATTTTATTCCAGACCAACCAGACATGATGTCTCTTAGTAAAATTCCTAATGATATGACCACACATTCACGAGAAGTAACAATAACAAGATTTTCAAGTTAGACCCAGTGGTGACCATATTAGATGTCTGAGCACCACCATTTTCATTTAGGAAAAACAGGACCAACATCTTATGGGATGAATGTGCATTTTCAGTTTCATGGCAATCCACCAAGTAGTTCAAGAGGACTAGCAATATGATAATAATAATAATTACGACTTTGTATAACGCCTAATCTTTAGAAGCTCTAAGCGCTTAACAAATCTATAATGATGACTACACTACAGAAAAACAAATAACAAAAGCCATGAAACTGTAAAACGTAAAAACATGCTGAAAACATATAGGATACAAAACATTATTAGGTCTCTAAGTTTGTTCCTGAAGTCAAAAAGGGTGAGTTTTCAGAGCACTCTTAAAAGGGACCACTGTGTCTTTGTCTAATTTCAATGGGCAATTCGTTCCACATTGCCAGGCCCTGGTATGCAAAAGAACGTCCATATGACTTCATTTTTAAAGTGGGAACAATGAGCATATGATTGTCAGAAGAGGAGCATAAGTATCTTGCTGGTGTATACACTGGGTGAGGCCAGATAGGTATGTTGGACTGGAGTCTGTCAGTGAAACATAGCACAGAGAACAAATTTTGTGTTTGATTCTGTATCAAATTGATAGCCAGTGTAGGGTACAGAGCAGTGGTGAGGTGTGCTCTGATCGAGGTACTCTAAAGATGATCCAAGCAACTGTGTTTTGAACTTTTTGAGGTTTCTGGAATAGATATTGTGATGAACCAGACAGAATTGAGTTATAATAGTCCAGTCTTTAAAGTACTAATGAACACAAGTGTTTTAGTGGCATCAACTGAAAGATATCTGCGAATGGAACTGATGTGTCTCAGTTCAAGATATGCAGCCTTGCATATGTTCATGACATGTTGGTGCAATGTAAGAGTACTGTCTAGTGTAACACCTAGGTTTCGTACCGACTGTGAGAATTTAATGTTGATGTTGCTGATATTTATTGTCTGAGATAAATGATGTAAATGAGAAAGTCTTTGTGTTGTGATCAGAATGGTCTCAGTTTTATCATCATTCATCTTCAGCTTGTTACAATAATGAACTTGTGCTAATGGACGGACAGACATTGGAAGACTTGTGTCTGATGGACATCCCATAAGCTCTTCTGGTCAATGACTGGTTAGAAAAAATTGTTTTCCATTAATCTAATTATCAATACTGAACTTGTATACAATCTCCATGGTAAACTGTGCATATATAGGATATATACTGTCAAACATTCGGGGGTGGGGGTGAATGATAACCAAATGAACACCTACAGGACTATAACTAGTGGATGCACACAAGATGCTTACAGTGAGCTCTGAATATCAGTACTGATTATGTGCTACAGGTAATTGCAAGTCTTTCATGCCACAAAAGTGCTGAATCAATTTTGGAAAAACATTTTGACTATAAGAAAAAGAACCTACTTTTTTCTCCACATTTCTATCTGGTAGAAATTTATTCCTTTAAATGTATGTTATCTGAAAGTGGAAAAATAAGTCAAAGTGACCTGCATAATTTGTTATGCAAAGTGACCTGCATATTTGTTTCGCATAGTGACATTCCATCATCTGTTTTGTAAAGTGATCTGCCTTATCTGATACAAAATCATAGTAACCTGTATTTTCTGATACAAAATCAGTGACCTGCATTATCTGATACAAAATCATAGTGACCTGTATTTTCTGATACAAAATCATAGTGACCTGTATTTTCTGATACAAAATCATAGTGACCTGTATTTTCTGATACAAAATCATAGTGACCTGTATTTTCTGATACAAAATCATAGCGACCTGCATTATCTGATACAAAATCATAGTGACCTGTATTTTCTGATACCTTGTCTTAAATGACTTCCATCATCTGATTCACAAAGTGACCTACATTATCTGATACACAGTCAAAGTGACCAGCAACATCTGACTGTTATCATCTTATACATAATTAAAGTTACCAGAGTCATCTGTGACATTGTCCAAGTGACCTGATTTATGATACATAATTAAAGTTACCCAAGTCATCTGAGACACTGTCATGTGACCTGCATTATGATATATAAATAAAGTTACCCAAGTCATCTGAGACATTTGTCACAAGATAGACCGAGTCGGGACTGGATTAGTGAAGACACGGAACACAACTGCGTTAATAAGATGTTTATTTTATAAACGCAATTTTAAAAATCAACTCTGACACCAATATTTTACAAAATATAAGAAAATTCTATTTATATAAATGTTCCTAAAATGGAACTATGAATTTCAGTAACGTAATGACAAAATAGAAGTATATGAATGAATTTACAAATATGAATATATATATAAAAGGCTCGTATAACGAGATAGATGCAAATAGGAAAAGAATGCGTCGTCAATATGACGAGACTAGAATGAAGATATTACACAATTAATACGTCGTCCATATAACGAGACTGCAAAGAAGATATTAAATAAATAATACGTCGTCCATATGACGAGACATATGCAATTGTGAACCCTAAATTCTGAAGCTCTCGTTCATGGAACGAGATTTGTGTAGAATGAAATTATGCAGGTGTCATTCATATAACGAGACTGCAAAGAAGATATTAAATAAATAATAAAATTATGCAGGTGTCGTTCATATAACGAGACTGCAAAGAAGTTATTAAATAAATAATACAATTATGCAGGTGTCGTTCATATAACGAGACTGCAAAGAAGTGTTTAAATAATATGTCGTCCATATGACGAGATATATACAATGGTGAAACCTAAATTCTGAAGCTCTCGTTCATGGAACGAGATTTGTGTAGAATGAAATTATGCAGGTGTCGTTCATATAACGAGACCGCAAAGAAGATATTAAATAAATAATAAAATTATGCAGGTGTCGTTCATATAACGAGACTGCAAAGAAGTTATTAAATAAATAATACAATTATGCAGGTGTCGTTCATATAACGAGACTGCAAAGAAGATATTAAATATCCAACAAAATTATGCAGGTGTCGTTCATATAACGAGACTGCAAATTAGTTATTAAATAAATAATACAATTATGCAGGTGTCGTTCATATAACTAGACTGCAAAGAAGTGTTTAAATAATATGTCGTCCATATGACGAGATATATGCAATGGTGAAACCTAAATTCTGAAGTTTTCGTTCATGGAACGAGATTTGTGTAGAATGAAATTATGCAGGTGTCGTTCATATAACGAGACTGCAAAGAAGTTATTAAATACATAATAAAATTATGCAGGTGTCGTTCATATAACGAGACTGCAAAGAAGTTATTAAATAAATAACAAAATTATGCAGGTGTCGTTCATATAACGAGACTGCAAAGAAGTGTTTAAATAAATATTACGTCGTCCATATGACGAGATATATGCAGCATACGTAAGCACCATACACAGGCACCACACACGGGCATTACACGGTCAGCATAGACAAGCCCACACACGTAGTCACCACAACATGGCACCACACACGGGCAGCATAGAGAAGCCCAACGGTCACTCCATGACCCTACGGTCACTCCAACATGGCACCGCACACTGGCACCACCGGACCCCACTCAGCTCCGGACCACAGTCACCCACGGTCACCCCACGGACACCACAACATGGCACCGCACCCGGGCACCAACAGGCCCCACTCAGCTCTGGACCACAGTCACCTACGGTCACCCCACGGACACCCCAACATGGCACCGCACCCCGGCACCAACAGGCCCCACTCAGCTCTTTTAGCTGATAGATTGCTCCTTTAAGGATGGAAGCTTTTTCCGACAAGACTGGATCGTGATGTGTTTTCTGTCTTATAATTTCGTCCTTAATATACCCCTAGCTGTGACAAATATGCGCAGCTAGGTACTTTAAACTGCAGGCAATTTCGCACGTGCAGCATGAGCTGAGTGTTCGCTCATTATGTCGAAATAACTAAAAAGCCCAAAAAAATAATAAACTACCCTCGGTAAGGCTGTACGCAGTAACGAAATGAGACTAGATTTTTGACCACATATACATATTGAACATAGTCGTATACAATTCCGTGACATACCTCCCCCCTTCAAAAAAAAGTGTAAACACTTTTAGAAAAACACGGAATTGGCACACACAAAAAATACGAAATGAGACGTTACTTACCTTACAGTAATAACGTGATATAATGAAGGAATAAAAAAAAAAAAAAAACCTGCAAATCACAGTCTGCTTAAGTAATTAGCCCCTACATTTTCCGACCCTCTGATTTCTCCAATCCGAAAACGATATGGCTGCAGGGTCAGTGCCCAACGCATCAATCTTTAGTGACGACATGGTGAATGCTGTTGATAAGATAACCAATCCTAAATGCACTATCATATAACACATACAATTCTTGGGATTACGTGAACGAACCGTATATTACTCCTCCCAATGTATTCAATATGTATATATGTATATATAAAACAGAATATGAGTGAGGTATTAACTCACCAGCCTGATTTGTCTTGTCAGGAAGCTTCTGATCTGAAACATATCTTTAAAACAAAACTTACCACAATCAGGACCTATGCAATTTAAAATCCGTGCTTCGCCTAATCCAATTATAATCCCACTTCTGACTCCATTTGTCACAAGATAGACCGAGTCGGGACTGGATTAGTGAAGACACGGAACACAACTGCGTTAATAAGATGTTTATTTTATAAACGCAATTTTAAAAATCAACTCTGACACCAATATTTTACAAAATATAAGAAAATTCTATTTATATAAATGTTCCTAAAATGGAACTATGAATTTCAGTAACGTAATGACAAAATAGAAGTATATGAATGAATTTACAAATATGAATATATATATAAAAGGCTCGTATAACGAGATAGATGCAAATAGGAAAAGAATGCGTCGTCAATATGACGAGACTAGAATGAAGATATTACATAATTAATACGTCGTCCATATAACGAGACTGCAAAGAAGATATTAAATAAATAATACGTCGTCCATATGACGAGACATATGCAATTGTGAACCCTAAATTCTGAAGCTCTCGTTCATGGAACGAGATTTGTGTAGAATGAAATTATGCAGGTGTCATTCATATAACGAGACTGCAAAGAAGATATTAAATAAATAATAAAATTATGCAGGTGTCGTTCATATAACGAGACTGCAAAGAAGTTATTAAATAAATAATACAATTATGCAGGTGTCGTTCATATAACGAGACTGCAAAGAAGTGTTTAAATAATATGTCGTCCATATGACGAGATATATGCAATGGTGAAACCTAAATTCTGAAGCTCTCGTTCATGGAACGAGATTTGTGTAGAATGAAATTATGCAGGTGTCGTTCATATAACGAGACCGCAAAGAAGATATTAAATAAATAATAAAATTATGCAGGTGTCGTTCATATAACGAGACTGCAAAGAAGTTATTAAATAAATAATACAATTATGCAGGTGTCGTTCATATAACGAGACTGCAAAGAAGATATTAAATATCCAACAAAATTATGCAGGTGTCGTTCATATAACGAGACTGCAAATTAGTTATTAAATAAATAATACAATTATGCAGGTGTCGTTCATATAACTAGACTGCAAAGAAGTGTTTAAATAATATGTCGTCCATATGACGAGATATATGCAATGGTGAAACCTAAATTCTGAAGTTTTCGTTCATGGAACGAGATTTGTGTAGAATGAAATTATGCAGGTGTCGTTCATATAACGAGACTGCAAAGAAGTTATTAAATACATAATAAAATTATGCAGGTGTCGTTCATATAACGAGACTGCAAAGAAGTTATTAAATAAATAACAAAATTATGCAGGTGTCGTTCATATAACGAGACTGCAAAGAAGTGTTTAAATAAATATTACGTCGTCCATATGACGAGATATATGCAGCATACGTAAGCACCATACACAGGCACCACACACGGGCATTACACGGTCAGCATAGACAAGCCCACACACGTAGTCACCACAACATGGCACCACACACGGGCAGCATAGAGAAGCCCAACGGTCACTCCATGACCCTACGGTCACTCCAACATGGCACCGTACACTGGCACCACCGGACCCCACTCAGCTCCGGACCACAGTCACCCACGGTCACCCCACGGACACCACAACATGGCACCGCACCCGGGCACCAACAGGCCCCACTCAGCTCTGGACCACAGTCACCTACGGTCACCCCACGGACACCCCAACATGGCACCGCACCCCGGCACCAACAGGCCCCACTCAGCTCTTTTAGCTGATAGATTGCTCCTTTAAGGATGGAAGCTTTTTCCGACAAGACTGGATCGTGATGTGTTTTCTGTCTTATAATTTCGTCCTTATATACCCCTAGCTGTGACAAATATGCGCAGCTAGGTACTTTAAACTGCAGGCAATTTCGCACGTGCAGCATGAGCTGAGTGTTCGCTCATTATGTCAAAATAACTAAAAAGCCCAAAAAAATAATAAACTACCCTCGGTAAGGCTGTACGCAGTAACGAAATGAGACTAGATTTTTGACCACATATACATATTGAACATAGTCGTATACAATTCCGTGACAACATTGTCTAGGTGACCTGCATTATGATACATAATTAAAGTTACCCAAGTCATCTGAGACACTGTTACGTGACCTGCATTATGATATATAAATAAAGTTACCCAAGTCATCTGAGACACTGTCACGTGACCTGCATTATGATATATAAATAAAGTTACCCAAGGCATCTGAGACATTGTCTAGTGACCTGTATTATGATACATAATTAAAGTTATCCAAGTCATCTGAGACATTGTCTAAGTGACCTGCATTATGATACATAATTAAAGTTACCCAAGTCATCTGAGACATTGTCTAGTGACCTGCATTATGATAAGTAATTAAAGCTATTGTTTGTTTGTTTGATTAGAATTTTTAACGTAGCTTTAACAATGGTCTTTGGTATGTCTCAGCTGGGGATTGAACCCACAACCTTATGCTCCTGTGGCGGATGCTCTAACCACTAGGCCACCGGAGCAGTCTAATTAAAGTTACCAGAATTATCTGAGACATTGACTAGTGACCTGCATTATGATACATAATTAAAGTTACTTGAGTCATCTGAGACAGTTTTAAGTGACCTGCATTATGATACATAATATAAAGTTACCCAAGTCATCTGAGACATTATCTAGTGACCTGCATTATGATGCATAATAAAAATTACCCAAGGCATCTGAGACAGTGCTTGCATTGTGATATATAATTAAAGTTACCCAAGTCATCTGAGACACTGTCTAAGTGACATGCATTATCATACATAAATAAAGTTACCCATGTCATCTGAGACACTGTCTAGGTGACCTGCATTATCATACATAATTAAAGTTACCCAAGTCATCTGAGACATTGTCTAGTCGCCTGTTTCATCTGATACATACCAAATTTTCCAGCTACACTGCTGGTGCAGACAACATGTCCCTCTCTTCTGTCTAGCATGTGGGGCAAGACCGCTTTGGTCAAGGACAGGGGACCAAGAACATTTACTTGCAGCATTTCCCAGTCTACATCTAGGGATGTTTTTTCCCACAAGGCTCTCTGGGACCGTCCTGCATTGTTTACCAGGATGTCTATCTGTCAAATATAATTCCTTATAATTCTGAGGTTCCTTAGCACCATAAGTTGTTCACCATGAGCTCTCCTATTTCTAAAATTGCTTCAATCTGTGTCTAATTAAATCATTTTATGAAGTAAATGTAGTTGTGACCTGGTTACTAGAGATTAAACTATGGTAAAACCATGGTCACCTTCCTACAATGCTCGCCTCAGTAGAGAGGTACACTGTAACCGTTGTGACCCTTTCCTACAATGCTCGCCTCAGTAGAGAGGTACACTGTAACCGTTGTGACCCTTTCCTACAATGCTCGCCACAGTAGAGAGGTACACTGTAACCGTTGTGACCCTTTCCTACAATGCCCATCTCAGTAGAGAAGTGCATTGTAACCACTGCAACCCCTTCCTATATTGCCCGTCTCAGTAGAGAAGTACACTGTAACCATTGCAACCTTGTCTAACGTAAAAGCTACACCCGTCTACAGAGATTATAATGTAAATCGACCCCTTATTACAATGCACATCACAGAAACCTTCACATCAGTAATTATCTGCACCTGTCTGCAGAGAGAAGTACACTGTAACCATTTTGACCACTTCCTACAATATCCATCTCAGAAATATTCACTACAGTAAATATCTACACCAGTCTGTGGTACAAAAGTACAATGTAACCATTTAGACCCCTTCTTACAATGTGCCTCTCCAAAACATTCACTATGATAAATAACTACACCAATTTGCAGTGGAGTAGTAAAAATACATGATAATGATATATGATAAATAACTACACCAATTTGCAGTGGAATAGTAAAAATATAAACATGCTGACCCCTTCTTACAATGCCTGTATCAAAAACATAAACTTTGATATAAGAAAACTACACCAGTCTGCAGTGGAGTAGTACATCATAACCATTTAGACCCCTTTACGAAATGTCATTACTTTTGTGAGACGACTTTGAGAGGAAGACATCTGAAAAACAGAATACCGTATTTACCATATGTATTGGGACACGATAAAATGTATGTCATCTCTTTTCTTATTAATCATGCTCACACATATCAAGTATCTAAATCAGCTGATTGTGACTCTAGAACCCCACTTAATTATTAATGTTTGTTTTTAAAAACTGCCTATGTAAAGCACTTGAAATAATTATTACTTGACAGCACTTATAAACTTAGCATGTGTTATTTACCCTGATGAGAACAGAAAAGTAAATTTTGTTGGTTGTAGTGGGACACAATAAGGGGTTCCTAAGGGGCCATTCTTGAAAGTGTTTACTTCTCGTGTTTGTGTGATTCTGTTACGTTGTAAGATAAACCAACTAAAAATATGATAATTTGTATCATTGTAATCAGAACCGCTATTAAAAGGTCTCGCTAAAGTCGCTTCTTTGGCTCAGAATAAAGTTGATCTTTTTGGGCAGTTGCATTACCACATTACGTTCAAGTATCCGATTGTCGATGTGATTTGCGCATTTGTTTGTATATTTACACGTTTAACTAGAATCTAATTGTCTGAGCAGGCACAAGCTTTTTAAGAAACTTGGTTGCCTGAAACTAACCTTGGCTATTCAAGGGTGCCTAGTGTCCTAATTTTTCACCCTTCAACACAAGAGTGAAATAATTTCATCCTAAAGTTTCAGTTCTACATGAACCCTGCATGGTCTCATCAATATCAAGCTGCATATCAACAGATCGAAATAGAATAATAATCAAGACATTTATTGTGCAAAAAGAATGCGGGTGGTATGGAAATCAGAGGCTATAACTATAAAAATGATGTAATGGACTGACAATCAAACTTCACAATTTAGTCAAAATTCAAACAATTATTAATTGAGCTATTGTTTGGAAACTAAGGTGGGATGGACAGACTGACAAAAGGACAGGTGGATGGATGGACCACCTAATTTAATATCCTACCATTTTCTATGAAAAGCAGTGTGTGGGAAATAATTCAATTATATACTGCACTAACTGAATCACAAACCTTTTTGAAGTATTTCAGAACAGTTTCCACAGCCTGTTTATGTGTATCAAATGCCAGCATATCCAGTGGTAATATCAAAATATCATCTGCTTTCAGCTGGCTTCTCTCTAGAATAGGAAATATTCATAATCACAATAATTTTCTCCATGAGTTCATGCCATTCACATATTTTACTTTCATGGAATGATTTCATTCCAAAAAGAACAGAAAAACTTTAATCACTGATAACTGATTATGGAAAATTAACACTTGATCATATGACTTTCTTTCCATGCTTTGATTATTTTGATTAACTGCCACATTAATAATGCATAAACTAATAAATCTAAAAGGTAAATCTTAGATAAATATTGATTATTCAGCTAACAGGTATTTTTTAAGGAGGATTTCTGAAGTATGCCAACTTGCTTTGTAATAATTACTTTCCATTTTATTCTTTAATTGAAATACAAAGTCACCAAAATGGACTGAAATACTAATGCCTACAAATCAGAAATTTATCATTTGCCAAGTTTCAGGATTAATTTTTTTTTATTCAACTGTAAAATATCTACAGACTATACAAGTACTAAAATGCTAAAGTTTTTGTCTTTATTTCTAAATTTGTGTAAGCAACACCTGAACAATAATAATCCATGACTATCAATTTTTTGCATAGAGTTAAATTAACCGATACAATGAGCTTTGACTGCTTTCAATCTGTCCTCCCTACGGGCAGACAGCACCAGACGACACCCAGCTTCAGCCAGTTCATATGCTAGAGCCTCTCCCAATCCACTTGAACTTCCTGTTATCCAGACCACCTTCCCTAACATGGAAGCTGTAATAGAGAATGTTTCAGATTTAAAAGAATTATGACAAATGGTATCATATGAATGAGTTGCAAACTAAACAAACAGAGCTTTATAAAGAAACATTGATTGGTACTTAAAGTGATATTAAATCTTAACTTCTTCCATTGGTTTATCTATCCATCTTTCTTCTTGTCTTCCTACAAGTCCTCGACTAAATATCGTGCTGACATCTAACTTATACCATGGTGCATACTAGGATTAACATAATCTGCATCAAAATTTGGTCAATGTGAGCTAATTTTAAAGATTTACTAAATATTAGTTACAATTATTTTCTGGCTCCAATTGCAATACATCATTTCACCTACCACCTATCAAACTTGCACTCTGAGTGCTCTTAAGATGGATGTTGTTGTGACTCAATTCCAGAAATCTAAATAAAGTGTATTGATACTACATGTTTTGTCTGTAGCTTTCATGCTATGACCTACAAACATATACTTCACAGTGTCATGCTGTTACCTACTAACATAAATTTCAGTGTCAAGTAATACACTGTTAGTGAATTTTATATTGAAAATGTATCATATACCCAAATATGAATGCTGTAACTTGCTTTGAAGAAATTATTACAGGCTGTTAATAAATCATGGCTTGACCTAATAACATACCTTTTTATATATTGCCATGAAACCTCGATTCGACAAAGACCATTCTAGTCATCCAAGGGTTGGAGGGGCTGGATCTGTACTGTGCATGCTTAGGTGGATGATGAGGCCAACCCTTGCATCAAATGTTCATTTGAATAAGGGACAGGGGATGAGTGGGATATCTCCAGGAGGGTTGATGGCACGTGCTTTTCTGGCTTGCCTTTTCAGCTCTGCAGCTGCTGGAGGGCAGGTTCTGTTCTGTGCGTGCACAGGTGGCTGATAAGGTGAATCCTTGCACAAAATGTTCATTTGCATAAGGGACAAGGGATGAGTGGGACATTTCTAGGAGGGTTGATGGCACGCGCTTTTCTGGCTCACCTCTTAAGTTCTGCAGCTGCTGCTGCTGTCCTGCTAGACTCACACAGCTTTGAGCCTTTGTGCACGGAGGAATGCCAAGTGATTTGATTGCTTGCTATTTGCTCCCAGGAATTAGGGTTTATGTTGAACACTTTCAATGCAGCTTTAGATTGTCTTTGAAGCATTTCTTCTGACCTTTGTGGGATCTCTGTCCTTACTGTAACTTGCCATAGAAGAGTCTCTTGGGCAGCCGTTGGTCTGGCATGCATACAAACATGGGCGAGTATCTCAGTGTCTTGAACCTTGTCCTGCCACTTGATGTTGTGAATTTTCCTGAGACTTCTGGTGTGAAAGTGGTTCAGCTTCATGGCATGGCGCTGATACACTGTCCATGTTTCACATGTGTAGAGTAGTGTGGGGAGCACAATTGCCCTGTAGAAATTTAGTTTGATCTGGATGGTGATGCCTCTTCTATTCCAGATGTTGGCATACAATCTGCCGAAAGTTGTATTGCGCTGGCTCTGGCAATGCGAAGGTTCACCTTGTCAATAGCAACACTTTGTGACAGTGTACTGCCAAGCAGTTCATTACGTTGACTTTTTAGCCGTTGATGGTGATGTTGGGTTCAATATAGGGCTTTTCAGGGGCCAGCTGATTCAGGACTTCAGTCTTCTTGGTACTGATGGTGAAATCAATGCTTGTGCAGGAGCTGGAGAACTTATCAACGCTGCATTGCAGGCCAGCTTCTGAGCCAGCATTGAGGGCGCAGTCATCAGCAAATAAAAAATCCATGATGGTGTATGTCATGACCTTGTTTTTTGCTTGAAGCCTCCTGGGGTTGAATAGTTTTCCATCTCAATGGTACCTGATGCAGACTCCAACCTCTCCGTCTCTAAAAGCATTAGTCAGCATGGCAGAACACACTGTGCCAGAACTGTTTGACGCCATTGGTTACTAGTATTGACTAAGATGTCTCTCAATTGTCCTGTACTCGTGCCTGCATGCCGTCGTGGAAATGCTACACCATGGATATAAATTTTCTTGGCCATCCATACTTGGCCATTACCTTCCACAAGCCTTCTCTGCTGACAGTATCAAAAGCCTTTGTCAAGTTGATGTAGATGGAGAAAAGGTCAGTGTTTCTTGTAGCTGTCTTGCTGCAAATACCATGTCGATGGTCCCACATTCTTTTCGGAATCTACACTGGCTTTCTGGCAGTATTCCCTGGTCAAGGTGCTTTGTGAGGTGGTTTAGTCAGATTCTGGTGAGCATCTTTCCTGCAATTGAGAGTAAGGATATAACCCCATGGTTGTTGCAGGCCTGGCAGTTCCCTTTGCGCTTATACAGGTGGATTATGGAAGTGTCTTTGAATTCATGGGGGATCATCTCTTGCTGCCACATCAGTAAAAACAGTTAGTCAAGCCTTTCTATCAGGGCTGTGCCCCCTTCCTTGTAAACTTCAGCTGGGATAAAGTCTGAACCAGGTGCTTTGCCACTGGAGAGCAGATGTATCACTTTCTGTGTCTCAAGCAAGGTTGGAGGGTTATCCAGTGCTTCATTGATGGGTAATTGGAGGAGACTACTGATAGCTTCATCGCTGATGGATGAAGGGCAATTCACTGTTAAAGTGTGCAGCCCAATGAGCCCATCATTGAAGAATCTTCTCTTTGTCTGTAATTAGTGCGTTCCTGTCTGCGCTGAGTAGGGCGGATGATCCAGAGGATGTAGGTCCATACACTTCTTTCAGGGCATTGTAGAAGTTCTTCATGTCATGCTGGTCTGTGTAGCACTGAATCTCATCAGCTTTGTTGCTTAGCCATGTATCTCACATCTGACAAAGTTTCTGCTGTACAGTTCTGCTTATATTTTTGTTCGCATCTTACCTAGAAATGGACCTGGGGTTGTTGAGGTAGGTTTGATGGAGGTGCTGTTTCTCATCCAGCAACTGCTTGATCTCGTCGCAGTTCTCATCAAACCATTCTTGATGCTTTCTGGTTGAGGATCCTAGGATTTCTTCTGAAGCTGTGCTGAGAACCAGCTCTGTAACTGCCGCCCAGTAGGTCTCCACATTCTAATTGTCGAGAGGGGTGGATTTCAGACATTCTTCCAGGGCACCCACAAGAGACTGTTTGGTACTGGTGCATTTCACCTTGATGATGTTTAGTCATTAATGAACCTTCTTTCTCTGTGGGCGTCTTTTGGGCTGAATGCGGATGTTGAGCTTGGTGATAATGAGGTGGTGGTCTGTCCAGCAGTCAGCGCCGCACAAGGACTTGGTCACACGCACATCCTGCCTGTACCTCTTCCAGACAATGATGTAAGCAATGAGGTGCCAGTGCTTAGAGCAAGGGTGCATCCACGATATCCAGTTATGAGTAATGAGGCAGAAGACTTTATTGGTGATCAGCAGTCCATGCTTGGCACATGTCTGGAGCAAAAGTAGATCATTGCTGTTATAGTTATCTACTCCATGCTTTCCTAGCACTCCATCCCAGGCAACATAATCTACCGATAATGTGAATGCCAATATCATAATTGTTTTGTCCAAATCAAAGGCAGATTTGGCAGCATAATGTAGTTCAATGTTAACATAATAAATTATTTAAAACTTTTAAGAAGCAAGGAATTTTCAAAGTGGTTTATATTGTCACGAAATTGTATACGACTATGTTCAATATGTATATGTGGTCAAAAAATCTAATCTTGATTTTGTTACTGCGTACAGCCTTACCGAGGGTAGTTTATTATGTTTTTGGGCTTTTTAGTTATTTCGGCATAATGAGCGAACACTCAGCTCATGCTGTATGTGCAAAATTGCCTGCAGTTTAAAGTACCTAGCTGCGCATATCTGTCACAGCTAGGGGTATATAAGGACGAAATTATAAGACAGAAATCACATTACAATGTAGTCTTGTCGGAAACGCTTCCATCCTAAACTGAGCAATCTATCAGCTAAAAGAGCTGAAGTGTTGTGCTGAAGTGTGGTGACGTGTTGTGCTGAAGTGGTGCAATGTTGTGGTAACTACGTGTGTGGGCTTGTCTATGCTGACCGTGTAATGCCTGTGTGTGGTGCCTGTGTATGGTGCTTACGTATGCTGCATTTATGTATGCTGCGTTAGATGTATAGATATATGGTATTTATATATGACTGCATGAGGTGAAGGTCACAACTGTTAGGTTTGACTCTGTGTAACCGGATGTACTTCCTGACGTCAGACGGACGCCAGGCTAGTAGCAAAATACCTCAGCAAGTAGTTTACATTTATTAATTCCAGTCTCGTCATATGGACGACGTATTATTTATTTAATATCTTCTTTGCAGTCTCGTTATATGAACGACACCTGCATAATTTCATTCTACACAAATCTCGTCCCATGAACGAGAACTTCAGAATTTAGGGTTCACGATTGCATATGTCTCGTCATATGGACGATGTATTAATTATTTAATACCTTCATTCTAGTCTCGTCATATTGACGACGCATTATCTTTTCATATTTGCATCTATCTCGTTATACGAGCCTTTTATATATATATATTCATATTTGTAAATTCATTCATATACTTCTTTTTTGTCATTACGTTACTGAAATTCATAGTTCCATGTTAGGAACATTTATTTAAATAGATTTTTCTTATATTTTGTAAAATATTGGTGTCAGAGTTGATTTTTAAAATTGTGTTTATAAAATAAACATCTTATTAACGCAGTTGCGTTCCGTGTCTTCACTAATCCAGTCCCGACTCGGTCTATCTTGTGACATATATCATAAAGCCAAAGCAATGAAATACCTGGTGTTTTTCCAAATAGTTCACACCACTGAAGAACCAAGTCGGTCTCTGCACACAACAACCTCACAGCCTGTCCCAACAGGTAAACCAAAATAAGCAGCAAGGCAATTGATAACCAGTCCATCTAAGTAAAGAAGAATAAAAACAGTCCATCTCCATAAAGAATTTTAACCAGTCCATCTAAGTAAAGAAATATAAAAACAGTACATCTCTATAAAGAATTTTAACCAGTACGGTTATTAGCTATGTGTATTTTCAGATTATTGAAACTGACTAACTGAAGCTGTCATGATTCAAAAAAGAGCACAGACTTTTACTTTTAAAACAAGAGTCCCTTGAAGGAACTAATGCTCTACTGACCAAAAAGAATTTGTGCTGGAAATCAAGATAATACCCATTTTTTTTCTTTATGATTGATGAGTGTTGAAACCATTTCTGATGTTCTTGAGAAATAAGTCTAAGATTTTAAAATCAGCCACTGAGACAGTCATTTTAGATGTAAAATTGGCACCATTTTAATTTAGTGACAAGATTATCAAGATGGTTACTGTGATGACCATATTGAATGTCAGACCATCACAATTTTAGTTATTGCTGAGTAGATCACAAGATGTTACAATATATCTTCCAGTTAAAACCCCACTGCTGATACAACTTTCAGTTCAGAAGGAGCAACATTAACAATATTTTGAAGATGGTTGCTGCTGTGGCTATTTTAAACATCAGATTGGCACCATTTTTATAGGAACAACTATCATAAGAAGTCTTCTGGTGAAAACTCCATATCAATAAGACTTTCCATTCAGGAGGTGCAGCAATGATATGATTTTCAAGAAAGTTGCAATGGTAGCCACAATGGAATTCAGATCCATTTTCATTTATCATTTAGGACCAACTAGACAGCAATAGTAGTATTTTAGTATTAAAAAAATCACCTTTGTTACTATGACCATCTCTTTAGATGGAGTAAAACATGATTTTCAAGATGACCATTGTGCTGGCCATATTGGATGTCCATGTGGTAAGATTTTCATCAAGGCCCAACTAAATGTCAAGAGAAGTCTTCTGGTGAAATCTTCAAATTGATCTTACTATACATTCAGGAAAAATATCAATGACATGATTTTCAAGATGACTGCCATGGTAGTCATATCAGATATCAGATTAGCACCATTTTCATTAAAACCAACTAGACATCATGGGAAATCTTCCTTTGCAAACCCTACATTGATATGACCATCTATTCAGAAGCTGTAGTGATAAAGAGATTTTCAAAATAGCCATCACATAAGCTTTCTCGGTCTATGACAAGTAAAGCTAAAAATGCTATAAATCTATAACGTCTTTCACTCATAAATAATATTAACAAGTCAGTCCAAGTATATCTGAGATTGCTAACTTTGCTAACACTGTTGCTCACAATTTACAGGTAAATAAACAAACAAACTCTTATTTTCAGATTGGTTTGCTACACATGGTTATGTCACAGGATTGGAAAAACTGTAGCTGTTGTACAAAAACATTGGAAACCATCTTAAATTAAGATTAAAATGCTGCTTAAAATGAATGACGTTATTTGCATGGAATCCTTAAATCACACAAATACTTTCTAGTGTGTGCAGAATATCATTTAGTTTAATTTGGAGGAGGTGGTGTAAACAAGCTGAGGGGTTAGTGTGACAGAACCTCCAAAAGGAGCCAGCATGGCAAAAATACAGAGGCTCCTGCATGTTAAATGTTTCCAAGGCATAATTGAAAACTATTTAACTGTATAGAAAACATACTCTAGGAAGCATACAAGTGGTATCTGCATCAATTTTAGGTGCGATTATGTACCCCAGTTCTGTGCCTCCCTCCCCTCCTTCTGGTGCAGATCCATCAGGCACTTTATAGGTTTGACTGTACAGGTAATGATAGGGGTTTGACTGTACAGGTATTGATCAGGGTTTGACTACAGGTAATGATAAGGGGTCGACTGTACAGGTAATGATAGGGATCTGACTGCACAGGTAAGGGTTTGACTGTACAGGTAATGATAAGGGTTAGACTGTACAGGTAATGATAGGGGTTGACTGTACATGTAATGAGAGGGATTAGACTACGTGTAATGATTAGGGTTTGACTGTACAGGTAATGATAGGGGTTTGACTGTACAGGTAATTATCAGGGTTTGACTGTACATGTAATGATCAGGGTTTGACTGTACATGTAATGATCAAGGTTTGACTGTACAGGTAATGATCAGGGTTTGACTGTACAGGTAATGATAGGGATTTGACTGTACAGGTAATGATATGGGTTTGACTGTACAGGTAATGATAGGGGTTTGATGAACAGATTCATGAAAATTTTCTTTATGAATGTTAGCAGCTAAAATTATGGGTGTTACATAAGCAAAACCAAATTTTCAAATTTAATGTTGAACTTCTTAGCCAGCAATATTATGTGTTTTGTTAAAGTAGGACAGGGACAGTTAAAATGCAGATATTTCAGAATTTATTTTAACACATTTGTACAATTCCATGTGACCACTGACCAAACCAACCAAGTTATCATTATTCAGCATGATCTCCAAGGAGGAAAATAATATTTCCAACAGCAGCAGCACCACAGACACAGACTATCCAAAGTTAAGTGGGCACTGACAATGATGAAAATTAATGTAAGTATTTCACATTTCACCACAGACACTGTGTACATGTAGGCTGAACTGAGATGCATGTAATTTTCATATTTTATTGAACATTATCATTCTTGACATGTACATGAAGGTCAGATTCATTTACAATGATGCATCAGACACATCCATGTCCTGCCAATGTTTCAGGTGTATGCATGATTATATAACTGAATGTGTAAATTCACCATTATTACTCTAATATGCTAGCACCCTTAAAAACAAACTGTAGTTGCAAGAACCTACTTTTATTGCTAAATAAACTGAGAAGATAAACAGTCTATGCTAGGGTCATGTCCCTGCTAAACAATTTATGCTAGGGTCATGTCCTTGACAAAGTCTGCTAGGGTTCTGTCTCTGATAAAGTCTATTAGGGTCATGCCTCTGATAAAGGCTGCTAGGGTCATGCTCCTGATAAAGTCTGTTAGGGTCATGACCCTGATAAAGTCTGCTAGAGTCCTATCTCTGATAAAATCTATTAGGGTCATACCTCTGATAAAGGCTGCTAGGGTCATGCTCCTGATAAAGTCTGTTAGGGCCATGACCTTGATAAAGTCTGCTAGGGTCCTGTCCCTGATAAAGGCTATTAAGGTCATGCCTCTGATAATGTCTGTTATTGTCATGCCCCTGATAAAGTCTGTTAGGGTCATGTCCCTGATAAAGTCTGCTAGGGTCATGCCTCTGATAAAGTCTGTTAGGGTCCTGTCCCTGATAAAGTTTGTTAGGAACATGCCATGATAAAGTCTGTTAGGGTCATGTCCCTGATAAAGTCTGTTAGGGTCACATCCCTGATAAACAGTGTATGCTTGTGTGATGTTCCTGTTAAGTATGAGATGCTTTTTTCCTGCTAAACATTCATTGTTATGGTCATATCGATGATAAAGAAGCCTTGCTGTGGTTATATTCTTGCTAAGCAGTATGCTCGGGTCATATTCCTGCTAAACAGTATGCTAGGGTCATAACCCTGCTAAACAAGATATGCTAGGGTCATATTCCTGCTAAACAAGATATGCTAGGGTCATATCCCTGCTAAACAGTATGGCAGGGTCATATCCTTGATAGTCTATGCTAGGGTTCTGTCCCTGTTACGCAGGCTAAGCTAGGGTGGTATCCCTGCTAAACAGGCTGTGCTGTAGTCATGTTCCTGCTTAGTCCCACAATGTAAGAAACCTCCCCTAATCTGTGTCTTTGGGATAGCCCAAAATACAAATAAGTGGATGGGGGCACCTTTAATTAGCTTGTAGGAATAGTCCCTGCTAAACATTTTATGTTAAGGTCATGTTACTGCAAAATAGTCATTGTTAGAGTCATGCCCCTGTTAAACAGTAAGGTAGGGTCATATCCTTGATAGTCTATGCTATGCAGGCGATGCTACGATTATGTTCCTGCTTAGTCCTACAATGAAAGATGGCCCCTTACCTTGTTTGTTGTGTTTCTGGGCTATTTTAAAAACACTTTGATGAGAGGCGTGTTACCTTTTAGGACTATACACATTCTTTGACTTTGTTATGGTATTGTTCCTGCTAAACAACTATTCCATTGCTAGGGTCATGTCCCTGCTAAACATTCAATGCTATGGTCATAGCCTTTACAGTCTAGACTCAATGCTTGGGCCATGTTCCTGCTAAACAGTAAACAGGTGATACATAGGCCAAGCATCTATGGAAATTTTTGTTCATTCCCTCAAACTCGATGTCCTTCAAATTCTTATCCAATTGTAAAGGTGAAAGACAAGAAAAATCTTTAATTTTGATAGATTTCATTAATGGGAAACAAGGTAACAAATGTTCATACAACATTTCACTCGCGCCCTGACTCTTGCAGTTTTCTAAAATACCAATATCATTCTTGTTCCAAAGCTACAATAAAAAGTGTTCCAGTTCGTCTGCTAAAATAGTATGGCCATGCAAGTTGCAACCAAGTCCGTTTTCTACCGATCACGGAAATGGAGCTGGGGATAATTCGGTCTCTAATTTTCAGTTTGCAAGAGAACGGTATTTAGCGGATTTCACAGATAATCGATTAAGATTAAATAGTTTGTAACAGTGTTTTCCAAAGTCCGCTTTCTTTGCGGAGATGCAGAGTGACATTGACGTTCAACTGACCTCAACATACCAATTGTTTCATCACATATATACAGAACTCAGAAACCGTACCGGATATCTAATAAAGACAGAAGAGGAAGAATCAACGCCCATTTTAGTAACCTTGTAGACACTGGACCTAAAAGCCTGTTGATCTGGGAGGAAAATTAAATCATTGTCCGATATATCACACGATCCATAGCAAGCCATAAAATCTTTAGATATTTGGTCTTAGAAATTCATTACAAATAAGGTACATTGTATAGAAAAAAGGGGGTGGGGTACGTTTCATATTAGACAACTGTTTCAGAATTTAAAACTGTACATACACTTAGTCTCTCGTGTGTACTAGTAATGAGTTATGTAGTCTCCTGGATTTCTAATCAGAACGTCATTTGCACTGAAAAAGAAATTCTCTTTTTAGTGCTTTTTTTTAGACAAAAAAAAATTATGTTTGCATTTTGAGGATACTCAAAGAAACAGTAATTTAGAACTTCCCAGTGAGGTCACAAGTAGACAATTTTTCTGTCCATTCCACCTGGATGATGAACCGTTTTAACTAGATGAGTTGACAGAGAGTCAAATATATAACTCTGGTCAAAACTTCTACTTTTTGTCAAGGCTTACTTATGCAAATCGTCACATAAGTTACTGATATAAGTACCATAATAGATAGTAAATTTTATGTTCTTTTTATTTATGATTGCTTGTCACTTTATAGGTAAGGAACATCAACCAGATTGCAACATGTATATGCTAGACCCTGATGCTAATAATCCCGCATAATAAATGTTACGAATGTCAGCCTTGTGAACAATGAGGTGTCAAAGCCAGTGTGTATAACATGACCTAGAAAATCGTCACTGGCGCCTTATATTGGCAGCGCGCGATTCACAGGTAAGTGATGAATTGTCGGTGCTGGCTTCAAAGGACAACATCAAGTGGGGGTCGGACATTCACCCTTGACAGACTGCCGGAGAGGGGGCAACATCTGCTAATTATGTAAACCATGGGTGAATCGACATCCACTCGGAATTGAGCAAGGCGTGGCCATCATTGGAATTGCAAGCTTAAATCTAGTATCTTTGAAAACTAAACTGCAGTAGTCGCTAAACCATCTTGCGGAAAGTTATAAGCTACTCCAACGTCATTCGAAATTGGCGGGAAACAGTTATTCTGGGAATTACAATGGAGCTTCGGACAGGTCAGTCACTTATTTGCTCGATTGTTGTAATCTATTACGGCTAAGTAATTGTACATTTATTAAATGCTGTATGTATACTTCATTACTAGAATCGTTAATACGTAAAATTGCCATTTGTAGGGTTTGATTCCGTTGTAGTGTTTGATTTACATGCATATTTTGAGATATAAGCAAAGTTTATATAAAGAATATTGTAATTCGCTATTTGGTTAATTCGTAGTAACATCGTGCATATTCATGTGATAGTCTAGATATGCAAATGTTGACTTAATTTATAACTTTGTATAATGGTTGTGGTGTGCACAGAGGCGTAGCGAGGGGGAGGGGGGCGGGGGGGGGGTACATATGTCCCCGGGTGCCAAGGTACAGGGGCGCCAAAATGAGGCTTGCAACGTTACATTATAATAAGAAAACAAGGGTAATAAATTTGTCACAAGATCGCTGGAGCGCCAATTTTATAGTTTGTCCCCGGGCGCAAAATATCATCGCTACGCCTCTGGGTGTGCAACATTAGTTAATAGGGATATTTGACTATTAGTGTATACTTTGCAGGAGTATCACATGTACGGATATATCAGCGTATGGATATGTGGATATTTGTGTACACTTTGTTGAAGTATAATGAACAGAAATGCGTCTGATTATGTGATATTGTTCTGTATAATAAGATTGAGAATCTGTATATATTGATGTGATGAAATCTATTGATATATGCATGATAAGTAGTTGATACCGTGTACACCATATCAGTATGGGTATTTCAATGTGCACGAATGCGTGACGAAAGAAGGTAATGGCTTATCTTATGATAAATTGTTATTTAGTGTGAGTCTAGATAGCTAGAGGAATATGCTAATGTCATTGTGTGTTCATACATTAGGCTTTTAGGGACCAGATGAGCTGTTGGAGACAGAGAAGTGAAATACCCTAGTACAGTTGGTTCCGAGTCTCTGGGAGACAAAGAAAAGGAGAGAACGGAAGCAAACGTTAGATGGACTCGAGTACCAGTCAAGAGAAAGAATAATACAGATTACATGTAGTAGGAACACAGGACAGGAGAAAAATCTATCACACTAGGTCAGATGATGAAATAGGCCGTCACATGGCCAAGTGAAAGACGAGTGTTATGGTTTTGAATATTGAATTTCATTTGAAAAATGACTATCTGTTATTGAATTATATTAAATTGTTGTTTATTTGAATTTCACATTTTGTGTATTTAGTAATTGAACTGATGGCATCGCTGACGGGGGCTCGGATCTTTGCATCTCTCTATCACTACTTCATATTCTAACAAAAACGAGCCAAGGTGGGTCTTCTGCAATAATAAAATATAATACTGGGAGTACCCCACCCCAACCTAGTCCACGAGGACCTTTACATTGCTGTATAATATTTTCTAGCGATTCAATGCATTAATTTTAGGTGACAAACAATATATAAAATCGGAATTAAAATGTTGCAATGGCCAACCAATATGGCTGTCGATGACATCATATAGAAAATGTCAATATATCAGTAAAATGAGCAAAATTGGACTTACCATGTTGTGAAAATTCTCCTTAAAAACACATTTTTGGAACAGTATATCCTCCGTTCCACAAAACGTTTGTATAATTGACCAATAAGAATAATATAAATAATCATAATGGGTACATGGAGATATTTGACACCATGATGAATGAAGTGGTTTTGGTGAAATGCTAATTAGAAAGAAGTTTGTTTCTTGAATACTAATTTTAGGAAGAAAATTAGTTTGTTAGGATAGCAAGTGACCCCTTGAGGGAAACAAAACAATGCTTCTTCAACTCATTTGATTATTGCATCTTTTTAATGATGGCACTTTCCCTTGTTACGTCTATTTGATTTAAATTATTTATTTTTAATTGTCAGATCCAAATTTGTCATTTTGGGTTTTAAAATTCATTAATTGGGAAATAATTCTAGAAAAATCTCTATGACCATACTTTATATGTAAACATGTTTTTGACCTTGGCTTGTTGATCTAATTTCTGACCCTGCTTCAGACAGTGTCAACAAGCTTCTAAAACTATTGGTTAATTTCAAGGACAACTTTTTATTTTTAGTTCTTGGGGGTGAGAAATTACTGATTTTCTTATATGAATCTTTCTTTGTGTACGTGTTTAAATGATCGTACGCTCTTTCTTTGACCTTCTATGAACTTCCATAAAATCACGTGATCCCTTGTTTACGTAAAAAAACAGGTATATAAATTATTGTTTGGAAGAGAACAATTCAGTAAATCTGGACTTTTAAGTTAATAGTTGTGTTTTGAGTTATATTGGAATTTGTGTCAATTGGTTGAAGCAAGAGGAATTATTTTATTTATATGGAAAAGAACATGTGCTCATAATTTCATTTGGATAATTATTAAACAAGAACTGCATCACGTGACATCGTCAGCCATTTTGGATTACATCGTCAAGATTCGAACCTGGAACTATTAAAACATTTATTTATCAGGACTCTTGCAATTCCATTAGTGGATTTTTTTTTGTGAATTCTATATTGGATTAATGTTGGATTTGATTCTCTAAAACCGTAAGTTTATTTATTTTATGAAAATAATTGTACTTAATAAATTCATTGTTAAAGTTCTACAAGCTTGTTAGTTTTCACTCTTTCTGTGTTGCTGCTTATTCGAGCCTAAGCACGTAACACCCTTCAGAAAAAAAATCCAAGGGATCGAAAAAAGATTCATGAGTATAATGTGTAAAGTTCATGAAAAGTATGGAAAATATATAGCAGTATATACAGTAGCGGCTTTAGCGAGGTGCGAAATGTGTGAAATCCGAAAATATTTGAGTTTGATTAAACAGATCATAATTAAAATAGATTTAAAAATTAATTTGATTTTTTGAAGAAAAAAAAACTGCATGTTTCTTTAAATATTTCACATAATTTCTTCAGTGGTATACAATTAGTTTTTCGGTGCATATTGTCCACATTTCATGGAGTGCGGAGATGGCTGATGCGGTCAATCCGGACAGGGAATTCTCACCCACATGTGAAGCACACAAGGGTTGATGTAGAAGTAGAGGCGTTGACAGCTCTGGCCTTACGACTGGCCTGTTTTTTCTGCGCCACAGCAAGTTTCTGCTGCGAAAGTGTTAGTTATGATACTGCGGAAAAAGGGAGGGTCTTGTGTCAGGGTCTCCCATGACATGCAGATTGAGTGAGTCTTTGAAGCGCTTCATTTATTCTCTAACAGCGTGTTTTCCCAGGCAGATTTCGCCATTGTTTTGGAATCCGTTTCTGGGGCATGCGAACAACGTGTCGTGCCCATCTAATTTTGGCCTTCTGGAGCAACGTGACGACAGATGGGATGACGGCCCTCGTGAGAACCTCTGTATCGGTAATTTTGTTATGCCATCTTATCAACATAATCAATCGGAAATCGCTCATGTTTAATTGATTGAGTTGTCGGGAATGTCTGCAATAGACAGTCCACGTCTCTTGGCATATAGGAGGGTGCTGGGCACTGCAGCACGGTACAGTTTCGGTTTTATGGTAAGACTGATACTTCCGCGGTCCCGAAAGCTGAACTGGCCATGGAAATTCTGATCTTGACCTCAATGTCAATGTTGAATGCTCTTGGGAATTTGCGGCCCAGATATGTGAACCTGTCGACGCCTGAAGATTCTAACCTTTCAATGTGATGCTTGGTTAGAAATATATGTGAGAAAGCCAGGCCAGCTATATTTGTATGTTTTGTGTAGGGATACGAGAGCATTCAGAATTAGATAGCAATGGGTGAACAGATCAATGTCTTGAAAGGTTTAATCGAAGCATCAGGTCATAGGTGACGTGTTTTATTTGCACATGTAAACAACAATTTTTATAGTCTGTTTCAACATTATCAGACACCAAGCAAATGTTATCTGAAGTAATAACATTAGCGTAGCAAGGTTATAACACAGATAAAGACATTATTTACATACAATGTTCCAAAAACTATGCAATAAACAGAAAAGTAAATTTATACTACGCTGATTATGGTGACGAAATTTTGTTATTACTGTGTGACATGGTTATGAAACTGGTTACAACAATCATTTATGATATGATAAGAGCATTGCTAATGATATGATTAAGTAAGACATTTATATAATAATTTGTTCCATATATAATACAAGAATTTAAACGAATATCATGGTTTCACAGAAATTTCAAGATAGTTTATTAGAGATTCTTGAAATCATTGAAAATTCACACTGTAATAAATTTGAAGTATGCGCATTTATTGGTAGCTATCCCTTTTAGGGATTTCTTAGATTATTGTGATTACTTGATTGATTATGGGAAGTCGGTGCTGGGGATATAATCCTCAGACCGAATAATTAGCCAATTACTATGATCAAACATCGTGGAGTGAATTCTTAGTGACATTTCGTGATGGCATGGTTTACTTTAGGTGAATTAATCGCTCCGGTGGACTAGTGGTTAGAGCATCAGCAGCGGAAGCTGGAGGTCGTGGGTTCGATCGCCAGCCGAGTCATACCAAAGACTTACAAAAATGGTACTAATAGCTGCCTCGCTTGACGTTCAGCATTAAAAGGTTAGTGTTAGGACTGGTCGGCCTAGTGTCAGGATAATGTGACTTGGTGGGACATCATGCTTTCTCTGTGGCATGATGCTCCAGTGCTAAACATCACTGTAAACTGTCTCACTGCAGACATTGTAGTGATACGACTGAAACATTGTTAAAGCTACGTTAAAAATCCTAATCAAACAAACAAAACTTCAGGTGAATTCAGATCAGAGCTGCACGAGTGTTCCTGATTAGTCCGTATTAAAATCTAATTATGCAAATTGATAGAGTGACTCCATGTGCAGTAGTTATGATTTGGACTGGTAAATTACTAAATTACACAATCGAATAGTTGAAAAGGGACTGTTCCATCTTCTGGTGGCGCCGTTTATTGTTGCTATGAGGGTAAATATCGTGTATAGATATAGATGAAATGCTGCTTAAAATCGTGATTCAACTGGCCTAAGACGACGTAGTAATTCCAGTTTTCAACATTAGTTGTATGGAAGCCTTTGGAATCTAGGGAAAATGTGACTTCTAGCTGGATTCACGCAAGGGTTGAAATTTCTCGGCAAAGAAACTCCTTTAGCTTGTTAAAATACTTATTCATTACTTCTTCAAAACTGAATTATAGTTTACAAGCATGTTAGAGATACTGTTCCATCTTGGAATGCTTAATAGACTTATTAGTGTCACGGAGTTGTATAAACCCTTTTATTTACTAAACACATGTACTAGAGTGTCGTTTTTGGAGTACAATGATACCAGAGGGTGATTAATATATATTGTGTCGTATTTCAAAACAGCGAGTTCGGTCCATTTTATGCCGCACGTGCGAAGTGCTTTCAATGAGAAGAATTGAATGCCTTCAGTGCGCAGACAATATCTATGTATAAATACCTCACTGCATGTAAAGCTCTTTCATTACGGATTGTCTTGTCAGTCAGCGTTCTACTATAAGGACTTGCACATCTCCATCTGAAGTGGTATCTGAGTATTATTTTTTTTGGTATATACGATATCACTATTGTACTATCACCTCTATTTGTGTATGTGTGTAATGTAGCTTTGGTTTACGCAGTATAATGCATATATTTATGTTCTTGTTTGCGACTTAGCATGGGATTTATATTAGTAATATAAGGCTACATTTTAAGAAAATTTAACTACAGTTTGATTCTTACAGTGTCTGGAGTATCCAGAAAGTGTAGAGCTGTTTGTTGTGTCCAGAGAGGCTAGTGAACCGAGCGGTCAAAGTTATCCGAATTAATCATAGCAGCTGTAAAGCTGAACTTTAGCAGCCGTGGAGCTGAAATAGTGTTCTGACGACGGAGTGTATCTCCTTGCATATAATCTTGTAACCGTTGGCTAAGTTTGGGGTTCATAAAACCCATTGTATCTTTCGGGACTGTAAAGATAAGTTGCATATCTGTCCTTTGTTTGCATAATTTCATTGAGTGAATTCCTTTTTCTATACGAGTAAAATTCTGCATTGTTTTCTAGCTGAGTAAACTATATATATCCTTCCATTGTGTAGCCAATGTGAATTATTTACTCCCCATGTATTTGTATTTTCTAGCGTAATTTGTTTAATTCTCATTATTACAAACGTGCGTTTGTTAATGAATCTAATATTTGGATTAAATACGCACGTATTCATAATAATTGCTCATTCATCATTAAACATTTATATCATCGTCAAAAGTGTTCTGTTGTGAATCCGGAAATCCCACCCAGTTATCTTGTTACAATGGTGCCAGAAGTGGGATCGTTTCGGATTTAACGGATTACTAATATTGCTTCATTATATTTGTATGTTATTTTGTGTTTCAGACGCTCTTGACAAGACAGTGAGGTTAAGAAAACACATAACATTATTTCTGTACACAGTTCGTGTTTTTGTTGCCTTTCGAGAAAGGAAAATACGGTTTGTTGAAATAGTAAATACGTATTTTGTATCGTACTAAAGATTTAAGTTGCTCATACCAAACTTTTGAAATGTCATCAATGAAAGAACTTGTAGAACTAGTGGAACAGTTGGATTACGAGATGGGTCTCGTATAATTGTTTTCCCGTTAAAAACAGGCTAGGGAAAGGGATCAGAGATTAAAGGAGAGGGAAATAGAAAGGATAAAAACTAGAGCTAGAAAGGGAAGCCAAGAGGGAGTTGATATAATTAGAAAAACAAACGGAGTAGGAATATATCGGATTAGAAAAAAAAAACAGGCCGAAAAAGAAAGTATAGAATGGGAAAGGGAAAGAGAGAGGGAAAAGATGGAGTTAGAAAAGCAAGCAGAAAGGGAAAAAGTAGAACTTTTAAGAGAAGTTGAGGATATGAAGTTAGAAAGGGAAAAACAGGTGAAGTTAGAAGCAGATAGAGGATATAGATAGGGAGAAGGAATAGCAAAATTCTGAACTATTGAAAATCAGCTACGATGTAACATCATTTTAAATTGAGATCCAAAGTGTCCCTCATTTGAAGACAAGGATAACATGGATAGTTATTTAAACAGGTTCGAAAGGTATGCCACTGTACAAAAATGAGCGCATTATTGAAGGGTAAAGCATTAGGCATTTATTAACGTTTATCCGTGGCCTATTCGCTGAATTTTCTTGCATTGAAAGACGCACTTCTGAAGAAATACGAGCTAACCGAGCAAGGGTTTCGCAAGAAGTTTAAGTATAGCAAACCCGAGAGGCGATAATTTCGCCCTGTTCGTTAGTAGGACGCGCAATTCCTTGCAGCTATGGGTACAATGTGGTAAAGTCGAAAAGACATTTGCGGATCATGTCGATTTCTTGATTCGGGACCAGCTATTGATAACTTGTGGCAAGGAGTTACATTTGTTCTTGAGGGAAAACTCCTTCACAATTGTGCGGCTATTGCCATCCCATTCAGATTTAACTAGGAAAGGGCAACCAAATAAAGTTCTCTGGGGTGTGTGCCAGGAAAAAGCATGTAACGCTATAAAACAGAAATTGGTAAGTGCACCAATCTTAAAAGTTGCCAGAATTGAACAAAACTTTTGTCATGATGACTGTTACGTATGATACATGTCTTGGGTCTGTTTTGCTACAGGAGCAGGAGGGGATGAAACTGCCCATTGCTTATACAAGTAGGAAACTGCTCTCTAGTGAGCAAAACTAGTCAGTGATTGAGGAGTGCCTAGCCTTAGTATGGGGGATAGGAAAATTTACGTACCTTTAGGGGGAGGGAATTTATCTTACAAACGGACTATCAGCCGATCTTATACTTAAACAAGGCAAAAGTTGTCAATGCAAGACCGATGCATCATTCGAGAATCAGAAAATGTGGGTGCTGATTTTTTTAAGTAGGGTGTAATTATCATATTCTTTTCGTTCAGTATTCCAAAATTGAATTTAGCAACAATGGTTTATGTTCACATTCCGTGACTTTCCCAAATGTGTTACCACATTTTGTAAAGGGGGGAGGTATTGTCACGAAATTGTATAAACCCTTTTATTTAATAAACACGTTCTAGAGTTTCGTTTTTGGTGTACAACGATATCAGAGGGTGATTAATTTATATTGTGTCATATTTCAAAATAATGAGTTTGGTTCATCCTATGTCGCAAGTGTGAAATGCTTTCAATGGGAAGAATCGAATCCCTCCAGTGCAAAGACAATATCTGTGTGTAAATACGTCACAGCATGTAAAGCTCTTTCTATTACGGATTGTCTTGTCAGTCAGCAGTCTACTACAGACTTACACATCTTCAGCTGTAGGTAAGTTAATTATTTTCTTTATCTACGATATCACTGTTGTACTATCACGTCTATTTGTCTATGTTGCCTTGGTTTATGCAGTATAATGCACATATTTCTGTTTGCGACTTGTTAAGGGATTTATAATAATAATAATAGTGATACGAGGCTACATTTTCAAGAAATGTTTAGTACAGTAGGATTTTTATCAAGCAGGGTTAGATTTACTTCTGAACTTGTTTGTAATTTTTGTGCCTGTAAAAGAAATCCCTTCAGAGTTTGCCGAACAAAAGAGGTTCCATGTGTGCTATCCTGTTGTCTGAGGTATGCAATGACGATATGTTGTCTGAGACCATCATACAGTGATTTCTTACTTGGCTATCATATCCCATTGGTTTATGTGTAGTATAGATATTTTCTGGACAACGAACCCTGAACTACAATTTATTGCCCCACTCCAAGTTTGATGCATCCACGAACAGACAGGAGTGGTTGTTGTTGTTGAAAGGTTTAGCAACATTTTACAGCACTGGAGGAAGAACACGGGAAAACCTCCAGAAAGAACCACCGACACATGAGAAGCTACTGGCAAGCTTTCTCACATACCCATGTTGGTTGAATCTGAGACTCGAACCTCGTGCAGACAGAGGTAAGATGGCAGTGATCCGTAATGGAGACCGATTTAGACCACTCTGCTACTAGTACCATTTTTTAAAGTCTTTGATATTACTCAGCCGGGGACTGAACCATTGATCTCAGGCTTCCGCTGCAAACACTCTAACCACTAGGCCACTGGAGTGGTTATTACAGTTTTCTAGTACATGATCCTGCAGGGCTAAATTGTTTCAGAAAAGAAATGAAAATTGCACTCTCCTTTTAAGTTGCTTATAAGTGCGCTTGTATTTGGCCAGTCCATAGTTAAATACAATGGAAAGGGGGGGGGGGGGAAATGACTGGCATGCCACCTTTTTTGGTTCCTCCAGCATGTGAATCGGATATATTTTTAATAAAGCACTCACTGGTATTTAACTTTAAAAGATCATTGTAATTAGCCATGTATTCAAGGTCTTGATCATGGCTAATGTACATAAATTATGCATATAAACTTCACTGCTTTATGAAATTAGCTATAAAGGTGGTAGGAGAACTGAAATTTACCTGGAAAAAATATAACTTTTGATAGGATGTGTGTTTAAAATACATAGTGTGGGTTATACCGATTCACTGACAGAGCAAATATAACTAAATGGATGGCCACCTAACCAGCAGCCATCCACTTGTTATGGCCAGAAGCACTTGGCACAGTTTGTATTCAACAGTACCATTCAAGATAGGCCACTCCTCTAATGTGACCAGCAGACAACATATTAGTTCAAATATGTAAAATGTACTCTTCACAAGCAGCCACAATTTATTTTATTATGTGTCCAGAACTAATATTTAACTCGATTATCTTTCCCTGATGTCTATTTCTGGACGTCGGGTTTCTTTAATGAAAGTGTTGGTTAAAGTACATGTACCACTAAAGTTATTATATCATGAAGCTGACATTTACAGGAAACAGGGTCAACAGTGTTTTGATAAATCTTTGGTCTTTACACAGTGGATTTCTTCTTTTTTAAATTGACAATTATGACTGGAAATAACTGTCAAGATCATAACATGCTCAGATAGAAATGAGGTCAGCAATGTTTCAATTACGAATGGACTTAATTGTCAAGATAACAGCATGGTCAGATAGGCTAAATATAGATTTTGTGGATTAAGACAGAGAAATTAATCTTGAACAAAACAGGGTACCAGACAAGACCAAAAAGTAATGTGCCTGTATATGTATCACTTCCTTTAGAATAAGGCATTTCATTGACAAAAGTTTCGTCTGCGAAATTAAATTGCAGTTCTGTACAATTGGCAACATAAGGATAAATTGTTGCAAAATCGTAACATGTCATCACATAAACTAAGAAATAATACTTTAACACAAAAAAGGTTATTTGACCTGAAAATGGGGGAGAGTTCAATTGTTGAAAAATTTAGTTTGGCAACTCAAATGAACAAGATCGGGAAAGATAAAGAAAATATTCTGTAGCAGTGGGAAAATGGATTAATTGGAAAGAGAATTATTTTAAATATGAAACAACATAGGTACCAATATTTAAATATTATTTTTGAATGGTTTTGTAATGTGCATGCCAAAAATATGGCACTCACATTACATGCATACAAACTATTAATTTATTTAAATTGAAAATACTGTTTTTAAAACGAGGATAACGTCTTAATAATTAATGCTACTTTTAAATGAAGACATTACCTGTTTTGAGTTACAAGTAGCTTTCCTACTATATACACATCTCACAAATACAGTCCCCCTCTGGAAAGACCAACTATCGCATAAGGCCACTTTTTCCATGTAGAAGGGGTGGTCGTATAAGAGGGTGACCACTGTACAGATAGGCAGATTTAGGTTACAATTGATCATGCTTGAAAGTTTATTACATACACTTTTGAAACATCTTTTAAATACATATGAAGCATCTTTATATACACAATGTACAGGTATTCCTTTAAATGAAATTATTTAAATTTTCCCTGATGAAATAATTATTATAGAGTAAATCTTAAGAAACATTTATAAATGGAACAAACATATATAAATGTTCTATAACCTGATTCTGACGAACAAAAAATAAACACTGTTCTATTAACTGAGTCTGACAAAACACAAATATACAATGTTCTATAACCTGGCTATGACAAAACAAACAAAATAAATGATAGTTCTAAACATCCAAACACAAAAAAAAAACTATAACCTGGTTCTGACAATTCAAAGACAAATACACTAATTTTGCAATAATGCAGATAATCTAACTTTCAGAATAAATTACACACTGCATGTAGAATTTGTATTCTTTTGCAATCGGTTAAATAATAAATCTTGCTGACAAAGATTCTTGATCAAAATTGAAATCTATATTAACGCTTGTAAGAGTTGTTGGATTTCGAAATGGACTAAAAGTGATTAAATATGCTACTTTGTGAAAATGATTTCTGTGCTTCCAGTTTGGGACGCTTAACTTCGGTCTGTCTGCTGATCTGAGATGGCTTCTTCTGTGCAGCTGGGGCTGGTTTCTGAAACATAAGGAGGTCTTACAGATGATATCAATTAGATTTACGCCAACAATTTACATGTAAAAACCTTCATAATTTGATGATGATAATACAAAAATACATTCAAGCTGGTGATGTCTGTAAAAGTGATAATGACACTACAAAAGTACATTCAAGCACGTGATGTCTGTAAAAGCAGCTTAATTATTAATTAATATACATTATCTACATGCATCAACAAGTAAGTTTTCGAAGTAAAGGATCACAATGCTACATAGCATCAGATTAACTTAAAGCTCATCAAGGGAGGGAATCTTCAAAAAATACATTTTCCTGGTTTGGTAAAACAGCATATGTACATGAAAAATCAATTCCCTATTAAAACGAAGTCGCACAGAATCGCCATAATTTACTGCTAATATATACTATACTAAATAAATAACAATTAAGTATAAAAAAAATTATTAATTGAAATTTGTATTCTAGTTCTATCTTTAGTTCCTTTTAAGTGTAATTATCAAAAATGCCAATGTGTCCTCTTAATTAAACGGAAAATGTGTCAATCTACTGTAACAGCTATGTCAGTGAGCGTTTCTTTGAGAACCTAATAAAGTACTCACCATGTTTTAATATTGGACTAGCAGAAACATTTGTTGTATTGTTGCATTAAATGAACAAAATCCATGGGAAAAAGTGTTTGAACAAAATCCATGAGAAATAGAGGCAAATAGTGTTTGAACAAAATCCATGGGTAAAAGTGTTTGAACAAAATCCATGAGAAATAGAGGCAAATAGTGTTTGAACAAAATCCATGGGAAAAGGTGTTTGAACAAAATTAATGAGAAATAGAGGCAAATAGTGTTTGAACAAAATCCATGGGAAAAAGTGTTTGAACAAATTTCATGAGAAATAGAGGCAAATAGTGTTTGAACAAAATCCATGGGAAAAAGTATTGGAACAAAATTAATGAGAAATAGAGGCAAATAGTGTTTGAACAAAATCCATGGGAAAAAGTGTTGGAACAAATTTCATGAGAAATAGAGGCAAATAGTGTTTGAACAAAATCCATGGGAAAAAGTATTGGAACAAAATCTATGGGAAAAAGTGCTGGAACAAATTTCTTGAGAAATAGAGGCAAATAGTGTTTGAATAAAATCCATGGGAAAAAGTACTGGAACAAAATCTATGAGGAAAAGTGTTGGAACAAATTTCATGGGAAATACACCGCTCCCTCCATAACTCACACACAACGGGGTCCAAAAACATCGACCGCACCATAAGCAAGGGCGCAAGTTACCGAGGGACCCATAAAAAAAAATTAATAATGAGATGGGAGATCGACAAGAGGCGAAAGGGGGGTGGGGTGGGGGGAAGGGGTTTGCATTGTTAAATACTCATTTTATGATCGTGCTGAAAATAACTGTGAATAAATATTTCTTTATAAAGGTGTTGTTCATTTTTCTTTATAAACTACCTTTAATTTCTGGATAAAATATCTTGAAAAGATCGTAAAAACAAACATTATTCCATGAGGTATCGGTACTCATAACATGTGCATCGCTAAATACATTGTTTATTACGTCACTGCTTTTTGTGTTGATTTGGATACATTCTAGTTTCATTGTTTGTTCAAAATGAATCAAGATTTCTTTTATCAAAAAAGATAACATTCATATCGAAAAACGACGTCGAAACTTGTGTTGCTCTAAAAAAATATGTCAACAGTTACAACAAAATACACGTAACGACAAGCGCTTAAATATTTTTACAATTTCTTCAAGTACTTTAGATGGCTGAATAAAGTTTTATACTGCATAGAGTACTTGAAATTAATTTGCCAGAGTTCTCACACTTAACCACTTTCTAAGTGCACAAATTCATACAAATTTTGCATGATTCATGCAATTGCATGCTCTGGGAGCATCTATGCATCAACTGTTGCTTGGACGGCTGAGTCCCCTCTGGACTGAGGTAGACCTACAAATCAGTCTGGTTCTCTGACCAACTCCACAAAATCTATTATAAACTGGATCCAGATCAAATCTAGACAAGCCAATAACTAGATTTGACTGTAATGATCATAGTTTAATACTTTTTGCTACTATCTGTCAGTCTGTAATTTAAGTAGCTTCAAAGCAACACTTACAGCCAAATTACGAGTTGGCACAGCAAAGTTTACTGTCTCAGTGTGACACAATATTTGATACGGAAGCTTTTTTTCTTCAATTTTTGTCTATTTCGTGGCTAATTTAAAGACCAATCATTATTTAGATGGTGGAATCAATTAGAAGTTCCTCCAAAATTTAAGTACCAACAAAAATGTAATTTTTCAAAAATTCTTATACCAAAGAAATTAAATATTTTTTGATAAAACTCTATACTGTTAATTGGCCTTTTTATGGGTCACAATTTTCATTCATTTAATTGTTACTATAGCCTACAAATTTGATGACCTAATTAAAAACTATGCACTTACAGAAAAAATAGAACCAGCAATGTGGAATGAATTGCCCATTGAAATTAGACACAGTGATCCCTTTCAAAAGTGCTCTTAAAACTCAACTTTTTTGACTGCAAGAACAAACTCAAAGACCTAATAATGTTTCCTACCTTAAATATTTTCAGCATTTTTTATATTTTCTAATTTCATGGTGTTTTTATTTTTTTTTTGGTGTCATACCATTATATATGTTGTAAAGCTCTTAGAGCTTCTAAAGATTAGGTGTTATACAAAGTCCTCATTATTATTATTATTACTTCTGAAATCCAAAAATTTAAGTAATGATAAAAATGTATAAAATAAAAAAAAATGAATAAACAATATTATAATAATATGATCTAGTCATACCTTGGTTTTTTGTTCCTCTGTATCTGAAGAAATCACCTGGAAGACAAAGTTTCGGGAGTTTTTGGGTCCAGTCAAATGGTTGCTTGATGGTTTAGTCATTTCTGCTATTTTGGCAAGAGACTGCTTGCTACGGCTCAGGAAAGATCCTTTCTTTTGATTCTGAAGATATATCATTTTGCTATGTAAGTATTTCAATATAGTATTGTACCATTCATGAATGTAGCTATAAATGTCAAATTTCATGATGATATGGATGGAGAGAAGATATGAGAAAACAAATATGATTTTAATTTGAAGACAATAACAAGACAATAACAATGATTATTACTCATTAATAGATCTGATAAGATCTTTGAAGTGCAGATGCTTTCTTCTACAGGCTCTCTGTCCATTTCCATGCAATGATGCAGGATTGGCAAGTTTTTGCAAAGTGAATCTCCGATGTTAGAAAATAAAACAATTAAAAACCATCCGAATATAGTGAATCCATCCCCACCTACCAGCTACAATGAACTTCCTTCTTGATATAAATCTGGCTCCTTGGCACCTTTTCTTCATTTAGCAAATATGAAATGAACAGCATCCCTGATAATGTTTGGACCTTGTATTTCACACCCAAAATTAAAATGGAGTGAAATAATTTTTAAAAAACTAAATAGAGGTATTTTCCAATTTTAAATGATAATCATTTAAAAATGAAAAACACCCAATGATTTTGTTTAACTGTATGCTCTTAAGCAAGATCAATTTCTTATTGCTTTAGAAACATGTTTTCTCTTAAATGATTGAATAAAGTCTGACTACAAATGCATCAATTATATCTGAAAGAATGCTTCTCACAACTGATGTTGATGAAGGACTATCATTTGGCTAGAAATCCTAAGAATTCTTGAATTTTGCAATAGAATTTCAGGACTCACAGATTAACTTCATCCTTTTTCATGATATATTTAGCACATGATATTATCTGAATTATCCTGTTCTGCAAGAAATGAGGAAGCATGCTTCCTATCAATGGCGACAATAAAAGTTTACTGTACCTTTTATCATGTCAAACATGTTTCTTTGTAGTTTATTCTATCAATATTATAAGTGGCACCAGACAAAAAAACTAGAATGGATGTTTAAATCCACTATTTGTGTACACAAATATATGCATATTGATCTTTTCGGTGAAATGAAATGCTTGTGCATAATATGTGGTACACATACTAGAAGAAAAATCTGGATATTTAACGGTTTTAACTAAGTGAAATACAAGATATGCTGCTTATCAGGGACACTGAATGAATGACATCAGACTCAAATTATATGATTGTGTTTATCAGCCTCAAGACAATGTCAATATACTGTCCATTCATCAGTATTTGGGTGCATTTAAGGTAACTGCCCATTTATTAATATCTGGCATTATTTGGGTATATTTCAGGTAACTTCAAGTTATAACTATCCACAGACCTAAGAACTAACTCCATGAACTATGCTCTTGCTATTTATTCCTTTTTGATCGATCAATCAAGAGGTAAGAGAGGGGAATACTGATTATCAGCAAGATTTCTTTGGTTTTATCAATGTTGATATGTTCAAATCTACAGGATTTTTCTTTTCTTATCAGTATGTTTGTTGCTGTTATTGTTTGGAGTGTAACACCATTTTTCAGTGCGTGATAAGCTATACATGGTGGCCAGTATAGCTGATGGAGAAAGAACACAGGAAAACCACCAATAAGAACCAACGATTCACAGAAAGCCACTGACAAGATTTTCTCACATACTCACACTGGCTGAGCATAAGACTCAAACATACACTGAGGTAACAAGTTTTTTCAAAAATGTTTTTTGATGTACATGCCAAAATGGAATAAAGTCAAATAATGCATTATTTATGCAGACCAAAGTGGAAGCAGCTTAGCTTGAATCAACTTGTATCAAGATGAGTGTACATACATGTCCAACTATTGACAACACACACCTATAATTACCACTGCATATTTTGCTAACAGGTCTGAGATCATAAAAACAGTACACGAGTTGTTTTCATGTCATATGACAGCAGATCTGGGTCTATGACACTTGCAGCTGAGTGTGCATTAGTGGCTTGACAATATCCAAATAACTGAAGATTGGTTGGAAATGTAGAACAACCAAACATTAAATTATGAGTTTTTAAATAACTGATTATAAACACTTAAAACTGTATTCTATAGACTATTTAGCTTTTTAAACAATAAATTTTATTATATTCACTAACGGAAAATATTTATGAGATCAATAATGAACAACTTCAGACATGTACTCCTAATGATTGCATACATGCCAACCCCTGACGAGGAAGTGTCGTAATCCAAGTGGTAAAAAAGCGGAATCCAGGCGGAAAAAGCGTAATCCACATATAACATGCTAAAATTTCAATAAACAACGATTATTTGCCCTGCTCATCCTTTACTGTTTCAAGTTTTCATGTGTAGCACTTTTAGCTTTACACACATCGACTAGAAACCTTCTTAAGACGTTTCGCGCTAAATTTTAAAAAAAATTTCGACACGGCCGGAAATAGATGTCACGTGATGCTGTAATTTTTTTTTTTTTTTTTTTGTTCTTAATATTTAGAGGATTCTGTTATATTTTGTTTCGGGGGGTTTTCGGTTGCCTTTTTCTAATTTATCTGGGAAATTTTTGAAAGGAGATATTTTTGCTCACATAAATGCATAGAGAAAAATAAAATATACTTTTTAAGCGCTAAAATATATTTAGACTGGTGCTGCAAGAAATATGAATTAGAATATGGAATCTGCGAGTAAATATTAAATTTGGAAAACCAGTCTGCTATCTCCTCACTACGCATATAAATAAATATAAATAGAATCGAGGTCAACAGTAGAACCAGGTTAGCTATAAATAGAACATGATACTATTACGAAAGTCCACGGTTTAGCGTACTCTTATATTGTAGTTACGTAAAAGCCGTCTTTTCTAAAATACGGTCTGTGGGATTAATGGAACTTTAATAATAACGAGAAAACAAATAATTTTTTTTTTTGGGAGGTTGATGTACCAAAAAAGCGTAATCCATATACGTTAAAGCGTAACGCGTAATTTAGTGACAAAAAGCGTAATGATTACGCCAAAAGCGTAATGGTTGGCATGTATGTGATTGCAGATCACCAGTCGATCTCTCAAATTTCTGTGAGAAGACCTGATGCCAATGATAATTCTGTGAATTCAGGGATAAAGAGAAACGTTTCTAAGCATGCAGAAATGTCCTCGATTAAAAATACTGAAAATATCTTAAGCTGATTAAACGAAAAGGTTAGTTGAACTTTCAAATTGAAACTCAATGCTAGCATGCATTATCTAAGGGTAAATATGGGCAACTGTTTTAAAGAACCAACCTCTAACTTAAGTAGTGATGTGGGTGTTCCTGGAGGCTTCCTGTCTGAGGAGGCTGACGGCATCTTTGGGTCAGCCTTTCCATTTGAACCATCTACTGATCCTAATGAAATAAAAAGTTCAGGAGAACAATAACAGTTTCTGTAAAACTGGAAACAAGTCTGCTGAGAAAACACTAGGCATTAAATGTAAGAAGTCTCCTTTCTAAATCTTTGCGACTCTGAATTTCAGTGTGCAATGAAAAATTTCTAAGCAAGACAGTCAATAATTTAAAATATATAACGTCTATCCTTTGTCTACTAACAGAAACATAAACAATAAATGACCCATTTGTTTGTAAATCAGTTCTGTCTGGTTCATCTCAATATTTCCTACAGTAACTTTAAAATGTTCAAAGCTGCTCGGATCATCTTTAGAGTACCATGATCAGAGCACACCTCCCTGCTGCTCTGTACACTACACTGACTATCCATTCGATCCAGAATCAAACACAAAATTTGTTCTCTGTGCTACGTTTCACTGACAGGACTCCAGTCCATCATACCTATCTGGCCTCACTAATGTGTACATACCAGCAAGATACTTCGCTCTTCTTCTGACAATCGTATACTCATTATTCCCAGTATGAAAACGAAGTCATATGGACTTTCTTTTGCATACCAGAGCCCAGCAAGAACAAACATAAAGACCTAATAATGCTTCCTACCTTAAATATTTTCATCATTTTCTATGTTTGCCAATTTCATGGTTTTTTTTGTTTTTGTTTTTTTTTATATATTGTCATATCATTATAGATGTTGTAAAGCACTTAGAGCTTCTAAAGATTAGGCACTATGCAAAGTCCAGACCTGCCAACACGGATGAAATCAAAATCAGGAAAATCACCATTAAAAATCAGGTGGTTGGGTAAAAACTCAGGAGGTAGAAGAATAACGTGTATATATCATGATAAAGACGTCTATTTTTGTTACTTCAGTCCATTGTATGTTGCAGATTTGCATTTCTGTACAAGTTCATCATTTATTTGTCATTGGGTGCCAAATTTGCTAACAAGAATAGCTTCAAGAGTTGATGCTGACAGGCTGGCTATTTGACTAATTCTGTTTTTTGACCATTGAGAATGCTCTCTCAGCATTGCTGCTGCTGTGCGGTATTGAAAGTATTGAGAGCATTATTCTCCCAAGGGTTAGAAACAACAGTTGGCCAGATCCATCCTTTTTTTTTTCTTCCTGAGAGCAACTCACTGATGATCTGCTCTTTTCATATTCAATTCTGTATCTAAATTGTAGCTTTGGTACAGCTGAAACTCTCTATGCAGATCATCACTGTTGATTCCTTCCATTCAGGTGGAGAAAAAGGCCAGGTCCTTAAATGAGGCTACAGATTGCATGAATGAGCAAGTCATCCTTTAATTGGAATTTTTCCTTCATGTATGACAGTGATTTGATCAGAAATGCCCTACAATACATTCTTGTCTGTAACTGTGCTTCAGAATTCAATTTCGCTAGAAGTTTGTTAGTTGACTAACCCAAGTACAAGTCCTGAAAACAAATGTGCAAACATTCATCTTTTACATCAATTGCTGTGATGTCCGTCTTCTCAGCAATGTACTTTGGTTTAATTACAATCGAAAGGAATTCTCTGTACATGGATAGTGGAATGTCTCTAGTCTTGAGAATTAGGGGCTTGTCATGCTGTAGAGCTTTGTTGGGTGTCAAAACTGTTCTGAATCCAGCTTAAAAACTGACAATATGCAATGCTATGTCTTGAGTTTAGGTTATCTCTTATTGTTTTCAGCCTGGTATTGCTGAGACTCTAAGCAGGTGATGACTTTGTTTCCTTCTGCCTAAACCAGCTGTCAACAATCACAGCACCAGCATCTGCCCCTGTCTTCTTACAAGCAGCTGCTGAAGCTTTCTGTGCTTTTTGCATTTTCTTCTAAATACATTTTTTCAATAAACTCACTAAGTGTCACCCACAGCTCTAGAAGATGATTAATGCACTTTCCAAGAGAACGCCATCTAGTTAGGCAATACTCCAGGATTTTCCTGACTTTATCATTATGCAGAAGTTGAAAATTCTTGAAATCTCACACTCTTTCAACACCCGGTTCCAGGTAATGATAAATATCCATGAGAAGCTCATCAATCCGCACAAGAAGCTGATGAAACCGGAAATGAACCCAGACATGGTATAGTACTAAGAAACATACCAGACACAGAAAAACCAGATACAGAAACACAGAAATGGAAAATTAAATTTTTTAGAGAAAAAAAATCTGGATTTTTTTTTAGATGAGCTGAAAAATCTGGATTTTTTCTTTAAAATGTGGGAATCATGAGAAGAGTCCAAAAAAAATCGAGATTCTCCCGATTTTTTCAGTAGGGTTGGCAGGTCTGAAAGTCCTCATTATTATTATTTTAATGGCATTTTTTTTTTTTTACACATTTTTAGCTAGATCGTGCTGATAAAATGGAAAATGAGTGCCTTTCCCAAAGAAGCACAAAAGCGGCCAAACTGGGCTGGGCTGGGTGGTGAACCTGAAACCCTTGGATTAAAGTTTGATCCTCAGCCATGGCCCTGCATAGCAAATTTTTAAAATCCATTAGGTGACTACTTAAATAAATATTGACAATTTTTAAAAACCCAATCAAAAAACAAGTACTTAAAGATAAATAATTTATACAAACCTTTTTTCTTTAAAAACACTTGCCCCAACTTCAAAAAAGGGTTATTTTCATCCTTATCTTGCTCTTTCTCCTAGAAAATATAATAATAGTAAGATTTCCAGCATTTATAACCTTAAATATCAACATGTTTGTCAGGTTACAAGTAACATGTTTTCTATTCTGATTTAAGGTACATCAAAGAACAATTGCAATAAAAGATCTGATGTATTCAAACAGAATGCAAAAACAAATATACTGTAATTCTTTGCTTCATATATCGTTAAAGCACTCTGACTCTGCCCTATTTTTGCACATGCATATTTTCAGAATTTTGGAATCAGGAAACGTCCATTTGAGCAAAAGACCAATGTAGTCTTCTACTGCTAGGGGTAGTCTGTGTTCTATTAAGAACTTTGCAAATAACGCCTCTGCATTTATAAAATTCATGTCCACAATTTAGTTCCGCTGTATAAAAAAAAAAAGAAGTTACCATAGTATTGAGTTAGTAAAAGTCACTAGGTTTCTTTGTTTTACCACAATGACCACATTTTTCAAAATACCTTGTGCATAGATAGTGTTGGTCCACATCAAATACACCACCATGAATAATATTAAAATCCTTTACACACAGCCTACAATGTGCATGAAGCTGCCCTAAAATGGAACACTGTATTGTGCAATTCATGTATTCATCTGTGAATCATTTTTTTTTCTTTTTCTAATCCATCTGTGAAAAACATTTTTGCTCTAAGATACACAGCAACTAGAATAAATTTGACTTGACTTTTGGAACCTAAAACCTAGACTAGTTCTGTATCAGATATGAAATAGAACAAAGACTGCGAGAAAATATTAAAAATTAAAAATCCAGTCTGTTCTTTCCTAACTAAGCCAAACAGATGCTATAAATAGAAACTGAGGTCAAAGGTTTGAAAGTAGAAACCAGTATGTTTCTTGAAAACATGGCAGCTGCTATAAATAGAACATAATACTGTTAGGAAAGTGCATGTAAGTCTACGGACAAGCGTACTCTTATTTCATAGTTGCATAGAAGCTGTCTTTTAAGAATATGGTCTACAAGAGTAATTGGATGTTAATAAAATGAGAAAACAAATTATAAAATTTGAGGGAGGGGGATATTTTGAAAATGCGTAATACAAACACATTTACGAACAAGGCATAATTTAGTGAAAAAATGTGCAATGGTTGGCATGTATGCATACATGCTGTTTTATCAAGTTACATAGCAAAAAACTTATTGGATCCTATGAATGCTTTACAGTAACCAATACTAGCATGACAGTGTCTAGTAAAATGAATATTATCACTACATGCATTATATTCTCAGCAGTATATAACAGTATACACTTGTTCTATTCTCTGGGGTATATAACAGTATACATGAATTATATTCTAAGAGGTATATAACAGTATACACTCATTCTATTCTCTGGGGTATATAACAGTATACATGAATTATATTTTAAGAGGTATATAACAGTATACACTCATTCTATTCTCTGGGGTATATATCAGTATACATGAATTATATTCTAAGAGGTATATAACAGTATACACTCATTCTATTCTCTGGGGTATATAACAGTATACATGTATATACTGGCAAGGCAGCGACACCACACACTCATGTATAAACTGATGAGACAATGACACCACCCACTCATTTATATACTGGTGAGGCATTGACACTACACACTTGTGTATATACTGGTGAGGCAATGACACCACACACTCATTTATATACTGATGAGGCAGTGACACTACACACTCATGTATATACTGGTGAGGCAGTGACACTACACACTCATGTATATACTGGTGAGGCAATGACACCACACACTCATTTATATACTGATGAGGCAGTGACACTACACACTCATGTATATACTGGTGAGGCAATGACGCTACACTCATATATACTGTTGAGGCAATGACACCACATTTATATACTGTTGAGGCAATGACACCACATTTATATACTGTTGAGGAATGACACTACAAACTCGTGTATATACTGGTGAGGCAATAACACCACACATTTATATACTGGTGAGGCAACAGCACTACAAACTCGTGTATATACTGGTGAGGCAACAACACTACAAACTCATGTATATACTGGCAAGGTAATGACACTACACAGAGACTTTAATCCATACCTGTTGTTCAAGAAGAAATTTTTCTCTCTCAAATCTTTCCTTCCTCCACTTGAATTCATTTTCATTGTCCTCTTCAAGATTTTCTCCATCTGATTCCCCACCAAACATGTCTTGTTGTGTGTCATCATCTGCAGAAAAAAATGAAGTGTTTGACACTCAGAGCTGATTGTCAAGTTGTGATTCAACCTTACAGAAATATTTGCTGTAGTGCCACTTAACCTCAATTGCTTTAACCAGCGGAGAATGGGTTACTGTCTGTACTGGTGTCAACTATTAGTTAACTTGTGACAGTCTCAGCAATGCTCCCAGGATTTTATAATGGGGTGGGAGGGTGGATGTTTCCCCTTGTCCCAAAAATAAGAGTGGAGTCGAACAAAATTAAGGACGGGGGAGGAAACAGCCATAATTATAATATACATAACATTTCAATATTCATCTCTCTTTCTTCCTAATCCACTCTTCAAGATCCCTATTAAAATCTGAAATGGTTCTGCCTCAAGTTGTATAAGTATTAATCTTGTCATTGTTTCTCAGCTTAATCGGTTTCATATCTGTTTATGAATATTGTTCTGAACTGAAAACATTCTTTCACGGCTCACAGGAATTTTGCACTAACATAAACTCTACTGAAATTTCTTGAATTAGTACTCCACTGACCACTATGCCAGATTTACTATTCCGTAATGATGTATTAGGATTTTAAGTCTATTGATGCCATTCGTTTTGTTTGATTAGCTTGTTTAATGTAGCTTTAAAAAAATTTCAGTCATATCGCTATGATGTCTGCAGTGAGGCAGTTTATAGTAGTGTTTAGCACTGGGGCATCGTGCCACAGACATGTAGCATGATGTCCCACCCAGTCACATTATCCTGACACCAGGCTGACCAGTCCTAACACTAACCTCTTAATGCTGAGCGCCAAGCGAGGCAGCTGTTAGTACCATTTTTGTAAGTCTTTGGTATGACTCGGCCAGGGATCGAACCCACGACCTACCATTTCCGCGGTGGACGTTCTAACCAATAGGCCACCAGAGCAGTTCATATTATTAATGCCATAGTCTACTTGTTCAAACAGATGTATTTTAATCAAATAAATATCTTTGCTTTTTAATTTTATTTTTAGATTCTTATTTAATACATTTATCGCAACCTTTATAATAGAGCTATACAGTTTTGTAGCACATAATCCCACTGTGCTAAATTGTAACTAGAGAAGAAACGAAAAGTGCATTCTACTTTAAATTGTTTTGGTTTTTAATTTGGCTTGTTTGTCTGTTTTCTACATTAAATCCCTCCATCTATGTTTGTCCATCCATCATGTACATCAGATTTGAATTTAATGCCATTTTTGGGTTCAAAATTACTTATTTAAAATGATTCCAGCTCCTATAATCGGATAAACTTCATGACTTTAAAAATTAATTTCCTTTAATTACTATGGTCAGCCAGCATTTGCGAACTAAATCATCATCTATAGGTGAACAACGCTGGGAACTAACCAATTTGGGTACTCTCGATAGCCTGTATAATAAACACACATGCATGTTATGGGGTCTAATTTGCCAATAAAATTCAGATTAATAACCATGCATGTTAAGCCGAAGAAACCAGGTATCACAGTTATGACAAACTACACCTTGTGACAAGCACTTCAGTATTTTTACCATTTATACAAATACTTTCAGGGCAAATGGCTGAATAATGTATGCTGCGTAGAGTACATTTTCATATGCATATCTTGAAATTAATTCGCATGAGTTCTAGTGCATCACTGCTTTCCAAGTGCACAAATTCGTAAAAATTTTTAGTCAATAATGCACCCTGGGAGCCTCTCTGTAGCCTGGCATACGTATGTGTGTGTGTGTAGACACTCAGTCACAAGAGAATCGAGGTGTTCATTTATGAACCTCTACCTACCTTAGAATGATTTTAATACTTTATACTGAAAATGGTTTTGTGGGGTCTAATGCAATTTTTGAGCACATGACAGGCTATATATGGCAGAGAATATATCTCGAAAAGGAAGGACCACTGAGCCATGGAAAGCTACTAACCATTTTTCTCAAATGCCCATGATGGTCCATCCTAGACTTGAACTCAGGCAGACAGGTAAAATGTACAAGTACTCGGTAATGACATGTACCTTAAACAACTCAAGTAGCTTGTAATCCCTCACAGACCAAAAAAAAATGCTTATCATGGAAGACTAAATATCCTGGAAGAGGGGTGTACATGGGTATAAAACACAAGTTCCTTAACCCTTTAACTACTAGAGCTGTTGTGTAGTTTCACTACTGCTCTGTGCTATCATATCAGTTACTCAGACTACTGAGACTGACTGCTAGGCTGAATACTAGAGCATCATCAAGGCTGACTACAGAAATTGACAATAAAAACATGGTTACATTTATATTCATTATTTCAATAGTTTTTACAAGATTTAAGTGAAATAAAAAACAGCTTATCTTGTATAGTGTCTGTTATTCATATATTTCTACTTTATATATACTCTTATATCCCATCATATAAGAAATTCCAGTCATTTAAACTGTTTTGAATCCCACAAAATAAATCCAATATTTTCATATGTACATATAAAAACATGAATGAAATCCACTCTAATTAAAATGTTGCAATTGGTACTTTTCAAAACAGTAATTATCCACACATAAACGACGATGTTATCATGTATATTACAATATATGTATAGCAAAATTAACATGTTCTATGTCTTACATGTAGGACTAATGCCCACATGTGATGCTGATTTCATACCATTTCATGTCTTGCTTTTGGTCCCCTATTTTTTTAACAACATTGTTTGTTTCTTTCGCAAGATTTTCTACCAGATATTCAGGAATAAATCTGAGTAAAAAATCTTTCATTCACTGGTCCAAGCTTGATTGTTGTTTGTTGAACCAACGTAAGAATCAAAAACATCGATTTTGAATACGGCGAGGTCGTCACTCTATCGTGCAATTGAAACTACGTCCGCCTTGTCATCCGATTAAAAATCATTTGTATCTGATGTTGAAATGAGACTAACATCAATATCTGATCCAATTTCTAATTATGATCCATTAAACTTTCGATATCACTTGCACTGGACCCATTAAAGTTGCTCATATCTGAATCGGAATCCATCTTTGTTCATCTCGAAAACACGTGTTTTTCGTAAACCGCGGAAAATTAATTTTAGTGTGTCTAAATTTAACCTCTCAGCTTTCCAACTTGTATCAAAATGTCGAGTAAACAATCCTCTCATTGGTTATGATAATCAAAAATATGTAAACTTCCGTACATTCAACCAATCAACGTTTAGTTAACACGTAGGTATTCTGCGCACATGAGCGTCACTGGGGTTTCGAGTACTGCTGAACTTGACGCATATGAGCGACACTGGGGTTGTAAGCTAGGTTTATCAGCACTGCAGATATGCGTCACTGGGGTTTGAGAGCTATTTACAGCAGACACTTAGATGCGGTAGTCGTAGCTAAAGGGTTAATACAGCCATTGGCTATATAATACTGCATTCCCTGAAAAGTCCAAGATATTCATGGGAGGTATATCATACAGTTTTTCTATGGTGTTCATATAAAAATAAACAGGTTGTGACATGAAGAGAGGTGATTCTATATATGGTCATTACTTCCATTTATAGCTAGCAGCGACCATGATGCACATGACGAAAACTACTAGTTTTGTGTCATGATTAGTTATGTAATGCCTACAGACACCGTTTACCTGTGATGCCCTTATTAATGATGCTAAACAATTCCGCATGAAGAAACCAAGATTCTAATTTTAAATATTAGTGACTGATGATCCAATGTGGACCGAAGATTTTAATCCCATCAGGTAAGTCTTGTTTTGAACAGTATAAAAATTATGATCGCTTCAAAACAAATGTTACAGCAACAGCTTTGAAATTTTTAAACAAGAGTAAGTCTCGAAGGGACTGATGCTCTTCTGTCTGGAAAACCAAAATAACCCAGAAATTCATTCCTTTTTTTGTGCTGAGAACTAAAACCATCTTGCATATTCTCGAGCAAAAAGATGTTTAAATTAGTCAATGTTTTGTATACACCATTGCAGTGGGGTTTACTCACTTTAGAAAGTGGTCTCTCACAGGATATAATTCCTGTAAGTTTACATTAGGAGATTAAGTACACTCTACGTGTACATTCTGCAACATAATGGCATCTGGCATCAGAAATAGTTCAATCTTTATATCCTTCAATCTCCACCAGAAATAGTCCAATCTTTATATCCTTCAATCTTCACCAGAAACAGTCCAATCTTTATATCCTTCAATCTCCATCAGGAAGGTATACCTCAGTGTACGAATATAATCTTTTAGTCTGCTGCATGAGTAAGGGTAATAAACATTTCATGCTGATTTATCTTGGCAAGTGATGAGCCAAAACTGATGCAATTTGTTCATGAATACATACCCATATTACTCCATCTAAATCTCCTCAGTCTACCTCCCCCTTCAGAGTAGAGGTCTCCATCTGGGAGGTACATTTCCTGGAACTTCATTAGCTCACGCTTATCGTCATCAATTAACTGTTTCCTTAAAAACAAATGCATATTTCTCATAAAGAACATGTTCAATTATATATACACTGATAGACTGACTTTGCATAGAACATTTTTCACCAAGAACACATATGTAACATACATATAATGGTATTACTTACAACATTTTTCTTCAATAACACATGTTCATTATAAGCATAGACCAACCATGTGTATTAAATTTTTCATCAAAAACATTTCTATTGATGCACGTTTTGTTGCCATGCATTTGTTTAACGCAAAGAATTTGAAAACTGCAACCAGGATTTATTTAAAATCCAATGTTTTGGATGAGAGATGGCATTTTGTATACTTGAAGCATACGCATAGACTGGTTCCCTGCTTTGTATGCTTTCTGCAATGCGCTCTACTACATGGAGCATACAAAGCAGAGAACCAGACAAGCATAGGTAATGTTATCATGGAGTAGCTTCCCCATATCAGCAAGATGTCCAGATGTTTAACGTCAAAATGCTTTTTGGACTAGAAAGTGATCTCCAGATTAAAATGACGTGCACTAAGAAACATTAGCCAAGAAAGTGAAAGAAACAGAACACAAAAGAGTAACTGTGGAACTAACTTGAATGAAAAATGAAGCAAATAATTCCCTTTACTGGAATACAGTGTCCAATGGGATTACCAGTGTGACTTCTGATTGTGAAGACTGCAAAAGACATCCATTCATGACATGGTTTAAGGATCTTAAGAAATCTGCCCTTGTTCACCACAATATATCTGGAGAACACATTATCCAAAGACATTCTTTCACAGCAAAGAAATCAGTAAACTTGCAGAGACATATCAATTATTTGGATTATTCGGAGATTCGCTTGACAGCACAATTTCAACTGATTCTTCACCATACAGTTATGATGCAGAATTTCAGCGACAACCGTTAGGAGCATTTGAACCTGTTTCTATTGATTTAGTACGGACAATCGTGATGAAAAGTGCACCAAAGTCTTGTGAACTTGATCCAATTCTGACATCACTGCTGCTTGAGTGCTTAGACCCAATATTGCCTTCACTAACTGATGTTATTAATATCTCTCTCTCATCAGGGGAATTCCCATCATTTTTCAAAACTGATATCGTAAAGCCACTGCTGAAGAAACCAACACTGGACCATAACGATTTAAAGAACTACCGCCCAGTTTCTAATCTCCCTTTCATATAAAAAATCTTAGAAAAGGTCGTTCTAACTCAACTTTTATCTCATTTGAATTCAAAGTCTTTTTAGCAATGTACAGTCTGCATATTGCCCTTGCCACAGTACGGAAACTACTCTTCTGAAAGTATTTAGTGACATTCTCTCTGCTTTGGATAGTGGAAAGATTACAGTCCTCTCTCTCCTGGATTTATCTACAGCATTTGACACAATAGACCATGATATATTACTTCACCGTCTCCAGCATGTATTTAGCATTCAGAATATAGTCTTACAGTGGTTCAAGTCCTACTTAGTCAACAGGACACAAATTACATCTGCAAATGGAATACACTCCAGCCCAGTTGATGTATGTTGTGGTGTTCCACAGGGATCTGTTCTTGGACCTATTCTCTTCATTCTGTATACTCAGACGCTCTCAAGTGTCATAGATCATCACCCAGTGTCACACCAATTGTATGCTGATGACACCCAAATATACAAGTTTAGCCACCCAAATGAAGTTGATGCTACCATCCATGGAGTCGAGAAGTGCATTTCTGATGTGAAATCATGGAGGACATGTAACAAGCTGCAGATGAATGATGATAAAACAGACTATTCTGATCACAACACAAAGACTTTCTCATTCACATCCTTTACCTCAGACAATAAATATCAGCAACACCAACATTAAATTCTCAGTCAGTAAGGAACCTAGGCGTTACTCTAGACAGTACTCTCACATTGCACCAACAAGTCATGAACATATGCAAGGCTGCATATCTTGAATTGAGATGCGTCAGTTCCATTCGTAAATATATTTCAGTTGATGCCACTAAAACACTTGTGTATTCATTAGTACTTTCAAGACTGGACTATTGTAACTCAATTCTGTCTGGTTTGTCACAATATTTACTCCAGAAACTTCAAAAAGTTCAAAACACAGCTGCACGGATCATCTTTAGAGTACCTCAATCAGAGCACACCTCACCACTATTGTGTACCCTATATTGGCTATCAATTCGATACAGAATCAAACACAAAATTTGTTCTCTGTGCTATGTTTTAATGACAGACTCCAGTCCAACATACCTATCCAGCCTCACCCATGTGTATACACCAGCTAGATCCTTACGCTCTTCTTCTGATAATCATACTCATTGTTCCCAAGGTGAAAACAAAGTCATATGGACAACGTTCGTTTGCACACCAGGGTCCGGAAATGTGGAACGAATTGCCCATTGAAATTAGACACAAGGACACAGTTGTCCCTTTTAAGAGTGCTCTTAAGACTCACCTGTTTCAACTGCAGGGACAAACTTAGTGACCTAATCATGTTTTGTGTCTTATATGTTTTCAGCATGTTTTTCAATTTCATTGTTTTTGTCATTTGTTGTTCTGTAGTGTAGTCATATCATTATTGATGGTGTGAAGCGCTTAGAGCTTCGAAAGATTAGGCACTATACAAAGTCCTCATTATTATTATTATTATTATTATTATTATTACAATGTCAGGGGGTCATTACAGACTTTGTTGGTTTGTAACATGAAAGAAAGATGTAAAAGTTTTAAGTGTAACTTATTAAAGAGAAAATGAATCATTAGCGTCTTTTATTTTTTGATAAATGTGTTTTCAGAGACAGTACAATGAAACTGATGATAGTACACATTTTATGACAGGCAATATATTAACTGTCATTTGTTAAAAAGATTTTTTTGACTTTTTGTATTGGTTTATATGTAATGTGTTAGTCAAAAGCATTGCAACAAAAAGATTATATGGAGACTGTTAAAGAATGACTTAAAACTAAAAGGAAAATGAATGGACAATGCATTTGTCTGTTAATTGGTCGAGTTGGTTTATTTGTATTTTGGTGAGAAAGAGAGTTTATATTATGGAAGATGCAATATCCTATTTCAAGCTGAAAAAAACTATGGATCAGATGAAAATTTGTCTACATTTTTTATCCTCGCATGTTTTTTTAGACCTCCATTTTTTTTAACAATCAATTCTATACCTCTGGGGGATACATTGTGTGTGTGTGTGTGTATATATATATATATATATATATATATATATATATATATATATATATATATATATATATATCAAGAACACATTTCTATCATATATACATAAATTGATATTGCATACAACCTTTCTAATCAAGAACACATTTCTATTATATATACATAGACCGACCTTGCATACATTTCTATTATATATGTATACAACATCTAAAAAAAAAAACATTTCTATTATATAAATACATCAATAGATTAAACTTGCATGGTTTTTCACATCAGGAAGGCCAAAACATGTATGAATTATAATTACAGCATTGTTGCAAAATGCGACCATGACCTCAGGGTCAAAAGGTTTAGCAATCATGTCACTAAATAATTTTTCATCAAGTGGTTAAATAAAGAAAAAAAAAACATCAACCAAAACGTTTCATTTTTTTTGTGTTGTGACTTTCACCACAAGATTTGAAGTGCACCCATGTTAAGGTAAATAAGGATTAATTCCAAGCACATGCAAAACTAATGCCAGCCCCCAAGCCCAGTGCAAGCTAATTTCAGAAACTGGCACATACTAAATAAATACCCAGTCCATCTGGCCAGTTGGATATTTAGTCTATATTTAGTCATTAAATTGTATATTTATCAAATTAATTGTAAGTACGGAAGGGGGAAAAAAATAAATTGGTACAAATGATCACTCATGAATCTAGACTTTTTATAAATCTGATCTGCTGAGATAAGAGAAACAACTTGGTGATAACCTGTGTAGCAGCTAGTTAGACACTCGTCTATATCTATGTAATGAACATGCCACTTTTGGTTCAAAAAGTCAATATGGTGGAGGTATCTGGACCCCTCTGGTGGTCCAAAAGCAGTTGAGCTAAAAAAAGATCTCTTATAGTTAAAAACTAATTAAAACAATGCTATACAAATTGTTGGATGTCTTGGATTTTCATGGATCCCCTCAACAATAAGATCAGTTGATAACCATATAGATTGATATAACACCTCAATATAAGTAATTGAAGTTATGTAAAACTTGCCCATCACAATTATTACACTTTACACCACACTTGAAACCCTCTCCTATCCCATGAACTTTGAGATGTAACATACCAACAAAATTCATTTAAATAACATTAAAGTGTGACACATATTACATGCCAAGTTGTGGGAATCAAATCAAATTGATATGTGACCTTCCCCAAATTTCCCCAAACTTACAAGTGTACTCTGCCAACTTGGTTCCCCAAATTTCCCCAAACTTACAAGTGTACTCTGCCAACTTGGTTCCCCAAATTTCCCCAAACTTACAAGTGTACTCTACCAACTTGGTTCCCCTAATATCCCCAAACTTACAAGTGTACTCTGCCAACTTGGTTCCCCTAATATCCCCAAACTTACAAGAGTACTCTGCCAACTTGGTTCCCCAAATTTCCCCAAACTTACAAGTGTACTCTGCCAACTTGGTTCCCTAATTTCCCCAAACTTACAAGTGTACTCTGCCAACTTGGTTCCCCAAATTTCCCCAAACTTACAAGAGTACTCTGCCAACTTGGTTCCCCAAATTTCCCCAAACTTACAAGAGTACTCTGCCAACTTGGTTCCCCAAATTTCCCCAAACTTACAAGTGTACTCTGCCAACTTGGTTCCTGATGGCATCTTCATCCATGGCCTCCATATCCTTGTCCCCTTCTTCCAGTTCCAAAATGTCATCCTCCTCTGCCAAATCCAGGTTCTCATCGCTGTCATACTCACTACCTGCAGTAACACAGATCAAACACAGCCAGTTACTTACGACCATATAGGGTCGCAAATAACGATAACAACATTATGTGAATGTATATTTAATGGAAGTCAGCATAATAAAGGCTAAAATGTGCCAATTATGCATATTTGTACTATTGTGTTACCTTCAAAGTACTTATACTTAGAGATTAGGAAAAGAATTTTGGAAAATTTATGCATATTGACTAAAAACACAAAGAAAAGTTTAAATGCATTTGATGTACAGTTTAATTTTAAACTTTTAGTCGCATAAGTATTTCCTGTCATTAGCATAATACATATTTCATTAGAGTGAATTCCATACCATTTTTACTAAGTGATCTGGACAAGGTGTTGCATGTTTAACATAAAATTTGTCCATCATCAAATAGAGCCCTATAATTGAGCACAACATAATTCAGACCTGGTCACAAAATTAATAATAAAAAAATATTCTGTTACAAACCAAAGAATAAAAGAACAAAGTCATTTAAATCTTATCTTGATTTCTGGATTTTTATTCGGCCTTCGGCCTTTTTTATATAAAAAAATCTCTGCCTGACCTAAATATGACCAGATATATTCCCAGGGTTTTAGAGCTACTTACCATCATTACATTCTATCAAATATATTATCAGGGTCATGGAACAACCAAATTTCATTCCATTCTGTTAGATATATCACCATGGTCGTGGTGCAACCAAATCTCATTCCATTCTGTTAGATATATCACCATGGTCGTGGTGCAACCAAATCTTATTCCATTCTGTTAGATATATTACCATGGTCGTGGTGCAACCAAATCTCATTCCATTCTGTTAGATATATTACCATGGTTGTGGTGCAACCAAATCTCATTCCATTCTGTTAGATATATTACCATGGTTGTGGTGCAACCAAATCTCATTCCATTCTGTTAGATATATTACCATGGTCGTGGAGCAACCAAATCTCATTCCTTTCTGTTAGATATATTACCAGTGTCACGGAGCAACCAAATCTATTTTCTGTGTCAGATATATTACTAGGGTCTTGGAGCAACCAAATCTATTTTCTCTATCAGATATTACAAGGGTCATGGAGCAACCAAATCTCATTCCATTCGGTCAGATATGTTACCAGAGACTTGGAGCTACTGACTGTCATTCCATTCTGTCAGATATTATACCAGAGACTTGGAGCTACCAACTTTCATTCCATTCTGTTAGATATATTAGCAGAGGCTTGGTGCAACTGACTCTCATTCCAGTACATCAGATATATTACCAGGGTTTTGGAGAAATTAACTCTCAATCCATTCTGTCATACATTACCAGGGGCTTGGAACAATCGACCCTCATTACCCAGACAGACAAGTTACTGGCATGGCATATTCAAATATATAAATAACAACAAGAAAAGTCTGTTTATACAGTTTTGTCCTATTCATAACATCGGACAAGGTATTTGGAAATTGATATTATTTTTGTAACAGTTACCTCTCCTTCAATGATTGACCACTAGTGGAAATTATTACAAGCCAAAATAAATGAAGAAAAAAAACCTCAGCCAAATTAAATTGGAAATGTAAGCCAAGAAGCTTCCAATGCACTCATCCTTACCTGATAACTCTGCTTCCATTTCAAGAAATTCTTTTCTAATTTTTCTGAAAATGAAAATTTAAATCAAGCTAAAAAATTTAATAAGAATTTTCAAGAATGGAAATAAAGATAGACACTTTAAATATTCATAGCAATGATCAATAAACAGAAATTTAGGGAGCAAAATTATTATCATATTAAGTCTCATGTAGGCAGTTCATTCCACCCTTGATCATTGAGAGTAATTGTCAATACAAGTACATTACCGCTCAATAGAAACGTTTCACTCAGTGCCTCTTGTATGGTTTAAATCTACTGGACACAGTTACTTAGGTATGCGTAAGGGGGTGTTTCTTACTCAAATACTATTTCCAACTAAAAATCCTGATATTACTTTAATTTTCTGCCATATTAAGAAAAGTGTCTGCCATGCATTGAAAAGATTTACAAACGTTTCAGAGGGTAATAATGCTGAGGAAAACAAAGTTTACAAACAACAATTATGGTATATATACATGTGCCATAGGAAAAGAAAGTTGTCTTAGTGTGTTTAAAATAGTGTTAATTATCCTTTACCCATGCTGTTTGCCATATGTGAAGCCATGGAACTTTTGTTTCTTTGCTTGCTTGACACCATTAGACTGTTCTTCTTTCCTCACAATCTCTCCATCAACTTCATCCATGCCACTACCCAACTCCGCCTCATCACTCTCTTCTTGAGCCTCATTTTCATCACTGAATCCTTCCTCTTGCTGAGTTAGAGACATGTAAAGAGACCAAACCAAAGTTAGTATTTCTTCAAAGTGGGAAGTGTCTTACTACTCTATTGTAAAAATGAAAATGTTTGCATGAAAAGTCTTACCTTTTTATTCTCACATCGGTGGCTTACAGAAATATTTGTAATCACTGCTCATTTCAAAGGTGAACAGAGCATGCATAATTTAGGTCTCTAAATAAAGAAATTAATACAAGATGGACCTAAATGTTGACCCCATAATCAAAACAAAAGACAGAGCAGGCATGTTACAGAATGAATTGTCTGAGTTCCATAATGATTCATCCAAAATATAAAGTGAAAAAAAAAATCCAAAGGTTTAGGAAATAATAGCAGTCTCAACTAGGGCTGTCAAAAACCACGGAAAACTTACCCGGGTACCCGTTGCGCAGTTTAACGGGTACCCGGGTACTCGTTAGAACATGAAAGACGTACAACCCTTGAGCAACAATTTTTTTCCCCCACTAAATTACGCGTTACGTGTAAACGTATATGGATTACGCTTTCTCAGTATATCCACCTTCCAAAAATCTCGTTTATATTAACATTACATTAATCCCACAGACCGTATTTTAGAAAAGACCGCTTTACGTAACTACAATATACGAGTACTCTTGTCCGTGGACTTGTACTTTCCTACAGTAACATGTTCTATTTATAGCAAACCATGTTCTACTTTCCCACGAATTCTATTTATAGCATCTATATGGCATAGTGAGAGAACAGACTATATTTATTTATGTGGCTACTGTATAATATGTCCAAATTATATATGCACAACAACTTTTGGAAATTTGCTTATTGTCGATATCACGTGACTGTATGACCTAGGATGCGAGATCTATGCAATAGCCAGATCCGGGACAAATTTCAGCAGATTAAAGGCATAACAAATGCTATGCTCACGATTTTTTAGAAAATAAGTCATATTCTTATCGATTTCATGCTGGTATATCTCGTTAAAAGATCGTTCAAGTTTGCTGGGCCGGCATGTAAGCTGCTACCCATGCCGACATCAAATGGTGTTGGCGAATTCCAACTTTTTGATAGGAAATGCGCTCTGACCCTAAACCCCAACAAGAATGTCCAAATATCAAAAATGGGGTGGCAAGGGTCAGAGGAAACTCTGACTACTCAGACCAGTGTGCTGCTAATGATATTTATTTTGATAGTGTTGTCGACAACTTATTTTTGTGAACAGGTACTCGTCATTAATTTTCAATACCCGGGTCTTTCACTACGGTCGGGTACCCGAGTACCTGGGTACCCGTTGACAGCCCTAGTCTCAACATAAATTTTCTATGACTGTGACCTTGACAATAAGGTCAAAGCTGCAAGCAAGCCTGTCATTGAATGAACTATCTTAAGATCATAATGATTCATGAAGAAAATCCATTTGGGGATTAGGAAATACAAGCAAAGCCTTAACTCAACTCAAATTTTCCATGACTGACCTTGACATTAAGGTCAAAGCTGCTAGCAAACTTTCCACTATATGAACTGTTGTAAGGTCATATTGATTAATCTCACATATAAATAAAATCTAAGAAATATAAGCAAATGAAGAAACCAACCAAAATCATTAATATTTAATTGTTATGACAGCTACCGAGACATTAAGCTAGTCATAAATTTAACTAGCTCAGTTGCATAATGATTTATGACCAGTATGATACAAATCTAGCATAGGGTTAGGAAACTTTAATCAAAACCATGACCATGTGACCATGACTATAGGAAATATATGCAAATGAAAGAAACTTTAATCAAAACCATGACCATGTGACCATGACTATAGGAAATATATGCAAATGAAAGAAACTTTAATCAAAAACATGACCATGTGACCATGACTATAGGAAATATATGCAAATGAAAGAAACTTTAATTAAAAAAATGACCATGTGACCATGACCATAGGAAATGTATGCAAATGAAAGAAACTTTAATCGAAACCATGACCATGTGACCATGACCATAGGAAATGTATGCAAATGAAAGAAACTTTAATCAAAACCATGACCATGTGACCATGACCATAGGAAATATATGCAAATGAAAGAAACTTTAATCAAAACCATGACCATGTGACCATGACCATAGGAAATATATGCAAATGAAAGAAACTTTAATCAAAACCATGGCCCCGTGACTGTGACACGTCGTATCAACAATAAACCCCCTTTCCAATGATGTTCAGCAAAAATATTAAAGTCACATTTTGTTTGTAAAAAAAATGAAAAACACATAATTTTCAACATGCTATTTTAAGAACACTGGTCAGACAACTGTCACTGTGACAGCAACCTGGCAAAAGTCCAGTTCATCAAGAATAGAGCAGGTGTCAGGGATGTTGTTTTTCATTTGCTATCAGCTTGATGAATCAGGCTTTGTCAGAAACTTTAAGAGTTTCACTGGATTACAGTATGTACAATCAAAATATGCAGCATTTAAACATCAATTCAGATATGAGTTTTATATATGATGTGCCATGCTCATAAAAAATTTAATTTGCATACATGGGAGTGGTAATTGCTGATATGTTCTAGTGGCCACTTATTACATGGTGTGTGTGTGTGTATGTGTCTATATATATATACAGTAGTCCCCCTCTTGAACGGCCCCCTGACCAGCGGCCACCCAGTTCTTACGGCCAGAATCCCTTGGCACTGACAAGTTTGTGTTTAAAAATACCCCTCAAGAACAGCCACCACTCTAACGCGACCAGCGGCCAGTATTTTAGTAAAAAAAAAAATGTAAAATGTCCCCCTCATGAACGGCCATTTCTGTTTCTTCAAATGTATCCAGAACCAATACTTAATTAAAATCTTGACATAAGGTAAGAAATTTTGATTATCTCTACTGTATATACGTGTCTCCGAAAGTCCAGTTTCCGTTAAAATTGTCGATTAAAGATTTATAGTATATCATTATTTATAAAAGTCGATGTTTACAGGAAATGGACTCAATAATATTATGATAGAGTTTGGGGTTTAACACCTATGTCGAGTTCTTCTCTTTGATGATTATAACCAGACGTAATTGTTACAATCATAACAGGGTCAGCATAGGCTAAAAATAGATCTGGCACATTGGCACACAGAGAACCTTGAAAAAAAAAAAACAGGATACCAGACAAAGACCGGAAAAATCATGTGACAACACATTATGGCTTCCTTTACGAAGACTGTACAGTATTTTGTACACTCGACACAAGTTTTGTCTGCATAATTAAATCGCATACAGTCAGAAACAACCGAAAATGAATCATTACCAAACAATAAAATGTCATCACATTAACGGATACATTATTTTAGAAGAAAGTCGGTTATTCTACTCATCAACATCGAGGGGAGGGGGGGGACTTGCCAAACAATTTTATGTAGAAAAGACTAAAAAAAAAAAAAAAAAACTAATTTTAATAAACAAAGTCATAATCGATAAGAAGATTATTCAGCAGCAGTGGGAAAATGGTGCAAATGGAAAGATAATTATGATGTACCAAGATGTAAATGACGTTTTTGAATCCATTTGCAATGTGCATGACAACAATACCCGCTCGCAAATCACACTTACGGCAAGAAAGAAAAAATAGTAACGCATATTCAGTTGAAATAAATTAGTTATTATAACAAAAATAACCTTTTAATGATTACATTTCGACGAAGATATTTAATGTTTTGAAGTAAGTAGCTTTCTTACTACGTACATTACATATACTTCTCATAATAAATTTAGCCCCCCCCTCTGGAAAGGCCACCCGTCTAATAAGGCCACTTTCCCAGTGCAAAAGGGGTGGCCATATAAGAGGGGGACTACTGTGTGTATATATATATATTCCAGAAAGATGGCCACCATCGCTTAACTGCTCGAGATAGGCTCTTCCGATTTTGTGCTATATTTATGATATTTGTGCTTGTTCTCTATCATCGTCTACATTAATGTGTTTCATCATGCATTGGCTGTTCCATTCGTATGTGTTAATTCATTTCCATGTTTTGGAAACGAGAACAATTAGAATTTTTCTCAGCTGTTTTGTCCCAATGTTAAGACGTCATTTGTTTTTTAATAAACCGCCATCACGTGACTGCTTACAATACGACGGACCCTCATTAATTGGATTAAATGACCACACCTTGGTTCTAGATACTTCATTGTGCTCAAGACTAAATGAACTGGGAATAAATTCGTCATTTTTTAAATGTAAACGGAAGTGAAAAAAGAAACGTTCTTTCAAAGGTGGCCGGTGTAGAACAGGAAGAATTCCAGTTATCTCCATTTAGCCCGTAACGGATAAACTTAAAAATTCTGCCGTTAATTTTAATAACCTGGTTCAAATTCCTCTTAAATTGTCAACCGTTGTGTCAACTGTCCCAGGGATACCACTACATATTGCATTATTCAACGCTCAATCAGTAGGATCACCGGAAAAGCGCACAGAAATTGTTAATTTTATCAACGACCAGAATATTGACGTCTTCTTCCTGACAGAAACTTGGTTACATTCCGTAGGTGAAGAATCTAAGTGTGTGGATTTAACACCCAGCGATTACTCCATCAAGTCGTTCCCCCGCAACTCTCGCGGAGGTGGAATTGCTGTAATTACAAAGAATTCCATGATCAAATGCCTTAAGTACAACATAACCTTCAATTTCTGCCACACATCGTTTGAACTAGTCCAAACAACGCTCATACTGGAACAAAGGTCAGTCCATTTTTTCTGTCTCTACCGTCCTCCTCCTAGTAGAAAAAACAAGCTGACTGAATCTCTCTTTTTGGAGCAGTTTCCAAATCTTCTAGAGTATGGAAATTCGATAGGTGGCAACCTAATTATTCTTGGAAATTTCAACTTTCACTTTGACTGTCCTGGTAAACCATACACGTCAAAACTCCTATATTCCATTCATGTTTTCAATCTCAAACAGTCAGTTAACCAACCTACCCATAAACTTGGTCACATTTTAGACTGGTTTCTTTATAGACCTGATGATACTATCCTGCAATCCACCCTTGTATCCCACGAACTTGCATCGGATCACCTCTGCATTATATGCCATCTCGACGTATCAGTCCCTAACCCTCCACCTCTATTTGCTACTAAGAGAAACCTCCGTATGATAAATAGAACCAAATTCATGCATGACATCCAAGAAAACCTAACAACTTTCTTACATCCAACAGCGGAACAACTTGATAACTGCCTGCGTTCATTGCTTGAAAAACATGCCCCAGACACCAAATGCAGAGTATCAATAAAAAAGTGTTCTCCATGGTATAGCAGTGTTAGGGACCAGCTTCGCAATGCTAAAAGACATCGCCGAAAAGCAGAGAGGCTTTGGCTTTCCACCAGATTCACTATTCATAAACAAATCTACGAAGCCGCTAAGAAAAACATCATAAACATAGTCCATTTAGCCAAATCTCATCCCACTACAGTACTAAGATCACGGAGAGTTCCAGCTGCAAAGAGCTCTTCAGAAATAACTAAGAAACTAATGTCAAGGAACAAATGTACACGACTTCCAACAACCTTCTCTCCACTAGACCTACCGGACCAATTTGCAAATTTCTTTGATGACAAAGTACAAACCATTAGAGATTCGCTTGACAGCACAATTTCAACCGATTCTTCACCATACAGTTATGTTGCAGAATTTCAGCGACAACCGTTAGGAGCATTTGAACCTGTTTCTATCGATTTAGTATGGACAATCGTGATGAAAAGTGCACCAAAGTCTTGTGAACTTGATCCAATTCCAACATCACTGCTGCTTGAGTGCTTAGACCCAATATTGCCTTCACTAACTAATGTTATTAATATCTCTCTCTCATCAGGGGAATTCCCATCATTTTTCAAAACTGCCATCGTAAAGCCACTGCTAAAGAAACCAACACTGGACCATAACAATTTAAAGAACTACCGCCCAGTTTCTAATCTCCCATTCATATAAAAAATCTTAAAAAAGGTTGTTCTAACTCAACTTTTATCTCATTTGAATTCAAACAGTCTTTTTAACAATATAGTCTGCATATCGCCCTTGCCACAGTACGGAAACTACTCTTCTGAAAGTATTTAATGACATTCTCTCTGCTTTGGATAGTGGAAAGATTATCCTGGATTTATCTGCAGCATTTGACACAATAGACCATGATATATTACTTCACCATCTCCAGCATGTATTTGGCATTCAGAATATAGCCTTATAGTGGTTCAAGTTCTACTTAGTCAACAGGACACAAATTATATCTGCAAATGGAGTACACTCCAGTCCAGTTGACGTATGTTGTGGTGTTCCACCGGGATCTGTTCTTGGACCTGTTCTCTTCATTCTGTATACTCAGACGCTCTCAAGTGTCATAGATCATCACCCAGTGTCTCACCAATTGTATGCTGATGACACCCAAATATACAAGTTTAGCCACCCAACTGAAGTTGATGCTACCATCCATGGAGTCGAGAAGTGCATTTCTGATGTGAAATCATGGATGACATGCAGCAAGCTGCAGATGAATGATGATAAAACAGGCTAATCTGATCACAGCACAAAGACTTTCTCATTCACATCCTTTACCTCAGACAATAAATATCAGCAACACCAACATTAAATTCTCATAGTCTGTACGGAACCTAGGCGTTACTCTAGACAGTACTCTCACATTGCGCCAACATGTCATTAACATCTGCAGGGCTGCATATCTTGAATTGAGACGCATCAGTTCCATTCGTAAATATCTTTCAGTTGATGCCACTAAAACACTTGTGTGTTCATTAGTACTTTCAAGACTGGTCTATTGTAACTCAATTCTGTCTGGTTTGTCACAATATTTACTCTAGAAACTTCAAAAAGTTAAAAACACAGCTGCACGGATCATCTTTAGAGTACCTCGATCAGAGCACACCTCACCACTATTGTGTACCCTACATTGGCTATCAATTCGATACAGAATCAAACACAAAATTTGTTCTCTGTGCTATGTTTCAATGACAGACTCCAGTCCAACATACCTATCTAGCCTCACCCATGTGTATACACCAGCTAGATCCTTGCACTCTTCTTCTGATAATCATATACTCATTGTTCCCAAGGTGAAAACAAAGTCATATGGACAACATTCGTTTGCACACCAGGGCCCGGCAACGTGGAACGAATTGCCCATTGAAATTAGACACAAAGAAACAGTGGTCCCTTTTAAGAGTGCTCTTAAGACTCACCCATTTCGACTGCAAGGACAACCTTAGAGACCTAATCATGTTTGTATCTTATATGTTTTCAGCATGTTTTTCAATTTCATTATTTTTGTCATTTGTTGTTCTGTAGTGTAGTCATATCATTATTGATCGTGTAAAGCGCTTAGAGCTTCGAAAGAATAGGCGCTATACAAAGTCATTATTATATATATATATATATATATATATATATATATATATATGTGTGTGTGTCAACAGAGAGAGAGAGAGAGAGAGAGAGAGAGAGAGAGAGAGAGAGAGAGAGAGAGAGAGAGAGAGAGTTCCAAACTTACTCCAAACAGAACAAAAAGTGCTATCCCTGGATTCTTAAGGAGAATGTTTGATAATAGTAGGCAGAACTAATATTTAATACAAAAAAATACCATCATACAGGTTAGTGAATTTTTACTTTGTACCCTACGGAGATTTTCAAACACTGGTCTGTGGGTAAATGGCCCCCCATAGCCTTACCTACACACACCAGTCCATACTAAGTACACATCCCCAAAAATGATGCAAACGAGTCGGTGTTATTTGCACTAGTTGGTAGCAGACACGCTTACATGACAACCTAATAACTAATTCTCATCTATCTACAGTCATTCTAGATTCCTATGAAAGAAATCAAGGTAAACCATTCCCTCATTAAATAGTGCCCTGACAACTAGCTTATAATGCGGGCTCAGGCATGGAACCCATTTTTTAAACCAGAAAATACCATCAAATTTATCCCTAGCTGTTGATCTTGAAGAAAATCATGATCAAAATTGGTAATGGAAACTTTGATGTATATCTTGTTTTATAGTCCCAAAGAAGTAGATAGGACCTGGAAATTTCAATCAACATTATAAAATATCTACTTTTAATAAGAAGTCATATAAACTGTTACATTTTCTTTTCAAACAACATTCTTAGTACACTGCAATGAATGATATTCAAGACACGTCGATCAATGAAAATGTCACTTACACCTAGGAGGCAGTACTTTAATAAATAAATATAAATTAAATAATTTTTTTTAATATCAATTATCTTTTAATTCCATTTAAGTGTACACATCATAAATCCAATGTGTCCTCTTGTAAATAAACATAAAATGTGTTAATCTACTGTAACAGCTATGTCTGCAAGCATTTCTGAGAACTTAATTGTGCTATCAATCTTTCAGACATTTTGAAAATAAATGTAACAGAAAAAGTATTTTATTGACAAAGTTTCTCATCTTGAAGATAAAGCAAGGATTCACCCATTAAAGCAGCCCAGTCCCCCCACCTCCACCCTGTGGTTTTCTGGATGTCTAACAGGTTTGTTGGAGGTCCCTCAGTAACTCGCACCCTCGCATATAGTGTGGTCTGTTTTTGGACCCAGATGTGTGCAAGTTATAGAGGGAGAGGTGTATATAGAATTAATTATAGGGAATTATAAATATACACCAGATAGAATGGAAAGTTCTTTCCCTGGATTCTATAGAAGAATGCTTGATAATAGTAGACAGAATTTATATTTAATATAGGTTTGAGAATGTTTAATTCGTACTTGCATATAACACAGAGTCAGCTGCATCAGTTTTTGTGATGTGTACTTAGTCGTGATGGAATATAGACTGGTGTGTAGGCAAGGTGATGAGTCCCTTTTACCCATGGATCTGGGTTTGACTCTCCGTAGAGTACTAGTTGAAAATTATCAAACCTGTATGATAGTACTATCTGTAGTGTGTGTGTGGGGACTAGAATGCCCACTGTGAGCAGGAGACCCCTGTACTTGAGTGACTATTATAATAAGCTTGACTGCACTGTCAAAAACGTTATTGCCATCATCACATCGTGTCTCTTTTTGTGTGATATCATGTCACAGAAAATTATATTTAGCTAATGTTTGACCAAAACAAATTCAAAATGTGTTAGCATGAGAATATCATTTGTGTTTGAGGATCTGAGTGAGGACTGATTTACTACTAAAGCAATTTTATACAATTCCTCAAATACAAGACCGTTATTCCTAATTAAATACAATGATTAAAACATAATTATGTGGCTTTTGTTACCTCATTATCAGAAGCCTGTTCATTGTCGGAGATAAAAGCAAAAGAATTTTTACACTCCATGTCCTCCTCTTCCACTGTGGTAGCTTTCCTCTTGACACCTTTTTTCTGGGAGGATTCTAATTGGCTGTTACTGAAAAGGGGAACAGACATAGACTTTGTAACTTATTTCTACCTACATGAAGTTGTGAAGCATTGTGGAAGCAAGTTATCTTTTGTAATACATTTTCACATGATTAACCATTGCAGTCAAACATCAAGGGCATGGCAGATTATGTAAATAATGAAAAAAGTGCATTTCTAGACATCACAATTGTTAATTTTGTTTATAAATAATTTGAATTAAGCATCTGACATGCCACTTCAAATTTTGTAATTAAAACAATGCTGACATTAATGATGAAATAAACCGCGGATCTGCTGCGACAGAAACCAATTCCAGCCATATAATATTCTGAACTGTAGATTTTCGACACATTGAGGCTATACCCCTACTACTACCACATTGAGGCTATGACATTGTAGCCAGCTGCTGCTCCAAACTCAAACAACCTTGATAAGGATAATTCAAATCTTTCTTGCAAAGATCACAAATGCCAGTCCTCTGGCATTCAATTTTCTTATGAACTGATGAACCACATTTCCATCAAATTTCCGTTTCAGCTATTCCTGATTAAACCTTTATCCAAACTTTTTGGAATCTTCTTCTGAAAACCCGCAACACCATGCTTTGCAAGCACATTTCTTTCTTTTTATTTCCGTCAGTTTCTATTACACAAAGATTCATTAGATGAGTATAAAAACTTCACACCAATCAAAATGCTCTTAATAACAATAATGTTAAATAATATATATGGAATCAGAGATGATATAAAAAAAACAACAGACTACATCAAGAACCTGATTTTTCACGACAGGAGAAAAAGCGGAATTTCACTTTAAAACAGAAAACTCGTGTCTACACTCTTGGTTAACATAAACAATTTCCAAGTCGGAAGCCCAACAAGTGGAGATGCAGCATATCATCCTGATATTCCGACATGATCTGGGCAGATCCACAATTTTACATGTGTAAGTTAGTAACATCATCTGGATTCAAACCTCTCAATTTTGTGTGACGAATGATCATTTTTGAAGATTTTTTTGTGTACATAATTACTTACTGTAAGCTTATAATAGAACAAAAACAAAATAATGATCATTCATGGCTAGCTTAGTTCAACTTTTGGGTTGAGAGACCTGAAAAAAATCTTTGATCCATAAGGCTTTGACACTGTTTCAAAGTCTTTTCATGTCTACCACCTCATCAAAGATTTATGATCCTAACTTTACCTGTTAGTGAAAACTCCAGAGCAGAGACCCAAAAGCTCCTCCATGTTTCCATCCAAAGCTTTCTCGGAACTTTCCTCAAACAAGCTTTTCCTGGAACTTTTCTCATTTTCTTCAGACTGGGTGGCTGTGTCAAGTAGACAAAAAAGGTTTGTATGGCAATGTCTTAATATAAGTATACAATAATGTCTGACATATAAATTTATAAAGTCTGTCATCCTTACATACCTTTATGTGTATTCTATTAATTATTCTTTTCTAAAAAGATTCAAAATATTCACGACATTGGTGGGGAAAAAAGTATACCGCAGTATCATTTATTTTCATTAGTCTTATTCTATTAATTATTCTTTTCTAAAAAGATTCAAAATATTCACGACATTGGTGGGGAAAAAAGTATACCGCAGTATCATTTATTTTCATTAGTCTTAATTTTCAAGCTGTTGTACAAAAAGAGAGACTATTTTTGGGGTACAATGATTAATAGATTTGCCTGTCAAAGTTTTGCATACTTGTATGTAGATAATTTGATTGATTAACAGGCAAAGATTCAAAGATTTGCCTGTCAATATTTGCATACATGTATATAGTTATTCTCGTAGATAACTTGCACAAAGATTCATAGATTTGCCTGTCAAAGTTTGCATACTTGTATATAGTTATTCTCGAAGATAACTTGCACAAACATTCATAGATTTGCCTGTCAAAGTTTGCATACTTGTATATAGTTATTCTCAAAGATTAACCTCAAGGAAAATTCATAGATTTGCCTGTCAAAGTTTCCATGTTTGTCTATAATTTCATAGATTACCTCTACAAAGATTGATAGATTTGCCAGTCAAAGTTTGCATACTTGTATACAGTTAATCTCACAGATTAACCTCTACAAAGATTCATAGGAAAATTCATAGATTTGCCTGTCAAAGTTTTCATGTTTGTATATAATTTCATAGATTACCTCTACAAAGATTCATAGATTTGCCTGTCAAAGTTTTCATGTTTGTATATAATTTCATAGATTACCTCTACAAAGATTCATAGATTTGCCTGTCAAAGTTTTCATGTTTGTATATAATTTCATAGATTACCTCTACAAAGATTCATAGATTTGCCTGTCAAAGTTTTCATGTTTGTATATAATTTCATAGATTACCTCTACAAAGATTCATAGATTTGCCTGTCAAAGTTTTCATGTTTGTATATAATTTCATAGATTACCTCTACAAAGATTCATAGATTTGCCTGTCAAAGTTTTCATGTTTGTATATAATTTCATAGATTACCTCTACAAAGATTCATAGATTTGCCTGTCAAAGTTTTCATGTTTGTATATAATTTCATAGATTACCTCTACAAAGATTCATAGATTTGCCTGTCAAAGTTTTCATGTTTGTATATAATTTCATAGATTACCTCTACAAAGATTCATAGATTTGCCTGTCAAAGTTTTCATGTTTGTATATAATTTCATAGATTACCTCTACAAAGATTCATAGATTTGCCTGTCAAAGTTTTCATGTTTGTATATAATTTCATAGATTACCTCTACAAAGATTCATAGATTTGCCTGTCAAAGTTTTCATGTTTGTATATAATTTCATAGATTACCTCTACAAAGATTCATAGATTTGCCTGTCAAAGTTTTCATGTTTGTATATAATTTCATAGATTACCTCTACAAAGATTCATAGATTTGCCTGTCAAAGTTTTCATGTTTGTATATAATTTCATAGATTACCTCTACAAAGATTCATAGATTTGCCTGTCAAAGTTTTGATACTTGTACATCAATAATTTCATAGATTAACCTCTACTAAAATTCCAAATAAAAAATACCCCCCCCCCCCACAACACCATGCCAACAATATACAGTGATTGCTTCAATGGTTAAAAAAACATTACCACCTGCATGAGCTAAAATCAAACAATTGTCAAGCTCAATCCCTTCCACTCAACATCAAATACAGTCAAAGCTCAAAAACAACACTGATTGGTTATTAAAGTTCAACACTAATTGGATGTAAAAGTACAGATGCATGATTTCCTTAAAATACTGTCCATATCCTGCAACATATGACTAACATGACAGTAGCAGAGTGGCTTAAGACTTGTCAAATTCAACTTAGATCCCCATTCGTTCAGATGTATCTGTGGCTTTGAGAGTGCTAGACTTGCTTAATTCAACAATTTCAGGATTATTTACCTGATAAACATTTGTATAAACCAGCGGACTAAAATGATGTGATTTTGATGCAGTAGTTTTGTCCAAAACTCCTTAAGTGTGAGCTTCAATACTCTGATGCAATTAGTGGACATGCCCTGTTTTATTATTAATTGTACTTCAAGCAAAAGTAAAAGTATTGTACAGTCATGTTGTATTGGGATTTAGTATGCATGATATTTTTCACATGGATCTAAATTTTATTAGTTTTACTTCATTGAAGAATCGATTTAAATAAGCATTATATCTAATTTTTATATACATAGAACATTTAGTATTCTTTCATGTTCAGTAATGCTAGTGTCTGAATTCCTTATACTTTTTCCCAAACCTTACTTATGACAGAACATATCAATTTAAGGCAGTGAGTTGGAGATAACAGCAAATGGACACTAAACAGATGTGTACAGAAATAATACAAAAATGAACTGTTTTTTTAAAAGGTTAAAATAAAAATTGCACATGTAAAGCCAATATTTTATTACCAGATGACAGAACTTACATAAATGTATCAAATACCTTTGTTGATCTCTGGGAACAAGCACAGCAAAAAAATGGGATGGGGTGTGTGGCTTCTTGGTCATGTGCAGAACTGCCAACCCTGAGGAAACCATCTCAGTAAGGCAGTTAATTAAAATAATTTAAAAGATCAATAACTGCTATTGTAAAGCTTGAAAATGTAATTAAAAGTTCGACACATCGATGATAAATATTATGTTCAACTGAAATGTTTGTAAAGTACATGTAAACTTTATTTTACCACTAGTACAGTTGCACAATCTCTAGTTCCAAACCCTATGCAGCTGAATGGCAACTTGCTATCTCTTGACATAATTCTTGGAAATTCTTTTCCATTTCACATAACAACGGCAATTGTACCTCCCACCAAGAGACTTACTCAAATTGGCGCATGATGTCCAATAAACATAATATTGTCATTCCGGCTTTAATTCAAAAGAATCTGAGAATACTCCTTTTTATTCTTCTAAGTTGTTTAATAATACTTTTCTAGATGCTTTTTTTTCCCCTTTCGTCTTAAACATGCACTGCTTTCTGGATGCCATTAAAAAAAATCTATAATCAACAGTTTGATCATGAAAACAATTCGCAGGAGCAAATAAATGCAGTTCAAAGCATCTGGGGTGCTGCTGTAAAAATAATCTGGTTCCCTGACTAATTTCACTCATTCTAAGATGAAACCAGGATCCAAACAAGCCAAAGATGTACCAATTATCCAGATTTTTCAGCAATTATCATTTTCCCGTAGTCTTGGCTAGTATGCCACAAGTCCGTATTTTAAGGGAAATTTTTGTAAGACTTGCAGCAAAATATTAAGAGTTGGAAGGTCTGCATGTGGCTAATCTTTTTGTTGGTTCTATAACTCTATGAATGGAACAATCTGATCTCTTCAATGGCCATGCACAATGAAGGCCACCTTGTAACATAAAAAGCAACTGGCTGTGGACATAAGAATATTATGGTATTGATACTTATGAGTGGGAATGCGATAACTTTCATTCTTTGATGCAAAGGACTTACCTGCAAACTGCCCAGAACACAATCCTAGCAGCTGCTCCATGTTATCTTGAGTGTTGCTGAATTCATCCATAAGAGATTTCACAGGCTTCTTCACAGTGGACCTGCTTTTCAAAAAACTTTTGAAGAAAAAATATAAATTGGAAAATAAAACTAGAAATGAGTCAACACATAATGAATGTCCACTTTCAATATCGTTCAAATGAAGTAAGCTTGGTATGATATATAAACGGGCAATGTTGGGTCAAACTGGTGCAATAACATTAGTAAATTTTATCAGAAAATGTTCAAATTCACCTAGGTCTTCTCAATAAAAAAAACTGCAGGATAGATTTGTTTTCATTTCTTACTGTCAAAAGCACAAGTCAAAAGCAACTGAGTAGGAACTAAAATCTGTTATGAACATGTAAATTTTAGGTTCATTTTATTGATTTGTTATTATGTTCGAAATATATGTAAGTAACTAAATTTTGAATTTAAAATAATGACATATATCACTATATTTTTTTTTTTTTAACTTTTAGTCCTTCAGAAAACTAAAGGAATTTTGGGCAAAATTTGCAGTTTTTGGGGTATTCAATCCCTGAAGAAATGGAGTTTGCGATGGATGTGGCATGATAAAAGGACACTAATCACTTCAACAACATTCTATGACTATGACCAATTATCAAGATATAAAAATCCAATATTTCTACAAAACAATAATGTAACCACACCAGTGGCCTAGTGGTTAGAGCATCTGCCACAACAGCGGGAGGTCATGGGTTCGATCCCCAGCCAAGTCATACCAAAGACTTACAAAAATGGTACTAACAGCTGCCTCACTTGGCGTTCAGCATTAAGAGGTTAGCGTTAGGACTGGTCAGCCTGGTGTCAGGATAATGTGACTGGGTGGGTCATCATGCTACATGTCTGCTACCCCAGTGCTAGACATCACTATAAACTGCCTCACTGCAGACATTGTAGTGATATGACTGAATTTTATAAAAATCTACATTAAAAATCCTAATCAAACAAACAAGTAATACTATTGCTAGATGCAAGAACTCAAAAAAGGTTACAACTAGATCATGTGACTTATAAGAGGGGCTTAAGGAAGTCATGACAATTGGCAATACAAAACTGAAAAATAAAATGGACAGCTCTGTTTCAATAGCTAAAGTATAAGTATCTAATTTATGATTCAAATTAACATAATATAGTTTATCATCAGTGGAAATTATCCTCAAAAATCGCTTAGATTTCAATTACACAACACTAATTCATCAGCTGTTTGGCCCAAAGGAAGTTAACTATAGCCAATAATAATAGCTACTTAAAGAGTAACCATGAAATTTTTACTAAAAGAGTTCATTAATGTCATGACTGCTGTTAAGCCCCATGCATCCTCTGACTTAGGATGTATGGGGTTGAAGATGGTCATCATCCCAGATACCCAGGTAAACCCCCCCCCCCAAAAAGACTAAAAATGTTTCTGTTACATGATTCAACGCCAATTTTTTTCGCCCTGATTTATAGATATAGAAATCTTTTCTCCAATCAGCACAATTCTTTCTCAATTATCTCAAAATGTTAAGTTCACATTTCAATTCTAGGCCATAAAGAGCTATATATGGCAGAGATGTGTCTGTGCTTAAGGTCTTTCTTGTTGATGCTGTTGTTTTAGGGTCTAAGGCCATTTTTCAGCACACGATAGGCTATACATGGTGGCCAGTATTATTGGTGGAGGAAGAACCCCAGGAAAAATCCTGGAAAGAACCACCGGCCCACGAGAAGCTACTGGCAAGCTTTCTCATTTAACTACATTAGCCGAATCTTAAACTTGAACACACGCAGAGGTGAGACGGCAGTGATCCGTAACGGAAAGCACTTTAGACCACTCGGGGCCCCATAAGGTCTTTCAGTAATTCTGTTGGAAAATTAGTTCTAAAACATTGCCTTGTATTTGTAAGTAAAAATTTTCAGTGATTTGTAATATTCCTTAACCCTTAAAGTGCTGAATTGTTTTGCAGTAAAAGGTCCCTCAGTGCTGAATTGTTTCAGGAGAGAAAAGAAGAAAACTCCACAGTCTTTAAATTAGATGTATTTCATTAAATATACAAAATTGATAGACAAACCCTATATGAAAAATGATGGCGCGTGTCTATACTTTAAGATTGGCATCAAGACACATGTGTAGGTTTAACATATTTGCAGGTACAGGTGTAAATACAGGTAAAATGACAAGTTAAAATTGTATTTCATCAGTAATTTTGTTTGTTTTTTATTGGAAAAGTTCAGATATATCTAAGAAATGTTATATTCTTTAGTAGTCCAACCATGCACATGTTATGTCTGTCACAATGTTATATATAAATTGTGAAAATCACAGGTAAAGGAAAAATCCACTCCATGAATGTCACAGGTAAGTTTAAACCCTCCAGTCAGCAATTAATGTTCATGAAAAACTATCACCTGTTATTTATTATATCATCATCAAAAAGAGGTCCATATCTGGTGATTAAACCTCAGCAAAGGCTTTATTTTTGTTCAAACATTGGGTTGATTTTGTGTGAAGAGTCACCGTAATTGTTCTCATTGTCTGACAGTTGTAAATTGATTGGAATAGCTTGAAATATATCCCATAATTACTTTTTTTCCTTAAGTATGCGGTTGATATCGCATCATCAATAGCCCATAAGGAATCGGGAACAGACATATGTACCAAACCCATTGTTTTAATCGATGCGAAAACGTTTTAGATGCTCAGGTGTGACAGGCCGCCATTTCTTCATGCGACTTTTTTTTCCTTCAAGTCTGGCCCATGAACTCTCTGATCTGCATTACGATTTGTTTGATCTACTATCAGATGCAATAGGTCGTCATCTAAGAAAAAGTCTTCAATAGTCCGATTGTTCATTATTCACCATCTCGACATTTAATTTTGAATTACCAGTGAATGGGGGTTGACAGGCACGAAATCTTGTCACGTCAAGCGAGCATGTACATCCGACGTAAATTACTGGCTCAAAATCATTCATGTGTATTTCCATCAATACCTCGCTTACTCCAATAATGTCATTTTTCTCAAATTATTCAAAATCACTATTAGCATCACTATCAGACGACAATATTTGTTGCAAAAAATCACCTTCGTATTCAGCGTCGGCCATTTTAGTTTTGCACTAGTACCATGTGATTAGAAGCGAGCATTTGTAAAATTACATCGTTAATAATATAGTCAAGTACTACAGAATGCTCGTTCCAGGCCTTTCCCGGGCCTTTTTAAACCAATCAAATATAGTTTTACAGGCATTTATGGCAAGATGAAGTTTATATAATGCGATCATTGTTGCTCACGTCTAGCGCGACAATTGTCGCGACACGCACTACGGGACCACAAACAACAGCACGACTATAGTCGCGACACGCACTTTAAGGTTTAATTATCTGCAGAAGTGTAGACAAGTTTTATGGAACTGATGAAATATCAAGAATTAAATATTTTATTTATGACAGTTGATGCCCTGTGCCATTGATGGTGAAAAAAAGTTTCAAACATGTGTGCTATATTTAGTTGATAAAATATGGAGAAGCAAATTACCCCTCAGAGTCCAGCTGAGACTGACTATCATCCAGGATAAACTTAAAGCCCTGGTCTGTGTCCTGTGTCTTTTGAGTCTGTGTGGGCTCCAGAAGTTGCAGGCTGCCCCCATACAAGTCCTGGGAGTCCTCTATTGGCATGCTCAATCTAAATGACCGCTGGCCACTCTGTACAAGGTAAAGTCATAAGTTTAAAATCAAATCTTTTCTAAAATGAATACCTTTAACATTAGTTAAGTGAGAGTTACTATATCTTTGCAAGAAATTTACCAATGTTCAACTCATTATCTTCCCCTGCATATTTAACTTTCATCAACAAGAAAATGTTATATGCACCAATATTATGATAAGCATCCTGAATAAAACTCCATATATAAACATAATTACATAAATAAGTCAAGTTTCATAAGTACATTTTAAATTAATTATTTTTCTCCTCTCCATGATAAATACAGCTATCATGTGTAATGACTATATATGCAAGTCTCAAAGAAGCCAAACTAAATACAATTTAGTCTATATCAACAAGAGAAAAATGCTACCTACATCCTACTACTACCTAGGATTCTTGATGGACAGAAATCCTGCAATTGCAGAATACATAGATGATACTCTTGCCAACATGAATTGAAACCAAGGAGACCAAAAATGTGTACATAGAACACTAATGCCCCAACACAGTACCTGAAAACTGATCTAATGCAAAAACTGACTAAGGTGTGAGAGAAGGATGGATGGACATGCCCTTGCTACTGTCATGGTGGGACATAAAATATAATCCTTTATTTTGATAATGGTCTTTGGGGTTTTAAATAATTTTCATGAAGACTACACCGTACTCATCTTTTGATATGAAAATTCTCTCACAATGATAAATTCCTTCGTAAAATCCTATTTAGTCTTACCGGTAACTGGGTGCTGTTATCAGCTGAACCACTGATGGCATGGTTACCTCCAACTGGGAAATGTCTGTCTTCATGCTTTTCTGTTGGAGCTGAAAATTTGTTAAAAACATTCTATGTGAATCAAGAGAAGTGTCAGGGAAAGTAGATATGCATAACTGAGTTTTTTAAAATGATTACAGTGACTGATAAAATGCAGAAATTCCTTACTTTGTATATTAAGTGATTACAATACCTGATGTAATTATTGGCTCCAAACAAGTTTTGTGTTAAAAAGCACTACAAGTTTAGTTATGTTATACGCTACAATAATCACTCTGAAAATGTTCGTCTCCATCACATATTTCAGGACTGAGTTTGATTTCAGTACAAATCATAATAGTAAAAAAGGCAGCTACCTTAAGTTTATTTTCAATACAATTCATACAAAAGGAGGATAACTGCTATGTTAAGTTTACTTGCAAAAAAATGTTTATCAAGATTAATATCAAAGATGTATACAGGCTATACAGTATTTATTTCATGGCTATCAATTTTTTAAATTATATATATATATATATATATATATATATATATATAAAACAACCCACATGGTACATAAATTTTCAACTTTCAGAGGAGGCTCTATAGTTTGAAAGATTGGATCATTAATTGGATCTGTTTAAAAAGTAGGCACCACAAAATCCAAGAAAAGTGACACACCCAATTAAAAAACATAGTGAACTTGCAAATTACACACATCAAAAACTTCACAGAATTTAAAATGATTTGTAAATATCCTAAGATTTAGAATAGGTGGAATATTATAAATACAATAAAATATGAAAATAGACATATTCATACAAGATAACAGTAACTGAATGTGTGATAACAGCAATGTTTACCCTTGAAGATATCCTCAGTTAAAATATCCTTAGCTTCCTCTTCATCGCTAATGCAAAGTGCTATGGACTTTTTCTTGCCTGTGGAAGATCTTTTGATAGGACCCTCATCTGCAAGTAATCCAGTAAGCTTAGATGTAAACTCTCTAAAACTGAGAACTATAAATTTCCTGTCCTATATATTCCTAATGATTGAATCATATTAATAAAACTGAAATGGTTTATGGTATCAAGACATATGGATTATTCTAGGAAATCTGTGTGATCTGCAGGAACTTTGCATGTAAGCATGAATTTTGTCTTCTTTTCTATCGTTTCTAATATTAACCAAATAATGTTCTCACCTTCAGAATTCTTCAATTCTTCATCTGAAGCTTCGGATCTGTCTTTGTCGTTATCTTCATCTTCATCATCAACATCTAGTTTTAACTCCATGTCATCTTCATTGTCAATATCATCAGCTTCATCATCTTCCTCTGCCTCATCATCAGCAAAAGGATTTTTCTATGAAAAAATTCAGCAAGTTTTGTTTACATCATTGATATTGTTGTTGCTCGGTTTAACACCATTTTTCGCCACACGAGTCTATACATGGTGGCTAGTATTAATGGTGGAGGAAGAACCCGGGCATGAAAGCATGAAAGAACCATCGACCCATGAGAAGCTAATGGCAAGTTTTCTCACATACCCACATTGGCCAAATCTTACACTCGAACCCACGCAGACAGAGGTGAGATAGTAGTGATCCGTAATGGAGAGGGCTTTAGACCAATCGGCCACCCTTCATTGATATTGATTTGTTTCAAGAGTGTATAAGAAAAAAATCAGCAGGTTTTGTTTACTTTATTATTATTGATTTGTTTCCAGAGTGTAAATCAATAAGACTAAGTGAGTGATTTTAATGCTTTTATCATATATATATATATATATATATATATATATATATATATATATATATATATATACATACATATATATATACACACACACACACATATATACATACATACACCACACACACACATATATATATATATATATATATATATATATATATATATATATATATATATATATATATATATATATATATATATATATATATATATATATAAAGTTGTTTGTTAGGAAGAAGGGTATTATTAAATTCAGAGCCAAAAGAAACTTATGCAAATATTCAAAAAGACAATTCAACTGTCTCGTTTAATAGAACCTGTCTTGAAAGACCACATCTGCCAAAAAATAATGATCTCTCAAGACAGGTGGTCTCTCATAACAGGTCATTACACTATATAGTGAATATATCTGTACATAGAGATTCTGGTCTCTCAAAACTGGTTTTACTGTACCTACATTACACAATGCTGGAGAATTAATCTGAAAGCATTCTAACAGAAACAATCTAGGACATTTTAAGAGACTGACACTATCGTGACCAAAAAGAATCGGTAGGAACTCACAAGAACAGTCTTTTCCTTCCCACTAGAGTAATGAAGTTATATTTTATATTCATGAGAAATTCATTAGTAAAAAACTTTTCTACATGTTTGAAGTAAAATGTTCACAAAATATCTTTATCATGACATTTGACCTTAAATAAAAATATCACTGAACTTGATATAGCCACATGCCACAATTTATATATTACTGAAAGGTATTCTCCCAAAATATCACAGGTTTGATAACCATTTATTCCTGTTTGTCATTATCATGCCCACAAGCTGTTGAGACCTGGACCTTTAAGTTAATTACTAAATGTAGTAGTCAATGTATAGTTAATTACTATGAGTTAATTACACTATGTAGAAGTCAATGTAAAGTTAATTTCTGTAAGTAGAAGTCAATGTAAAGTTAATTACTGTAAGTAGAAGTCAATGTAAAGTTAATTACTGTAAGTAGAAGTCAATGTAAAGTTAATTTCTGTAAGTAGAAGTCAATGTAAAGTTAATTACTGTAAGTAGAAGTCAATGTAAAATTAATTTCTGTAAGTAGAAGTCATTGTAAAGTTAATCACTATGTAGAAGCCAATGAAAGTTAATTACTATATGTATAGGTCAATCAAAAGGTAATTACACTATGTAGAAGTCAAAGTATTCACAAGTACAACACAAAAATAAAAAAGCATGAAAGCAGTGACCTTTGACTTGACCCCCAAGGTCATTTATCTCTGGATTTCAAATTTTGTAATAGCACAGTGTGAGCTACATCATATTCAGAAATGACCAATAACATATTGCAAAACTTGTTTTAGTGAAAACACCATGACAATGACATCATTCTTTCAGAAGGCGAGCAAGCCACGGTTGCTCAGTGGAGGGTTGGGCTAGAAACCCAACAGTCATGGGTCCAATACCAAATCAGACCAATATGCGCCCATGTTGTCTGCCTTGGTGTCCTTGGCACTTAGCTCCCTATCTTCAACACAATGTAATATGATAAAATAATCCATTAAAAACCATGAAAACAAATCAAAAACAAATCTTTCAAAAGAAGCATTGACAGAAACCTCCTTCTGAGATGGCCACTATTGTTGGCAAGTTAGAAGTCAGATCAGGACCAGCTGCATCCCAAACCTACTACATAATGTTGAAGCATTTTAATAAATAAAATATCATGTTCAAGATGTTATCAAAATGCCATTTTAGAGGTAAAATATTACCAACTGTTGTGTGTATTTAACTTTATTTATTTTGTTGGCCTTTCTTAATGATTAGATTTTATGTATATCTGTATTCTGTAACTGATTTTTGTCCCAAAACAAGTTCATGATGTATCTGACAAGGGATATTTGTTTTGTAAACAACAATATAACTGCAATCCCCCCCCCCCCCATGATTAAAGATTAAATATTCAGATCATTATCAATGGAAGTAAACATGTTTACTTCTGTCTGATTGCAGGATCATGGTTTTTCACTTGAAAATTCCTAAACTTCTTGACAACTTTGAATGTTTCGGAAAGGAGAAAAAGAGACTTACCTATATCCTGGCTTTATTAACGTGTCTTAGCTTTTTACATCAATGTTATTAACTTGAAAAATCACTAATTCTTGCTATAACATCCAAAATAAGTCTTACTATTGTGTTCAGTATTTAATTTGGATGGATTTATTTAAATTATTATTCACTGGAATTACAAAGTGATCAATAATATTCTTAGACTACAACATTAATTTGGAATGGAATTACAGTGAGTTATAGTGAATTTAGTCAAGGCCATTTGGTATTATATTACTGTGATACTTCATTCCAGGTCATTGGCATATTAGCAAATTCGAAACAACAGGAACATCAACACATTCAATATTGGTGTTAGTTTGGAATACCACTAGAATTCAATTGCAACTTAACATATTTGGACTTGTGATTGAACTAGATTTATTTAATTCACAATATTATAAGTTCTTTTTAAATTTTAATAACGTAGTATTCAAGAGAATTATTTGCTACATTTTACCAAATTTGTTGGTGTTTGCTCTTTAACACCTAAATATTGCAATAAGAGTTTAGTGAAAACCATGCATCAATATGACTGGGAGTGAAAACCATGCATCAATATGACCGGGAGTAGCAACAGCAAGATTTTAAAATGGCTTGTATGGTTTCACGTCTGATAAGCACCAGTTGTTTTATATTAAGACTTTTAGTGAAAGCACATGCAGACTATCCATTCAGTAGAAAGCAAATTATTCTAGTAAATTATCTTTCATCGTTAATACTTACCTAATCATATTAACATCAAGAATATAAGACTGCTACCTCCCAAATCCAGGACTACAAAAATACAAACATTTGTCTATTCTACTTGTATCATATAACAAAGGGCAATAACTGTCCATTACCTCTACTTGCCACCACTAGGTGTCTAATGTTCTTAAGCTGAGCAAAATACCAACAAGGACGCTCACATAGTAAGGAAGCTGGGAGGGTTTTCTCATCCATCAGTTGCAGGTGCGGCAGCAAGTTGGAGGGGTAGTCCTTGAGCTGTCTCTGAACTTTCTTCAATTCTGCCCCCAAGCTTCAACTGTAAGCCAATCCGATTCATCCTCATTATGAGTCATCTTTAAATCCAGGAAATGATGGCAGCAGCAGTCAATGCCTGAGCTATTCACACAATCAAGTCTGATGCATACTGGAAAATCACAAAGGCCAAATCCAACAATAGAGATGTAGGAATAACATCCTTAATCAGCTCTATTGCAGTGTCAAACACGTTTTTACTACATTATAAAAAATGAGACATACATGTTAACAGCTGCAAAATTTTTATTCAATGCCTGGAGATCAGTACAGTATGCCATCAAATATGTTTGTACCAGTGCAATGAATAAGTTACTTGTACCAGAGTCTCATAGAAAAAAGCCTTTGCATTTCCCTGGTCACAAATACTTTCATACAGTGTATCATTAATCTCTTTCATATTGGTTAACTAGGGAAGCAACTGGAAGAATGGAGACTATATTCATCATCTTTGAAATCAACCATTGCTTTAACTTAATAGTCATGAATGGTTCGAGGCGATGGATGACTGGCAACTGGCAAATCAGGATACATATTTTCGACAGTAGCCTTGAAATTAGGTTCTGTACTCTCCGTGATCAGATTGGAACAGTGCTGTTGCTCAGGAGTATTTTCCCGCTCATTGTGTAAAGTCTCCTCTTCATAGTCTACTTTAATTTTGTCAGAACCTATTCCCAAAACAATGTTACTGTCTCTTTATGATTCACTGCCAATACTTTGCAGGTATGCAGTGAACATAAGATAAGTCAACTCCGTAAGATACTTTTTCATACAAGAACAAACATCTGATTAGCTTGGAGAATGGTCATCATGGTTGCTGGTGGTGTGGAAGCTGGTCTGGTCAGCTCATGTACTGGATGGACAGTATTTTTCCACTAAAATGACCTTCACAATATGCATGTATATCAGTCAGTTATGTCCCTAAAATTCCCATAATAATAAAGAGAAGCCATATGAATAGATGGATCTTTTCTAAAGATCCTTGTAGGAAGGTCCCGGACAATGATACTTTACTGTAAGCTGGAACCACTTGATCCGGAAAAACACCCCATGTGGTCAGGCTTGCAGGCCCTAAGACCATGCTCAGATGGATTTACACCACACTCTATCAGACATTCCAAAAGATACAAGAAAGGAAAAGGTTGCAAAATTTGGCTGGAATTCAGAAATTGCATTGATGTCTCTTTCATAAGTCGACACATGTTTTTGGACGGCCAGCTTATCACTGTGATAGAAATTTCTCCATACTGCTAACCACTGTCTATGATACTGATAGAAAAGACGAATTGTCTTTGTTTTGGGATACCAGTAGCAGAATCCTAATGTTAATGTGATCAGGGAAAAGTATTTGAAGGAGAAAATAGCAAGATTTTCAAGATGGTCACCATGGTGAACAAGAATTAAACTGAAAAAAGGTCTTCTTTAAAATTCAAACAACTGTTCATCGAAGTAGAGCAGCAAGATGGTTTCCATATAAGAGGTCAGGACAACACCATTTTCCATTAGGGTCTAATGCATATCATATCAAGTTTTTTTTTTATTGAAATCACATCAATATTAACATCCATTCAGACACAGCAATAGTAAAATGTTCAAGATAACTACAATGGCAGCCACATTGAATGTCATGTTAGCAATACCACATGTTGATATGATCAGTTAGAGAGGAGTAGCATTACCTAGATCTTTATATTTGATGGAGGGGTGTCCATGTGCCATTTTCCCCAAATGACCAGCTAGATAGCAATATGGCTGTCAAGAAAATCCATTAGTTTAGGAGAAGCGGGTGTAACAGATGTCTAATCGATGGATGGCAGACACTGGATGACATGCCAGGGCAAAAGGTCTCAGGTCTTTGACTAAAAGAGTTAAATATGGCAGCTTCTGGGTATTAAAAATAGGATGCAAGGAGAATAAAAGAATAACTTGAATGCACAGGACATGGCCTGGATTTTTATATAGCTGTTGACAAACAAGATGCAATCTATCAATTGGTTCTTAACTCAATCCATGGAAAAATTGGGGAGATTTAATACATTTTCTACATATATACATACCTCCTCAGCTTCATCCTCTTGCATTTCCTCCTCCTCCTCACCAAACTTGTCATCATATTCATCATCATCCACATCTGTATCAGATTCATCTGTCATTTCTGCTTCTTCTTCTTCCTTTTCCCCCTCATATCCCTCCTCATTATCAATGTCATACAATTCCTGTCGCTTTTGTCGTGCTTCTTCACGTCTTTGCTTCATCTTCACTTGCAACTGATCTTTGAGCACCATTAATTTGGTACCTGTATCATAAACCAAACTCTTGATGTATGTTGCTGAACAAATATAACACAGTAAAATAAAAGCTTAGCAAAGAGCATGATTAGGATCAACGTATAAAAGGATGACTGAAAGGACATACAGGTCCAATTCACCAGCATCTGAACAATTTTTAAAATAATTACAATTAGGTAAATGAGATTTACCACTTCTAACAATCAAGGTATCTTTTTTTTCAGTTAACTTATCCATTTTAAATTTTCACATACTTATTTCAGTGTTCTCAATTATAGACAAAAACAAATTGAAGCTGAAGAGATGCATCAGACACACTGAAAAAGATCGACAGATAAAGATGTACATAACTCTGTAGTTGATGAGATTTACCTGGAGTATCCAGCTTTAATAGTGGGTTTTCCTCCACTTCATCCACATGGTAAGTAAATGTGTTGAGTGTCAACTCGTCTTTATGATCTACTGTCTTCTCTTTCTGGATGATACTAGAAAAAGGACAAATGAACACACTTTAGCTCTGTATGGGTTGAACATTATATTTGAGTGATGTCTTTAACACTGTTTGCACGTGACATCAGCTGCATTTATTTCCAGAGCCGGACAGCTCAAAGTATGGAATAAAGAAGCAAATGACTAATAATTATGGACTGCTAAATATGAAAATAACTTTTAATGGGAAAGTATCGTCTGTATCATTCTTTACCTCTTGCAATGATACGAGTATTGATATCACGAATTGATACATCAACTGCTTCATACTTTTATGAATATTAAGAAATGAAATAGAGAAAATTACAAAAATGATCTAATTACTGAAAATTAATCCTTTATTGGAAATGAAATGCAATGCAGATCAAAGATGCAAGTAGTACTGATCAATGGAGTAGGTAATTATGGTTGTACGTGATGACAAAATTCATTATGAAAACAGACAGCACAGCAATAGAAGAAATGATAAAGGAATGCTCAAACTTGCGACAAGCAAATTCCATCTCTCCATCATTTTTCGATGGATTCGCCAATATCAAACTGCCCAAAAAATCTTGATGAAATCTAACAATAATAAAGGGTACTGTGTGGAAACAAGGGTAGGCAGGTCTGACAATCAAGGACTATAACTCCACTAAAACTAAGGCACCACTAGTAAGTCTACAGGACAATGTTCATACCAAAACTGCATCAAAATATGCTGAATGATTTGTGAACTATGCTGGTTACAAGAAACCTGCTGTAGTGGAAATTTAAAATTGATCAAGAATAGACAACAACTCATCAAAATTGGACCTTAAATGATAAAACCTTTCAAATTTATGTTTGCACACAACATCACTCCAATAATGTGTAAAAGGTTGCAAAGAGATAGGATATTAACAAACAAAATGGTCAGAGAGAAAAGGTGAGTACTTCATGGCTCCTGCCCCAAGATGCGGAGGCCCTAATAATGTGAACAATTTATTGACATACATTTAAAATCTTTCTATTAATCTATCCAGAAGTCAAATTATTGTCTACGAAAATAAGAGCAAAACAAAATTGTTCTTTGGAAAAAAAAGGTGTTCTGGCATATAATGCTTCAAGGAAACCAGGAAAGTAAAATTCTGTATTAGTGTTAATTTACAAACATGAGTAATAATATTTTATATGATCATTACAAGGCTGAAATTGCATTCAGTTTGCTTTAATACTCTTAAAATGTGTAGTAATACATCTAAGGTGTTTCCTGTATTGAGGAACTACGTCTAAAAACATCCTCTTTAAAACTGTTTTGTGGACTAGATGATAGCAGAAATAAACCAGTTATAAGCACTTCCCTGTTAATAACTCACACACACACACACACACACACACACACACACACACACACACACACACTAAGGCCGCTTAACATACGTTTGATTGCACACATACCAAGCAAATCTGGAATATTTTTGTCCCCATCTATTATGAATATGCCAACCTTTCACCAAATGGCATAAAAGTTATAGAGTGGAAAAGCAATGGACAGACCAAAATAAAGGAAATATGGGAAAGAAAATGCCCATCTCAGCTCACAAAAGGCAAACTACAATAATTACCTAATGTCTACATCCTTGTGATGCTTCTTTTCCTTCTTGGTTGAGTGCTGAAACAGTCTGCTCATGAGTTTTGCAACACCTGGATTGACAGGTGTGGATTTCTCTTTCTCACCATCCAGGTTGATGAAAGAATCAAAATTCCCACTAAGCTGCGGTGTCACTTTTAAGTCCAATGAAACAAGTGCTGCTATCTTTGGTGTGAGAAATGTGCTTTGATTGACAGCAGTTTTTTCAGATAAATTTAACTGATTAGAGTTAGAATTTAACAAGCGGTTGTTAGATACTTCATGTGAAATTACTGGACCTTCTTTAGTTTTAACATGAATTAGATTTTCACTATCTGTTCTAACTTCATCATTACCTTGTTCTTGTTCAATATGTAAATGAGCCGCATTGGAAATACTACATGACATAGGTTCAGATGCTTCTACACAATTCTGGTCACCATCAAATATCCTTTTATCTGTGGAAGACTTGGAAGTTTCATGTCCTGAGTATATTTGTACTTCAGAAATATCTGTAGTTAATAAACTGCCCATAGTTCTCATGTCAACCCTCCTAGAATTTGAAACAGAACAGGCCACATGAATATCTGGAAGAGTGTCATTCATATCTCCTTTCTGCTGTTGATTGCCAGTGACAACACCATCCATGCTGTCACTACTAGCACCAGCATTATTACTAACATCACCACTTGTGTTGTCACTAATGTTGTTATCAATGCTGGTCTCAGTGATGTCACTAACAGATTGAAGGTTGTTATCATGTACTGAATGAGCATTGAATTTATCTGATGAAAGATCCACTTCCAGCTTTTCAGTGTTTTCTGATGAGGTGTAGTCTGTTTGGAGAGAGTTTTTATTCAAAACATGAGATGGTTTTGAAGATAATCTGTTTTTGGCTAGTACTTCTTCTAATACCTTGGCTTTCCTGTTTCAGGAATATGAAAACGAAAAAGAAATTAAACATCTACAGAAAACATTATCTTACATGCAAGAATGAATAGGTAGAAGAAAACAGTTTACATTCTTGTCAATCTCTTTAGAGATTTTGGCTCATGGTTAATTCAATGTATTTTTGTCCTTACTTTCATTAAAATTTCTTGGCAGATTCCAATGAAAGTGATCGTACGAACTGTGTTTGACCCAGTAAACATCTAAAAACACATCTGAAACTTCAACATTAGAACGAGTCAATAACAGAAAGCCACAAGTTACTGTTGGCTGATATATATTTTGTTCACACATTTCTTCATTCTTCAATGTTATTTTTACTCTCTCAGAAACTCAATCACCCTAACCCCATCCCCTGATGATTGATCAGCATTATTTTGTAACCGTCAGAAATCATTCTACGCCAAGATTGTCATATCTGGTAAATGGTAAAAAAATTTGTTCATCAGTTATTTTCAAAAAGACTAATTTTAAAGAGTGTTTCCACCTTTAGTAACAATGGTTATATTTTTTGTTGGATCACCATCTTGATCAATAATGAAAGCTTTTCATTACATAATGCTCATTGCCAGATTCATTGAAAACTCAACTGTTATTTTAAAAAAGAAGTTTCAATTAGCAGTGCATACATGCCAACCCCTGACGAGGGAAAAGTGTAATCCAAGTGGTCAAAAAGAGGAATCCAAGCAGAAAAAGAGTAATCCACATATAACATACTACAATTACAATTAACAATGATTTATTTGCTTTTCTCGTCTTTTATCATTCATTAATGGTTCAAGTGTTCATATGTAGCACTTTTAGCTTTAGAAAGCAACAGATTGTCATGTTGCATTTCAAAACATTTTGTACCAGCTGAGGCCATGAATGTTTTGCATACCAGTAGAGCACTCAGTACCGGGTTACTTAGCCTGGACCTGAATTCAGTTTTATTTTTGTTAACAACACTAAACAATCTCTCACAGTCAGCATTAGAATGGTAAAGAACCAATATTCCTTTCATAACCTGACAAAGAAGAGGAAATTTATTTCTTCCAGTGATAGAGTCTTTCAGCTGGGAAATGAGGTGCCATTGCACATCAACTCTATCTGCATTAAGTATATTGTCGGGTAGAATCCCAACTTGATACTTCAGGAATTCTTCTGCCAGATGATCCAAGTTAGACAAGGGTTGCAATAGAAAGGGATATCTCATGACAAAGAATCTAACACTTTTGAAGATTTTTGACTGTCTCTCATTTACATAAGCAACTGAAGCATTTAAAAGCAGTTCATCTCCATATGGGAATTTATGGAGCATGTAATCTCAGGATGTAGCATAATAATCTCTACCATTATCATAGAACATCTTCACAGGAAGAGTAGAATTGTGTTCTATGAATTCTCTTGCTTCTGCACCAATAGCTAGATCTTCATTATCTTTCTGGTTTGCATGGTCATGAAAGTCAATATCAGTTAAAAGTTTGGCTGATGCGATGATTTCTGGCTTAATAAACCGAATTAGCAAATCTGACAACTGGTTTGACAGAATCTTGTGCATAACATGAATGCATGGTTCTTCTTTCTGCACGACAACATTTGCTGCATCAAACAATGGAATAGCACTCTTCATAAACAAGCAGTACAGTTTTGTAACTGGATCATTAAGCTTTTTGTAAACCATTTCACATTTAGAGTCTTCAAAGCAGTGAACAGATTCTTTTTCTTTCTGTGCCATCTTAGTATCCACTTTGCTAGTTTTGCCCTTGGAAGTATGAGAAGATCCAGTATGCTTTTTAACAGATTTATACTCTGAAGAATTTGATTCAGATGGCTGATGAAATTTTATGTCAAAAGATTTATCTTTCACAGTCATGGTCTGAGCCTGGAGGCCCTCTAGCTGGATAGATAGAGGCCTCTCAAATAAAAATTCCATGGATTTAAATTTCTTTCTCTCTGCTATACCAATCTTTTTATTATTAGTATGTCTGTCTATACTTTCATCTCTTGTTCTCTTCTGACTTGCAATAACAGATTCTGCTTTTGTACCACTCTTCTTCACTTTTCCACCACGTTTTCTCTGTGCAGATTCACTTTCAGTTTGAAAGAATGCTTGTAGTGCATCCCAAAGCTCAAGTAAACGGCCAACACATTTGTCAAGGGATAACCATCTTGTACACACATGCTTTATAACTTTATAGTCTTCAAGATCAAACTGATCTTGTAACAACTTTAGAGCCTGTTTCCTTTTACTACTTTTCTCCAAATAATAGTAGATATCTATTAATAAATGGCCAATATCTACTTCTAATTTATCAGCAGCCTTACCAGCAGCAAGGTGCATCAAATGACAGGGGCAACCTGTTATGAACACGGAGACATTTTCAAAATATAGGATGCAACTCCTTTATGAATTCCAGTCATCACTGATGCATTATCAGCTGCAAACCCCATACAGTTCTGCCAACGTATGTCATGTTTCTTCAAAACATTGTCAAGCAAATCAAAAATGTTTTGTCCATTGGAATCTACTGTTAATTCTGGTAAAGAAAGAAGAACACTCATGACTTTGCCTTTTTCACTGTCAAAGTATCTAACACATACGGGGTACAACATTTATCATCATAATCACAACTCCCGTCTGTGGCAATACTAAACGGCCCAATTTTCATTGCTTCTGCAATTTTAAGTGAAGTATCTTCTGCTAGGCACCGAACAATGTGAGATGATTTTGTTCTTGCACAAGCATATTTTTCCGCAATTTTCGAATCAGGAAACATCCGCTTGAACAAGGGACCAACGTGGTCTGCTACCGCTAAGGGTAGTCCGTGTTCTATTAAAAACTCGGTAAATAACACCTCAGCATTTATAGTATTCAAGTCTGCACTTGAGCTCTGCTGTAAATAAGAAGTTACCTTATTATTAGAGTTCGTAGGGCGAGCTAATTCGATGTGTTTCCTTGTTTTAATGTGTTTTTCCACATCAAATTTACCACCATGACCAATGCTAAAATCGTTTCCGCACAATCTGCAATGAGCATGATGCTATCCTAGAATAGAACGCTGTATTATGCCATTCATATATTCATCTTTGAATCTTTGGAGGACTCGTTGTTTTGCTTTTTTCTGATCCATCTGCGAAATTCTTGGGGGAAAAAAATGTGCTCTAACATACATAAAGACTAGAATCCATCTTAACATCTGAAGCCATTTAGCGCCAACGATTAGACGTCACGTGATGATGCCCTCGCCATGTTTGTTGGATTGATTACATTTTGCTTTGTTTATTATTGACTTTTTCTAACCCATCTGTGAAATTATTTAAGAGATATTTTTTGCGCTCATAAACGCATTGAGAATTTTTTAATACTTTTTAGCGCAAAAAAACTTTTAGACTGGTTCTGCACTATACAAAATTAGAACAAAGAGTATGTGCATAATGATTTAAACAAAATAGAAACCAGTCTGCTCTCTCCTCACTAAGCCGCTATAAATAGAATATGAGGTCGAAAGTTTGAAAGTATCTTAGTAACATGATAGTTGCTATAAATAGAACATGAATATTAGGAAAGTCCACGGACAAGTATACTCGTATATCGTAGTTATGTAGAAGCGGGGTATTTTTTAATTAAAAATAAAACAGTATGTAAAAAATAAAGTAATGCTAATAAAAACAAAAAAAAATTTTTTTTTTTTGCAAGATGGATATATCGAAAAAGCGTAATCTATAAACGGTAACGCGTAACGCGGAATTTAGTGGGAAAAAGCGTAATGATTACGCCAAAAGCGTAATGGTTGGCATGTATGGCAGTGTTAACAAATAATATAATGTCATACCATATTCTCAGTAAGCCATATATATGGCCAAGTAAGCTAATAAAAATTGCATAAATAACCTCCAAATTAGTCAATAACAGTCCCTGATTGGTTAAACTTATGACAGAAGGAAGTATTTAAAGATTTTCAAGACCAGAATATCATTTTGGATTTTCCAACACAGTGTCAGTCATTGTTCACTTACACAAAGTCTCTTGCTCCTCGCAAAGCCCTGTATTCCTGTTGTTTTCTATTGGCTCTTTCCAGAAAATCCTGCAATGGTCTTGGTGCTGGCTGATGATATGGCAAAACCACCTGTGACTCTGTAAAAATTCACATCAATTAACTTGTAACTTAATTGATTCAATATAGTTTGAGTAACACACGGTGCATGCTTCTCTGGCCCCTTGTTGGGCCACTCTTTGTCTACTATGGTTGCTCTGTCAGTCATGATGTCATTGCAGCCAGTATATGTTAATAAGCTAGTAACTAAATTTAGATATGCTGTCATGTTGAATCATTCAGATGACTAAGAGCATGTGATTAAACATTATGTCAGTTCAAGCCAGTCATACAAAATCTGGGATGCTTGTAGAGATGCTCGCATTTTCAGTGTCAATATGCTGCATTTAACTTAAAATTGTCTGCGAAAAGAACCACCCTCCTACCCTCCATCCACCATATCATTTATATGGGGCATTTTGTTGCATGGCATACTGTTCCAGTTCTGTTCTCTGGCATATTGCCCAGGTTCCTGCATTCACAACTTTGGTATTTTGAACCCAACTTTGTACTTGAATATGCTCAACTATTAGGCCATATATACTTCATGCATGCTTCCCATGGTCCATGTATGGAGTATCAGCTGATGTTTGTTATCATGGCAATCCTTCGAATCAGACTCACTGAGTTTTGGTTATCAGTGTCCCCATACACCTCGTATCAGCCCTTGCAGCTCTATATACCGGTGTCGAACACAATTCACAACCCTCTAAACTCCCCAGAGTCTCTCGAGGATTGCTATGGAATAAAGGGCCATTGTCAAGTTTCATGCATTCACAAATTGGCTTTGGAACCCCAATTTGTTTCAGTACTTAAAGGTACTAAACTATTATGGCCATATATATACTTCATACCTGCTTCCTACGGTGCATCTATGGAGCATCAGCTGATGTTTGTTGCCATGGCATCCTCAGGATCAGACTTGTCAAGTTTCTGTTAGCAGGGACTCAATATACCTTGTATCAGCCCCTTGCGGCTCCACATATAGATGTCAGACACACTTCACACCCCTACCAACTCCTAAGAGCTTCTCTTCCTGTACTGGTGCAGTGTGCATAACAGGACTTGCACCCATTATGCCAAAGATTATTTTATATCAACAACATAGTGCCTATTGAACCTATGTATTGTGTGTTATTTAAATTTAGGTACTCGAGTTCAGATATTAAATGTGGGTCACACAAATCACAGCAAGACATACCAAGCAGTCTTATCTTCCATTTCATTCTGATTCAATTTTGAAGATAATGGGTGATTTGATATAAGGAAATTGAGCATTTTGTTCTGCAGCAGAAATACATACAAGAATTCCAATAAACTGCATTACCTTGATTTTCAGAGAAACTATTTACTCCAAATAACAGCCTCAAGTTCTTTAATGACTCATGTTACAGTGTCAAGAAAAAATGGCAATGACCTCTACTAGGACAATTAAAACTAATTTTGTAATTATTAATAGGTTAGCAAAACCAGCACATAATACACCCATATTGTGACCATTTCCCACTTATGTCCATGACCTCTGAGCTAGAGACTTGACTTCTGTATAAAAGATGATGATCTCAGTAAAGCTTTATCAAATTATCTGTAAGGGTTCATGAGTGATAGCCTTGATAAGGAAACTAGCCAATGACATAAATTATCCTTCATGTGACCTTGACCTAGATTCTGGGGCTATGACTGGAAATATGGGAGACACTGTCAAGATATATAACAGGCTAAAAAATTTCATTAGAATATCTTCACTGGTTTAAAAATTATATGATTACATGGACAGAGCTTAGAGATATACATTTTTCCTTGCTATGACATTGACCTTCAAGCAGGCGGTGCAACTATGCAAACAACACACTGGCCATACATGATGCATTACAAGGCAAAAGTTTAAATAATGTTAGATCAACAAGAATGCAAGTAACAGAATTACATCTTCCCTTCCCTTGCCTGGACTTTAACATTGACACACATGTTTATGGCTTTAGACTGAGACAGCCCTCTTAATGCAAAGACCCAGTAAATAATTTCAACAATTCCAAAACTATAATCCAGACAATGACACATATCACATAATCTCATTTTCCCTTAAGTGTCCCAGACCTGCCAACCCTAGCAAGATGCTAGTAAGGCGGTCAACCTTTTTCCATAACTTTGCAGTTTTCAGTAAGGTGTAATACTATACCATGTACTGCTATTGTAAAGTTGGAAAACATGCATTTAAAATGTTTAGAAGTTATATTTTGGAGCATTGCAATGATGTTGAACTAAAATGTTTGTAAGGTACATTTCAACATAATTACCTCCAATACAGTTTCACAAGCTGCAGCTCCAAACTCTATTGAGCTCAATGGCTTTTTGCCATCCCTCAACTTGAAATAATTCTAACACTTTTTAAGAGGCTAATTGTTACTAACATCTTAAACATGTATCGCTTGATGGACACCATTTGTAAAACAATTTTAATAAGCAATAACTCCAAACATTTAGCATGAACAAATGTGTGCAGTTTAAAGCATTTGAAGTTCTCTTGTAAAGTTATTATGGCTATCTGATTAACTCCACTAAATCAAATATAAAAACTGGAAGCAAATCAAACAGGGACAAGCCATTATCAAGATTTTACCACTCTTTGCTTGATACTGCAAATCTGTATTATAAGGGTAACTTTTTTAAGACTACGAGTCAAATCAAAATGGTTTGTAGGTCTGGTGACCTTGACAATGAGGGTGGGGTGGGGGGCATGACTGTTACATAACACAAAGTATAGTCAATATATAACCTGCGAACAAATTCTTGAAAATCTCTCCAACTGTTACAAAGTTATGGGCTGGACCAGCAATTATTAATGGACAGACAAATGCATCAACATAATATACCCATCCAAAGATGCGGGTATATAAATTGATGTAAAAATGAACTTCTTATGGTAATGAATTGATTTCAGTAGCAATCAGCATCAGACCATGCACAGTAAACAAAGTTGACAAGGAGTCAAAAACAGAAAACCAACTTGTATTTGTTAAAGAATTTTGACAAATAAACAATTACCAAGTCATTTCAGTTAATATCACTTATGTGATGGAAATAATTTGATGGATATTTTTTTACTTCATAGCGATTTTTCTGGATGTTTACCTTTTATAGAAAGACAAACTTAACCAATGGATAGTTATGTTATACATACTAATTTAGTTTTTTGGAGAATCTGTTCAAGATTGTTACTGCATGCAAAAGATACAGAACATCTCTGAAATATATTTACAAATAATGGAATCAATTCAGTGAGAAATGATTTTTTAATAAGTGCTCTAATATATATAAGAAAAGAATTTCCAGGTAATCTAAATAGGAAAATAAACCGAGACAAACGAACTGTGCCAACTGTCTAAACAGTATAATCAGCACATGAACAAAATTGTACAAGCCAGTCCAGATAGTAAAATAACACAGACAAAAGAACAGTACAAGCCTGTCCAGATCGTAAAATACAGACAAAAGAACTGTGCAATAAAATAAGTACATACAAACTGTACAAGCAATCGAAATAGTAAAATAGACAAAACTGCAACTTATTTAAATAGTACAATAAGCACACAGAGATAACTGTAATTTATCTAAATAGTATAATAAGCACACAGACAATTCCCAAAAACTTTCCAGTCAAAACCACATTCACCTCTGATAAGCCGCTGAGTCTCACTGTGAATATTCATAGCTTCTGCTCTTAAAGCACTTTTTCTCTTAGGTCGAGTCTTGTCTTTTTTGGCTGCTCCCTGGAACAACAAACAGAAATTTATAATCTTAAGATTTTAGATAAAACTCTTATTAGGTGAAGACAGCACAAGATCTTACAATTCTGAGCAAGTATTCGCAACAACTCAGATACTGATCAAAGATTTGTTTATTAAAATGTGAAAGAAACCATCATAAGGTCTTGCTGCAATGAAATCATCAAAATTCTTTTGAATGGAGCTTGAAGTGATGTTCAATGTTAATTAATTGTTCAATTTTTAGTAACAAATTTTGCATTCCTTGTACAAAACTTTAAGAACTTGAGGTGTGGATTCTTTCTGAAAAATTTTGTCACCAAGGGTTCTGTAGTTTTTTTTAAACAGAAATTAAAAGTACTACTGGTTGCAAATCTTAACGGACAATGTACAATAATGCTAGGATATTAATGAACAATGTACAGTAATGCTAGGATCTTAATGAACAATGTACAGTAATGCTAGGATCTTAATGAACAATGTACAGTAATGCTAGGATCTTAATGAACAATGTACAGTAATGCTAGGCTATATCATAAACTATTTTGCCTTAAAAAGCACATCTCTAAATTATGATAACCAAACAGAATTAATGGAGCATGCTCAGAGTATTTTTCTCGGTTTAGAAATTCTTAACCTATTTTGCTGTAACCAAATACAAGTCTTACCTGTTTTAATTTGGCCAAAAGATGAGGACTAATAGCAGATTCATCAAACCCTTCATCATCATCGTCATCATTATCATCATTTAACATTCCTAGGCCACAACTGCTGCCTATAACAAGAAGAATTTTAAAAATAAAGGACCTGAAAACTATATTTCTGGTAAGTTTAGCAAAGGACTGTGAAACATTTCAGTGTCCATGCTAGAGTTTTCACTAAGATCCTCCAATACTCTAAATTGGATCCTGATAAGCCAGTATCTGACATCCACACCTTCGTAGGCTTCACAACAATTAGCACAGTACTTGGCATCCTAACCTAAGTAGACTTCATGACAATTAGCACAGTACCTGGAATCCTAACTAAATATCATCATCAGTCTCTTGACCTTGTGTGGTCATCGAGGCACTGTGTTGCTGACAACCTAAGAAGACTTCAAGACAATTAGCAGTGTCTGGAATCCTAACCCAGGTGGACCTCTTTTGTACTTTATGACAATTAGCATGGTACCTGGAATTCTAACCAAAGCAAACTTCAAGACAATCAGCACAGTATCTGGAATCCTTACCAAGGTGGACTTCAAAACAATTAGCACAATACCTTGCTTCTTAACAAAAGTGGACTTCAAGACAATTAGCACAGTAATTGGCTTCCTAACCTAAGTGGACTTCAGGTCAATTAGCATTACTTGCACATGCTTATTCAGATAATATTTGTCCTAACTACTGTGAACATTACTTCAAACTTTGTAAAATGATAGGTTTGAAAAACATTCTAAATTGAAATAATTTCCTTCAGCACAAAAAGACTTTGCTGGGAAGAAAATTTTACTGTCAAGGTTAAAACAGTACTGCTGTATTTTAAATCTCGAATTTTAATATTGTTTTGAAGAAGTAAACCTGTTGTCTTTTGCTGCTATTGAAATAGCAATGATCTAATCCATGGACAATGACCTAACAAGTATAAAATGCATAATCATGTCTGAAAAAATCTTATTCTTAAACCTAGTCTCCAGCAATCAAATTTGTGACTCTCTCCACCCTCCCATCCACATCAATTTGATTATTTTAAATATTTCTTGTCCAATACAAACACTACCAACCTGAACTTCTAGAATCTTCATCTGAACTGCTGTCAGCATCAAAAAGATCCCCTTTCAAAGATACAGGTTTATCCTGGAAAAGAGCAGAGCCATGTTAAGGTCTAGGATTCTAGTACATTATGATCTGCTCAGTAGACAAATAACCCAAGAAAGTTGGAAAATAAGTGATTATGAAACGGGCCAATTATTATTTTAAGCAACTTTGCTAAACTATATGAATTTTACCTTAAATGAAACTTAATGACCAATTCAAAATGTTATCATGCTCAAAGCTAATAACTGGCTTGCAACAGACTTGGGTTAAATTACTTTGGCCAACTATAATTATGATATGCTTGCAAATGTCAAATAATTTTTGTTGTTGTCAACTACAAATAAATTATCCTTTCCCCATATTAAGACATAAAAAAAGACAACTACTTTAGGTTTAACTATTTTTAGTCTGTTTTATCAAAAATACACATTACAAGCAAACTAGTAACAAAAACTGTAGTTATAAGTAATTATTCAATTACATCAATTGCAATGTTCCATTATAGTTACAAAACAGTGAAGTTGTAATTAATCATTCAATTACATCAATTGCAATGTTCCATTATAGTTACAAAACAGTGAAGTTGTAATTAATCATTCAATTACATCAATTGCAATGTTCCATTATAGTTACAAAACAGTGAAGTTGTTATTAATCAGTCAATTACATCAATTGCAATGTTCCATTATAGTTACAAAACTGTAGTTGTAATTAATCATTCAATTACATCAATTGCTATGTTCCATTATAGTTACAAAACAGTGAAGTTGTAATTAATCAGTCAATTACATCAATTGCAATGTTCAATTATAGTTAAAAAACTGTAGTTGTAAAAAATCATTCAATTTACATCAATTGCAATGTTCCATTATAGTTACAAAACAGTGAAATTGTAATTAATCATTCAATTTACATCAATTGCAATGTTCCATTATAGCTACAAAAACAGTGTAGATGTAATCAGTTATTCAATTACATCAATTGCAATGTTACTGATCCCAAGCCAGACTTACAACATTATCTTACTTTTATGTATACTTAATGTGTTGTGTGGTTGACCTTTGTCCATAATTGACGGTAGGAGTTTGGGACTACCATAGTAATGTCTTAACATATTAAGTGAAATCAGTTGTTTTTTTTATATAGATATGTTCAGTTTAAATTTGAGAGGATTTATTTATTTAAATTATTCACTGGAAGTAAAAAGTGCTTGATAATATTTTGGGACTAAATCACCATTTTGGGATTATTGGGAATTCATTTAGGGATAATATGGATCATATCATTGTGATACATCAGATGCATCAAAACTATTCTAGGCTATTGGTACATCAGCACTTTCAAGATTGGAATTCATTCCAAACACCTCTGGAATTCATTCAGAGTACTGTACTCTATACTTCTGGACTTGTACTGAAACCTGCATGACTATTTGGGATTTAATTCACTTATTTGAAACCTGCATGACTATTTGGGATTTAATTCACTTATTTTTAAGTTCTTGTAACATTTTACTTCATATTCTAGTTAATAAAATTATTTGTTGAATGTTACTCAACTTGCCGGTTTTTGCTTTTTGTTACTTTGGTCAAGACCATAGAAGCACAACAGTTACAGCCTAATAGCTGGCTTACAATACTGTTTAACAAACAGTCTAATGTACTTTTCATATGCAATCAATTAACATAATTTTTGGTATAAATGACTATAGTTGTGCAACAAAAGTGCCAAGGTAGGCTCGACAATGAGAAAGAAATCAGAGAAATGAATATGTATACTTTTGTTTTTGCAAGATGTTATAATGTGCCCACAAATCTCCCAATTGGGAAAATTACTCTAAATCATGTCTTGTACCCCATATTTGAGGATTCTTTTTTTTATACTACAATTGGGCTGGAGAGGGGTGGGGTAAGGGGGTAAACAAAATGAGCCCTTGTCTATTGTATCTAACAACTGGTGTGAATAATGTGTGTATGATGAAGTCACCTCTCTTTCAAAAGAGTTCTCTTCAGTGTCATCTATGTCTTGCTGCACTGCATCTTTACCTGAAACAAAAAGAATAACCCGAATCATATGACAAATGAAAAGCCACTAGTATAACTGGATCAGTATACCAAAAGCAACTGGACTAACTTGATATGTATACCAAAAGCCATGGAACTAATTGGATATGTATACCAAAAGCAACTGGACTAACTGGATATGTATACGAAAAGCAACTGGACTAACTGGATTTGTATACCAAAAGCAACTGGACTAACTGGATATGTATACCAAAAGCAACTGAACTAACTGGATATATATACCAAAAGCAACTGAACTAACTGGATCAGTATACCAAAAGCAAGCAACAGGACTAACTTGATATGTATACCAAAAGCCATGGAACTAATTGGATATGTATACCAAAAGCAACTGGACTAACTGGATTTGTATACCAAAAGCAACTGGACTAACTGGATATGTATACCAAAAGCAACTGGACTAACTGGATTTGTATACCAAAAGCAACTGAACTAATTGGATATGTATACCAAAAGCAACTGTCTAACTGGATATGTATACCAAAAGCCATGGAACTAATTGGATATGTATACCAAAAGCAACTGGACTAACTGGATTTGTATACCAAAAGCAACTGGACTAACTGGATATGTATACCAAAAGCAACTGGACTAACTGGATATGTATACCAAAAGCAACTGGACTAACTGGATATGTATACCAAAAGCAACTGAACTAACTGGATATGTATACCAAAAGCAACTGAACTAACTGGATCAGTATACCAAAAGCAAGCAACAGGACTAACTTGATATGTATACCAAAAGCCATGGAACTAATTGGATATGTATACCAAAAGCAACTGAACTAACTGGATATGTATACCAAAAGCAACTGAACTAACTGGATATGTATACCAAAAGCAACTGAACTAAATAGATATGTATTAGAGCTGTACCGATTAATCGCCCGTACTCATAATCGGGCAGATTATTTTAACAATCGGTACAATCGGCATCGGCAGAAATAATTGGTGCCGATGCAAATAAATTTCCAAAATATAATTTCAATTATAACATTCATCTTGAAATGGCTTGAATTTTAAAACAGAATTAAATAGTGGAAACTAAAGAATAAACATTTGATTTGGGGATTAATTGAAAGACAATATATTCTTAAAAGTAACTACTGTTTTAACACACTTGCTGTAAACTACCACTGATTTTTGTCCTCGATTTTCATTTTCTTCTAAACAAGAAAAGTCCTACATGTTCTGTTGCATCACCTGTGAATTATTGTTGTGACGAAATAATTACTTTTCTATAAAGAATTTGCATCTTCACTAAATAGAATGTCACACTACGAATGCTTAACTCCAATGCCATTCCCACAAATGAAACTTACACGAGTTAACATCTGGCATTTTTAGACCGTATATACCAATGTTAATTACCATCATTAAATGTTGTTGTTGTAGAGTTTAACGCCATTTTTCAGCATACGATAGGCTATACATGGCAGCCAGTATTACTGGTGGAAGAAGAACCCGGGAATGTAAAAATGAATCTTGTCCCCGGGCTCCAAACACTCTAGCTATGGCTCTGCATCAATGTACTGGTATAGTTAGCGTTCAAAATTCCTCTTGTCACAAGCCAGTTTCAGGCACTTTAATGATTAACTGGCCTATACTGCTGTCGCAAAACTATAGAGAAATTCACCGACTATCATCAAGGAGATGCCGAATTGTTTGGAAAGTTACGATGTTTGCTCAGCCAAAAGACAAAACTAAAATTGAATGATCTTGATCTTAGTCGATCTATATGAGAATTTTAGCTTTTACTATAACCCCTCTTCTTGAGCATGTAAATTATGATGGTTATGTGCCTTGTACAATCAAATGTGCGTACCTTTTTAAACATATTGCCTCAATTTGTAGGATCACTTTTATAATTGAAAATAAGTAACTCTTGAGAGGTGATTCATTGTAAAAATGAAACAGCTATTAAGGACTATCTGAAATGTTATCTAGAAGAATGCAATTTGGTTGAAACAACGAATAAAGCAAAATCTGCATCCAATATGTTAGGGAATAAATAAGGATTTAAGTGACACTATACACTCTTTGCACTGTGTAAGTACTGTGGATTATATAGTACATGGTCTCCCTGGCCCATGAATTATGAAGTCTGTATTTACCTTTATTTAATTTCGTGTTGGAGAAATCAGAAAATATGCACATGCAAAATAACAAAATCATTCAAAGTATTTTATAACAGTTTAATAATTGTTGGGTCACTGAAACTTACTTTTTTAACATGCCTATGTCTTAAGACAAAATTATTGTTTCATGCTCCAAGATTTACAGCTGTTACAGTAGTCAACAAAAAGAAATTCTCAAATTCCAACCAATGCTCGAATTGTAAGAAAAAAGTGACCTTCAGTAAACAGAATACTTCAAAAACAGTTGTTTCCTGTATGGATTACCCATTCACAAATGACAGGAAGGAAACAATGAAGAACAACATTTCCTACTCACAGTTAAATGTCTCTTTCCACAAAAAAGTAGAGTTTCCATATTTTCGTGTCCAAAGACAACAACAAAAAGAACTAGACTTTACTCCTCTGTAATTGGCCTCAGACAATGCACAAAATGTATTATTCTTTTTTATAAGCTGCTTTATATAATTTGTATAGACTCACCTTTGTCTTTAAAAATATGGTGTATTTTTTTTTATATTAATCATGTGCGATGACATCGTTGGCTGTGTGTATGTGGTGTAGAATGTGGAAAACATGAACAATCCAGCTGCTGAAATGTATTTATACAAATTAAATTAAAATGCAGTAATGAAACAACATGAAACTTTGAAATCTTTATCAGATAAATTTAAATCTCTAAAACTTTTATTTTATGTTTTTACTCATACATATATTTCATATAATTATTATTTTCCAATTTCATGAAATATTTTAGTACATATCTTTAAATTACCAGACTAGATTTAAAACAACTATTCAATTGGCTACAGGCATATTATAATTAGACATAATATTGACTACATCAGTTCGATACTTGACAAAGAACATCTGCAAGAGAGGGAGAGAGAGCTATGTGTATGACCATTGCTAGAAAAATGTGGTAGTGATGGTCATTTTGGAATATATATTTATTACTTTGCCAAAGCTCATGTGTTGCATTTGGAATTTCCTATACTTTCTTATTGTTGCTTTTTTCAATTTGATTTGAAGATGTGTGGTGCATATGTACATGTGACTTTGTGCACATTATGTATGTGTGACTTTAAGCACATGTAAAGTGAAATCTTTTCAGTACTGCGCAACACTATTAACCATAGCAGCTGCACTACTTGAAATTAAACAAAAATAGACTGATTGCCAACCCTAAATCTTGTTTAAATTGTATTTATCTCCAAGCATGCTGCACACACAAAAAAAGAAAAGATGTTTACCAACTTAATTTTATGTCAAAGGGTGTTGTTGTTGTTTTGGATTTAATACAAGTTTTCTGCACATGACATACAGCAGCCAGTATATCTGGTGGAAGAAGAACCTGGAAAAATCCCAGGAAGAACACTCACCCATGGAAAGCTAATGGCGAGCACAACTGATTCCACAAAACATCATTGTTTGTTGGAAAGGTTGGCAGCAACCATAAAAATCACAAAAATAATAATCTAGGACTAAATATATTTCACAGTATCTTCAAAAAGCTATTTCCCCAGAACCAAGATAATAATAAAAATGACTTTATTTCAAAAAGATAACTCAATTAATTACATGAACTAATCTACATCAAGGTCTTCTGTTCTTTGCAATGTACACATATACAGCATACATAGCAGTGTGACAAAATGTATCATGAAAGAATGGACTTATAGTGAACATGAATCCGACTATCAAGCGTTGTAATCCATGTACAAACATTAGTAAGCACGTAAAATGTCAAATACTGTACTGCATTGAAAATTTATCAGTGACAAAAATGTATTAGCACAGGAAAGCAGGAGGTATTTATACTACTTAGAACTCTTTGATTACCTTAAGATTTCATCCGTACAAGAGACTGATTATGAAAACAAAAAAGTGCTAGGATCCTGTTCCATAACAATGGACCAGTATACTGAAAACTCTTTTTAAACAATTCCTTGTTTGGATTTGGCATACTATATTTTTTATTTCTAACATAAATTAAATTTACAGTACCATCAGCATCTCAAGTGAAAGACATTTCTTGAGTCAAGAGAAATGATTTGTCTGTGTACTTGAAATATTGAGATAGCATTTCTTAGAAATGTTCTTTCATGTATTGTATTATTTTAAAAATAATTCACTGCATCCTGAAAATTGGCATAATAACATCGAGGACTTTCCATAGCGCCTAATCTTTAGAAGCTCTAAGAGCTTTACAATATCTATAATGATAATAATCCACACAAAAAAACAACACGATGAAATTGGAAAACCAAAAAATGCTGAAAATATTTACGATAGGAAACATTTTTAGATCTTTTTGTTCTTGCAGTCGAAAAATTGAGTTTTAAGAGCACTCTTGAAAGGGATCACTGTGTCTTTGTGTCTTATTTTAAATGGGCAATTCATTCCGAGTTGCTGGGCCCTTGTATGCAAAAGAACGTTGTCCATATGACTTCGTTTTCATAGTGTGAATAATTAGTATATGATTGTCAGAAGAGGAGTGTACATATCTTGCTGGTGTGTACACATGGGTGAGCATTACACTAATCTAGAAATAAATGATGTACCTTTTCTAAGGGTCTGAATTAGTTTTCTATGTTTTAATTTAATTATTTTCCCATTTACATTACAAACAATGCAAATAGCTAATTTATTTTATATATTATAATTATGGCTGAATATAATGGTTATAAACGATGACCCAATGCTGAAAGGGAATGACTGAGTTTCTTCCGTTGCAAAAGAATAAAAATTAACTATTTCTGAAATATGTTTAATGTGAATAGACAAAGTTTGATTGTTTAAGTTTGAAGTTTTATCCTCATCTATAATATGATATTTGTGTACATTAAAAAAAGATAGTGAAATTCGCCTTGAGGTTTATGAAACTAGTATCATTTTTACCTTTTTTTTTCCTGATTTTTTTTCTTCATCAAATGACACTAAATTTATGACTAAGTACTTTCCAAAGTGAACCATAATCCTTCCAACCAACTGCTAAGATATTTTCATGGTGAGTTTACTATCAGTGATGCTGGCAATTATCAGGGATTCCATTGCAAATCTGCATATCTAAAGGTTTATTCAAACCATGGAACAAAATGTCTGTACATAAAAACAACTGTAAACAAAGCAGCTTACCTTCATCTTCATCACTTTCTTCAGCATCAAAGAGGTCATTCAGTTTGTTTGCTTTCTACAATGAGAGGTAAGGTACAATTGTCAAAAATCCTAAATTCCTAAATGAAGAATAGATTCACCTGCATCATCTATTATTATTTAAATCCATCAGCATACATGCCAACCCCTGACGAGGAAAAAGTGTAATCCAAGTGGTCAAAAAGAGGAATCCAAGCAGAAAAAGAGTAATCCACATATAACATACTACAATTACAATTAACAATTATTTATTTGCTTTTCTCGTCTTTTATCATTCATTAATGGTTCAAGTGTTCATATGTAGCACTTTTAGCTTTAGAAAGCAACAGATTGTCATGTTGCATTTCAAAACATTTTGTACCAGCTGAGGCCATGAATGTTTTGCATACCAGTAGAGCACTCAGTACCGGGTTACTTAGCCTGGACCTGAATTCAGTTTTATTTTTGTTAACAACACTGAACAATCTCTCACAGTCAGCATTAGAATGGTAAAGAACCAATATTCCTTTCATAACCTGACAAAGAAGGGGAAATTTATTTCTTCCAGTGATAGAGTCTTTTAGCTGGGAAATGAGGTGCCATTGCACATCAACTCTATCTGCATTAAGTATATTGTCGGGTAGAATCCCATCTTGATACTTCAGGAATTCTTCTTCCAGATGATCCAAGTTAGACAAGGGTGGCAATAGAAAGGGATATCTCATGACAAAGAATCTAACACTTTTGAAGCTTTCTGACTGTCTCTCATTTACATAAGCAACTAAAATTTAAAAGCAGTTCATCTCCATATGAGAATTTATGGATCATGTAATCACAGGCTGTAGCATAATAATCTCTAACATTATCATAGAACATCTTCACAGGAAGAGTAGAATTGTGTTCTATGAATTCTCTTGCTTCTGCACCAATAGCTAGATCTTCATTATCTTTCTGGTTTGCATGGTCATGAAAGTCAATATCAGTTAAAAGTTAGGCTGATGTGATGATTTCTGGCTTAATAAACCTTATTAGCAAATCTGACAACTGGTTTTACAGAATCTTGTGTATTATATGAATGCATGGTTCTTCTTTCTGCAAGAAAACATTTGCTGCATCAAACAATGGAATGGCACTCTTCATAAACAAGCAGTACAGTTTTGTAACTGGATCATTAAGCTTTTTGTAAACCATCTCACATTTAGAGTCTTCAAAGCAGTGAACAGATTCTTTTTCTTTCTGTGCCATCTTAGTATCCACTTTGCTAGTTTTGCCCTTGGAAGTATGAGAAGATCCAGTATGCTTTTTAACAGATTTATACTCTGAAGAACCTAGCTGAGAGGCCTCTCAAATAAAAATTCCATGGATTTAAATTTCTTTCTTTCTGCTACACCAATCTCTTTATTGTTAGCATGTCTGTCTATACTTTCATCTCTTGTTCTCTTCTGACTTGCAATAACAGATTCTGCTTTTGTACCACTCTTCTTCACTTTTCCACCACGTTTTCTCTGTGCAGATTCACTTTCAGTTTGAAAGAATGCTTGTAGTGCATCCCAAAGCTCAGATAAACGACTAACACATTTGCCAAGGGATAACCATCTTGTACACACATGCTTTATAACTTTATAGTCTTCAAGATCAAACTGATCTTGTAATAACTTTAGAGCCTGTTTCCTTTTACTACTTTTCTCCAAATAATAGTAGATATCTATTAATAAATGGCCAATATCTACTTCTAATTTATCAGCAGCCTTACCAGCAGCAAGGTGCATCAAATGACAGGGGCAACCTGTTATGAACACTGATGGAGACATTTTCAAAATATAGGATGCAACTCCTTTATGAATTCCAGTCATCACTGATGCATTATCAGCTGCAAACCCCATACAGTTCTGCCAACTTATGTCATGTTTCTTCAAAACATTGTCAAGCAAATCAAAAATGTTTTGTCCAGTGGAATCTACTGTTAATTCTGGTAAAGAAAGAAGAACACTAATGACTTTGCCTTTTTCACTGTCAAAGTATCTAACACATACTGGGTACAACTTTTTATCATCATAATCACAACTCCCGTGGCGTCTGTGGCAATACTAAACGGCCCAATTTTCATTGCTTCTGCAATTTTAAATGAAGTATCTTCTGCTAGGCACCGAACAATGTGAGATGATTTTGTTCTTGCACAAGCGTATTTTTCCGCAATTTTCGAATCGGGAAACATCCGCTTGAACAAGGGACCAACGTGGTCTGCTACCGCTAAGGGTAGTCCGTGTTCTATTAAAAACTCGGTAAATAACACCTCAGCATTTATAGTATTCAAGTCTGCACTTGAGCTCTGCTGTAAATAAGAAGTTACCTTAGTATTAGAGTTCGTAAGGCGAGCTAATTCGATGTGTTTCCTTGTTTTCAAGTGTTTTTCCACATCAAATTTACCACCATGACCAATGCTAAAATCGTTTCCGCACAGTGTGCAATGAGCATAATGCTGTCCTAGAATGGAACGCTGTATTATGCCATTCATATATTCATCTTTGAATCTTTGGAGGACTCGTTGTTTTGCCTTTTTTTGATCCATCTCATGATCTGCGAAATTCTTGGGGAAAAAAAAGTGCTCTAACATAAACAAAGACTAGAATCCATCTTAACATCTGAAGCCATTTAGCGTCAACGATTAGTCGTCACGTGATGATGCCCTCGTTGTGTTTGGAGGATTTATTACATTTTGCTTTGTTTATTATTGACTTTTTCTAACCCATCTGTGAAATTATTTAAGAGATATTTTTTGCACTCATAAACGCAATGAGAATTTTTTAATAAGTTTTAGCGCAAAAAAACTTTTAGACTGGTTCTGCACTATACAAAATTAGAACAAAGAGTATATGCATAATGATTTAAACAAAATAGAAACCAGTCTGTTCTCTCCTCACTAAGCCGCTATAAATAGAATATGAGGTCGAAAGTTTGAAAGTATCTTAGTAACATGATAGTTGCTATAAATAGAACATGAATAATAGGAAAGTCCACGGACAAGTATACTCGTATATCGTAGTTATGTAGAAACGGGGTATTTTTTAATTAAAAATAAAACAGTATGTAAAAAATAAAGTAATGCTAATAAAAACGAAATTTTTTTTTTTTTTTGCAAGATGGATATATCGAAAAAGCGTAATCTATAAACGTTAACGCGTAACGTGGAATTTAGTGGGAAAAAGCGTAATGATTACGCCAAAAGCGTAATGGTTGGCATGTATGCATCAGTGTCTTTGGGTATTTCCCTTGCATCATCATAACCTCAGGACAGCTGTACCAAAACCAAACAAAACCCAATTAGAGTCCCTGCTACCTGGACCTTTACTTTCTGGTCCTGGACTACAGTTTTTAAACTCTGATATAGTGTTTTTCACATACTAGACTCACACTTTGAGAACAAATGTGGCCTAGGCATCCATTTTTTAAATCTGTCAGAACTCTTAACCCATGACACTCAGGATCTTTGATTGCTATCATTTTTAAATGTCAATTATGGAAAAAAATCTTCATAATGTTAACAAATCATGCATTTTGTACAACATCATGTCTAGAATAAAAATTAATTGTTCTCTTGTACAATATATTGTAGCTGAAATCCAGAATTGTACAATTAAAATTGATCAAAAGTTTAATTGTCCAAAATTACCAATTGTATTATTTCTCTTTATTGCCATTCTGCTAATAATACAATGCATTCTGACTGCAAAGACAGATCGAGATCGAAGTGACCGATGCTCTACAAAACAAAAAGAATTTCCAGAAAGTCAAGATAAAACCATCTCTTCCTTTCAAATATGGAATGCTGAAATCATCTTTAATATTCATCAGCAATAACAAGATTTTCAAATTAGCTGATGTGAAGGACATATTAACTGTAAATTTAGCGGCAATTTCATTAAGGATCAATAAGGCCTCAATAAGAAGTCATTTAACAACAAAAAAAACATGGTGACATGATGATTCATTCAGGAGATTTTTATTATGCCCGCTGTATTGCTCATCCTGACCATTCAAGCACAACCATTTTTGTTTAGACCTAACTAGATAACTTGGTATCACTTACATTCTCCCTGAGGCTGGAAAGATTAATCTTGTCATCATCAGACTCGTCAGAACTGTCTTCTAATACAGGCATAATCTGAAATAAAATATTATGATTGAAGCAAGGCATAATATGAAATACACAGTATGACTGAAGGCATAATATGAAATACACAATATGACTGAAGGCATAATATGAATTAAACAGTATGACTGAAGCAAGGCATAATATGAAATACACAATATGACTGAAGGCATAATATGAATTAACCAGTATGACTGAAGCAAGGCATAATATGAAATACACAATATGACTGAAGCAAGGCATAATATGAAATACACAGTATGACTGAAGGCATAATATGAATTAAACAGTATGACTGAAGCAAGGCATAATATGAAATACACAATATGACTGAAGGCATAATATGAATTAAACAGTATGACTGAAGGCATAATATGAATTAAACAGTATGACTGAAGCATGGCATAATATGAAATAAAATAGTACGATTGAAGCAAGGTATAATATGAAATACACAGTATGACTGAAGGCATAATATGAATTAAACAGTATGACTGAAGGCACAATATGAATTAAACAGTATGACTGAAACAAGACATAATTTGAAAGTATGATTGAAGGCATAATATGAAACCAACAGTAAGACAAGCATGGCATAAAACTGAATAACAGTATGACTGAAACAAGTTGTGAAACACAAGCAAGGCACTTGCACAAAATAGTCCCAGTTAAAAATATGTTCACATAACATTGATGCCCCACCAGTTTCTGCAGACCTGAATGAAAATCTTCACAAAAATGTGATGGCTGAACAGACAAGGGTAACATAAAAATGCCCTAACACTGTTGAGGTACACAAGTTTGTCAACTCATCAAAATAATTCTTATGGTCCTAACATTAAGAAATCAAGAGATACGTTATCTTCAAAAAATACATTGCATCAATTACACAACAAATTTGCCAAACAACAACATATTTTCCGAAATATTCCATTTTACAATCAATTGCATAGTTTTAAAGCACTGTTATGTGCTTAGGCTCGAATAAACAGTAACATAGAAAGCGTGAAAATAGCAAACTTGTAAAACTTAATAAACAATTTATTGAGCACAAATATTTTCCAGAAAAGAAAAATAAACTTACGGTTTTAAGAATCAATTCCAAACTTAATCCAAAAATAATTCAAAATATTATCCACTTGAGAAATTGCAAAAGTCCTGGTAATAAAATGTCCAAATAATTCTAAGTTCGAATTCCAGCAAAATATCCAATATGGAAGACGATATCACTTGATGAAGTCAGTTCTAATTAATAAAATCAATGAGCACAATTCTTTTCCAGATAAATAACAAAATAATTCCTCTTTATCCAAACGAATTGACATAATTTCCAGTACAAGGTAATTTATAATAACTCAAAAAGACACACAACTTAGTATTCTAAAAGCCCAACTTCTACTGAATAGCTCGCTCCCAAAACATAGTCTATATATCTGTTCTTACGTAAACAAGGGGTCACGTGATCTTCTAGAAACTATCAGAACAAATTTATGTTCAAAAACTCACATACCCAGTGTATGACCCAACTAAAATAAAAAGATGTTTATACAAAGCTTCATATTGTCCTTGGAACCAACCAATCATTTTAAAAGCTTGTATACAACTCTGAAACCAGGTCAGAAATGAGGTCAACACCTGGTGTTTACTCTGTAAAGTACAGGTCACCCCTCCCCCTTCAATGAACGAATCTTAAAACTTAAAATGCAAAATTTGAATCTAACAAACAGACAATAAGAATAAAAACAAATGATTTATATTAAATATACGTAACAGCAGAAAAGTTGAAAACAAAATCCTGACCTTTGATCTTCTTCCTGACCTTTGTGGTGAAAACTGAACATCTTCTGAATTTGCTTCCAGTATTGCATCTAGCACTTCTTCGGCAGTCTAAAGGCCATGCAAAACATAAATTTCATAACTATATTATGCTAGCTATTAATGAAAAACTATTTTTCTTGGTGTACACCAGATATTAAGCTTGTGATATAGCAAAGAAGAATTGTAAGAAAAGGATTTATTAATCAGCTTGACAATTGTGAAAAAAATAATTTAAATTTGCCAATTGACTTTTATAGTGTCAATGTATACACCTACACCCCACATATCAAAACCTGAAATAAAAGCACAAAGAATATTACAAACTGAATGTGGCCATTGAACACTGTATTGCAAAGACTGAAAATGAACAATTACTTTAGCCTAGAGAACTACTGGGATTTATTAGCTACAAGTCCTCCACTACTGTGAAATTCAAATTGCTTTATATCAAAGATTAAGAACATTTTCTTACCACAAACAAATATTACAAGGACGGAAAGGAAGTTCTACAACAAATGTAATATCTTCTGTAAAAAAAGGAATATTACTAAAAATGTTCCAAATTAGGACGTGACAATCATTTTTAAGTTCATGCCATCAAAGGCTTAGTGATTTCAACTGTATCTAGGTAATATAAGCAGACATGGGGGCTAAATGACAGACGAGTCCATCATTGAAGAGTGATTGAAGTACTATATGCAAAATAATCCTTTAAAAAGAACAAGTTGACTTGGCTGCTGTTTATGGTCTTAAAGCTGACTTCAGTGATTAATCTACCCCTGCGTCCCGCATCCAGCATGCACAAAAAAATGGCTGGGACTCATTAGTTGTTCATATGTGCATTCCTTTGGACGCAAGAAATTTTAAAGGACCAACATCGTGCTTATTGTGAATTTTGTTTAACAGGACTTTATTTTCACAAGGCAAATATTATTTCTGCACCGGTCATGTGGTACTCACTCCTTAACAGTATACTATTATGGGATGTCATCAGTTCCCGTCGTGTTTCCGGTTATAATGTCGCCAAAGAAGATGATGAAAATTGACCCTAAGCAAAGGACATTGGATATTTTGTTTAATGATTCAAATTCCACTGATCAGCAGCATTTGGTTTCGTCATCTGATGTTCAGGATGCAAACGTGTGCTCAGCCTCCAGCATAATACATAAATTAACAAAAATTCAACAGTTTCAGCCGAAGTGGTTAAAAACGGCTTATAGACAAGTTGGCCCAACTTGGACCGAAAATAACACAATTTGGCCCAACCAAAGACAATTCGGCCCAATTTTAAAATACAACTGACAAGTATTTATTTATAACATATATTTTGACAGTTCTAATATAATATGTTTTATAATAAAAATTGGAACATTTTGTGAACAAGATAAATGTTTTCCGCAGTTATAATGGTTAGGAAAAACCGGAGAAAAAAAGGAGTATAGTAGAGCTGTACGCTTGGTCTCAAAAACTTAATTCTCAAACAAAACAAGAGATATTCTCGTATTGAATGTATTTGTTACAAATAAATTTATACAGATAAAATGGTAGAAAATTGCATAATTAGTTATTTTGCGATAATTTAACATAAATTTAATTCAGAACATGATTCTGTTTTGCTGTTATATGTTACAAAAAAGATAGAAAAATGTGCACAATGAAAGATGCATCTTTACCAAAATTTCTTGTATTTTAAATTTCATTTAATTTGATAATGAATATTCAAAACACCACAAACATTTTAAGTCGTCAAATTAATACCATTCTAATCATAACAGTTTCCGATTCAAAATATTAGCACGAAAGTTTACAAAGTGTATGCCTTTTCAGTCAATCCAAACATATAACGTATGTATCAGAGACTTACGACAAGAGACCGTTCATTAAATATGTAATCGTTTTCACTCAGTTTTCCCTTCTGATATGTATACTGATGTATCTCAATGTGTTTGCAGAATCATTGTACTCAATACATTCGAGCGGGACTCATTATTTGAATATATGCGAGTCCTGTGACTCAATGGGATGAAATTGTAGATTAATCACTGTGACTTGGATGCTGTTTAAAGGCCTAAAGTTGACTTGGATGTTGTTCATGTGCCTAAAGCTGATTAGGATGTTATTTATGGGTGCTGACTTAAATGCAATTTATGTGCCTAAAGCTGACTTGGATTCTATTTATGTGCCTAAAGCTAGCTTGGATTCTATTTATGTGCCTAAAGCTGACTTGGATTCTATTTATGTGCCTAAAGTAAAATTGGGTGCTGTTTATGGGTTTAAAGCTGACTTGGATGCTATTTATGGGCCTAAAGTTGATTTGGATGCCGTTTACAAAAAATACATAAGAAACAACTAGATTCAACTTACAAATTTAGTCTTTGTCTTGCTTGTATTTTCATCTTGTTTCTCTGAAAGGAAGATATCATTTAAATTTGATGCATACTTGACATGTCCAAAATGTGTGTTGGTAAAAAGAAATTGATGCCTTAACAAGTGAAAAAGGTGTTATTAAACAAGCTGATCATGGTCTGCATGTCAAGCCTACCCCTTTTGATAACAAAGTATATCCTGACACAACCCCTGTACATTGATAATGAGGCATGGTCTGTCACTGTCCCTTGATTGATAATGTGGCATGGCCTGACACTGCCCCTGTGCTCTGATAATGAGGCATGGCCGGACACTGCACCTATGCTTTGATAATGAGGCATGACCTGACATTGCCCCTATGCTTTGATAATGAGGCATGGCCTGAGACTGTCCCTGTGCTTTGATAATGAAGCATGGCCAGACACTGCCCCTGTGCTTTGATAATGTGGCATGGTCTGTCACTGTCCCTTGATTGATAATGAGGCATGGCCTGACACTGCCCCTGTGCTTTGATAATGAGGCATGGCCTGACACTGTCCCTATGCTTTGATAATGAGGCATGGCCGGACACTGCCCCTATGCTTTGATAATGAGGCATGGCCTGACACTGCCCTTATGCTTTGATAATGAGGCATGACCTGACACTGCCCCTATGCTTTGATAATGAGGCATGGCCTGACACTGCCCTTATGCTTTGATAATGAGGCATGACCTGACACTGCCCCTATGCTTTGATAATGAGGCATGGCATGACACTGCCCCTATGCTTTGATAATGAGGCATGGCCAGACACTGCCCCTATGCTTTGATAATGAGGCATGGCCTGACACTACCCCTATGCTTGATAATGAGGCATGGCCAGACATTGCCCCTATGCTTTGATAATGAGGCATGGCTTATATTCTAGATCACTTACCAAGTCTGACAAGTTCTCAAAGGATATACTTGAATAATTAATTACTTGTTTAGATCGATACTAGTGTCCCAATGAAAACAGCAAGAAATACAAGATAAATTGACTGATACATTATTGTGTAGTAAAAATAATGTTTTAAAATAAAAAGAAAAGTTGAGAAAAGTTGAATATAGCAATTCTGAAGATCTATCTGGAAAATAACACTGCCTTGATCAACATAAATATATATGCATGGAAAGACATCACAGCATAACATGATCTGCCTCATAGTAGGTGTATAAAAATATTATGAATCACTTCAGATTGAAGATTTAAAATTTCACAATCTTGTTCACCAATAGATATTTGTGGCTACTTAATTTTATAGATCTATCATACAGAAGTTAAAAAGATCAAAATAAAATAATGAGCAAGTATACTCTACTTAATAGATTGTAATTAACTTCTGAGCATTTCTGAGTGAACAAGCTTAGTCAATTCTGCACTAAAATGAATTGATTATAACATGTTCATAAATAAATTAATACCAACGGTATTCAAGGATAGGTGTGCTAAAAAAAAGGCACAGACTTTAATCAATGTTTTATTGTCTTAACTACTATACTTTCGCTATGCACATATGCATTTAAGTGGAGCCGACTGCACAATGAAAATATTAGTTATATAATGGGACTAAAGCCAATAAGGCAAGTCCCCTGCCAGAAGCATCTGAACATTCTATATTTGTTAAGAATCATGTTGATGGTTTCATGTCATCAGAAATAATTTGAGCATATATGACAAGGCATTTATTGTTGGATATGTCAGTGCCTTCATCTGCAAATAAATATTTTGCAGGTCATGTATAAGACTATCTTCAACAACATTTGACAGACTCTCCAGTACCTCTGAACAGGTAGTAGCTGAGTCATACTGAATGGTAGAATTCTTCAAAATGCCTATAGTATCAATTTCTTCAGCTGTTAAGTCGTGTATTAAATTAGGAAGAGATCTGTATTATAAAAAGGGATGGCTTCTACACTCAACCAATGCAGCACTTTCACTGCTATGTCTTGTTTGTAAAACCGCATACAAATCTGGTGTTGTGGACTTGCAATAAGCAGTTTGTGTTCTGGTAACCCATCATGCCTTGTAGTGTTGTTCCGATTATCGATTATAATCGATCATCAGTTGGTTGAGCAAATCAATAATATAATAGATTGTGAAACTCCATAATCGATTGTGTGCAAGGGGAGACTACTTTTATGTGTCTGCAAAGCACAAAGGTTAGTAAAACTCCCAGCCACTAAAGTTGACCTGAAATTTTTTATTCCCTTCACAACTACAAATAAAAAAACTATTCATAATTAGGAATATATAGTTATTATTACATGGTCAAGTTGTTAAATTGTGGAGTTAATTTAAACACATTTTTTTGATTTGTTTCAGTTAAATTGCAACATCTTTTGTAGTATTTATAAACAATGACAAACAAGAAAATTATGTCTGTCTATACTTTAAATTATAGACACATCATATATGAATGAAAGGATTTCAGGGGATTGTAGCAGTATTTCAGTTACATGACTGATCAGCCATAAAAAGTTGCATTCATTTAACAAAGTTGTAGAACAAAAGTAACACACAATGTAATATTATTGTCAAGTTAAAGAATACATGACATTAAAAGGGATTACTCCTGTACATTTATAAACATATTGAACTCTTGATCAAAGATATAACTAACAAAAATTTTAATTTGCTCTTAGTAACCGATTATAATCGATGATCAGTTGGTTAAGGGGAACCGATTATCGATTATGAATTTCTGACCGATTCCCATCACTAATGCCTTGCCAGTGTACTGTTCTGAGTTATTTTTTTCTGCACATTTGGTCATGGAGGTGTTCGTTTATCGTTTAGCCTCGGTGTGTGTGTGTTTGTGTGTGTATGTATATATATGTGTATATATATATATATATATATATATATATATGGCAAAACATAAAGGCATCTTCACTGTCAAGTTCTTCACTCGACTTAACTTTTTTGAAAATGTAGCCAGCTGTATGTTTTCAACTACTGCGGCACAAACTATGTTTTATCTATTGAATAACCGGTACCTCATCTTAAGATGATGAAGGCTCCACTGGTTCCATAACAGTACTATTATTGACCGTCAGGTTGAAAAAAACAAGGTCCAAATGATAATTTCATTTGTTTTGAATGTATTTTAATCTGTTTGCCTTAGATGCTAATGCTAACAGTATTTTGGAACCACGCTAGGCATACAATTGAACAAATGAAATTGTTGCTTCGTTGCATAACAAGGATGTGCACAAAAATAAGTTTCACATGAGAATCACTTTAAAATCACGTGTTTATTTTCCGCCATTTTCTTGTGAATGGTGATTATATGGTTCTGAACATCCTGTTGCTACAAATGATGTGATAATTACAGGTCACATAATTACATAAGGTCAGCTCCAGGCTTCACACTGAGTTGTAACCCTATGTATTATGATAAAATTAGTGTAAGAAACTGATGTGCACAAGTTTTCCCTGCTTGGGAGAGTTGTAATCTAGCCAATAAAGTAGTTAGAACAAAACCTCTATGTTGTGTTAATTAGCAAAACATAACATTGGGGTGAGTAAATTTATGTACCGGTGATGATTTTTTTGTAGACTAAACCTTTGGTTTGTGTTAATCAGTAAAACATAACACTGGGGTGCATCAATTTATGTACCATCAAGGACTTTTATGCATCAAATCCATAAAATATGTGTATTTGATGCAAGACACAATAGTAGATAAAACACTGCACTAGTATTAAAACAAATGATTCCATACCATTTTACTATGGCTTACTATGGTGGGGGTGGCATGAAGAAAAATACTTTAAATATTAACTAGGTTTATAATTTAAATCTGACTTTAAATTCTTGATTCAACTTACATAGCTGCCAACCCCCGAGCAAAAAATACTGATTACTTGTGACAAAAATACTGATTTTCAGGAACAAATACTGATTTTTTAAAAAATTTTAATGCTTATATAACTATACGTATACAACCATCAGAAACTGTGCCTGACATAATTATTTAATGTCAAAGATGCACGTGTTGCATACTTGTATGATTTGGAGTTGCACCATGTTCCATTCGGGTGCCTATTCACAAGATACAAGAGTGCAACACACTCAAATACAAACTGTTTATAGGAGCCCTTTCCACGCCTTGTATCTTTTTCAATGATTGATTCCAATGTACCAACTTTCATTGATTATCTCAATTCTGAGATTTTCTTATTGAACTGTTTTCGTTTAAGCATAAGAGTGATCCTTGCGATTTTAATGTCTGGAAAACGTGTGAAAAATAAATCGCCAGCAACAATAGTAACTAAAAAAGGAAGGTTTATTTCTAAAAGAAATTTAATAAATCAAATTTCGATCGATGTACACTAAGGTTCTCTCTGGCATCTATCTACATCGTAAGTTCAGGCTGAGCTGCGTGTGATGAAACAGGAAGCAGATGTTTATTAGCTTTTTCGTGCTCTTGCATTTCATGGGCGTCTCCTTGCCCAATAGCGAAATCACGTTACACACTTTGCAAAACGTCAAGTTTTCTCCTTTTCTGTTATGTTTCCACAAATCTAAAAGACGGCACAAATGTCTTTCCAGTTGTTTCCTTCTATTTTTCCTGGAGAAAATTCTGAATATTCCGCTTTCCTATTTAACATGGTTAGAAGCTGAATATTACGAAAACGAGATACAGCAACAGCGGTAACTATTGCGAAATCCAATATGGCGGATAACGACAGGAATGGTAGCCTCGATTTAGAATGAACCAATCGTATTGTAGAACTTTACTCGTATACACCAGTGAAATATTATATCAAAATAGAACCAAATGCCCGTTCTAAACTGACAATTCCAAAGAAAATTTTTTATCATTTTTTTAAATTTGAAAACGTATTTTTTCCCAAAATAAACGTACACCCGTATTCAGGTCCAAAATACGGGACAAATACGGAAAAAACGGGACAGTTGGCAGCTATGAACTTACATAAACCGCAAAAAATTGGTACCTCATGAATTACATGTGCTTCACAGTAGCTTAAAATCCAGCAGATGTATATACAGACACTGCTGTCATCTTTTAAAGCAAACTATAAACACGAATATCAAAAAAAAAGTATTCACATTGAGAGAGAATCAAGGATGATTGTAAAAGATACCATTTGCTCTCTTTAATCAATTTGGAGTGAAAGAGTAGCTTTTGGAATGAAACTTTCAGAAAGAATGGATTTCCTTTAGTCACCAACAAGTGATGACTTTCTATAGAAAAGCACCAGGCCAAGTTAATTACTATAGTACACTCCCATCTTACAGTAAAAAACACAGTTATGGTTAGAAAACTATTAAAAATAAATACCACTCTCCCTGCTATAATGCACTTCTCACTATAACAAGGTTTAGTACATAACACAGTTCTTACTATACAGTTCTCACTATACCAAGGTTTAGTACATAACACAGTTCTTACTATACAGTTCTCACTATAACAAGGTTTAGTACATAACACAGTTCTTACTATACAGTTCTCACTATAACAAGGTTTAGTACATAACACAGTTCTTACTATAATATGGTTCAGTACCCACAATTAAGCATTGGTACATAACATGGTTCAGTACCCACAATTAAGCATTGGTACATAACATGGTTCTCACAGTAACATGTTTTGGTATATAGTACAGTACCCACTATAACAAGGGAGAGCTTTATGGAAATGGTATAATAAATAATTCAAATGTTATTTTACTACAGTAAAATCTTAAGGTACAATTATTTAATTACACATTTTGATGAAGAATTGTATCAAGCATTGGATCTATATAAAAAATGACTGTATTAGAAATTGATAAACCTAGTCAATCTTGCAAAAGTGTCTTGGAAATTCTGGATCATTATGATACAAAAGCAACATGTCTATAGACTGCTGTCATGTCTTTACTCTGTTACATAAAAACTCAACCTACCAGTAGAGGTAGCATCCCTTGAACCATCACTATCATCGTCATCAAGGATATGACGTACCTGTAAAATGTAATTTTTTAAATGTTTTAGAATCATTCACATGTTTTGATTAACCATAAATGCTAAATAGAAAATATGGTTTTAAATTTTAACTTGCAATAAAGTTATACACTCAAAACTGTCAAATGGACTGGCATAAATCCATATACTCTGGACATTGAACAAATAATAAACACAACTGAGAACCAAATGTAACATATTTCACTGCACGACATGCCAGAAGTGTAACTCTCATATTCAGTACAAATAAACAAATTGTGAGGCAAATATTGAAACTTCACATAAAAGTGGCCATATCAGTGAAGTACAACTTAAATCATACATGGTGAAAAAGTCTGGAACATCTTCTTGATATCATGGTCTCTGCAACTAAGGATGGGAAAAATTAATCAGCGCTGAATGGGGGGAGGTAGATTTTAAACCACTAGTCAGTCATCTTGAGTTTGCTAATTTGTCAAAGGCAATCAATTTTTTTTAAACATAAATGCATGTGCCTGCATCAGCTGTCTCAGTTGAATTCTCAACTGAATGAAACAAAAGGCAAATGACTAATAGTTTGTCATGACTGTTGAAGATTCGTGTACAGGGTAAGTATTCTTTTGTATAAATACTTCATCTCATGCATCGATATGAGTATCAATATGGAAGAATATTGAAACATCCACCTCAAAACAATCTTCCACAAAAAACTTGTCCAATAGGGAATGACAAATAAAAACTTTATCCTTTCATTTGATATCAGGAAGATCCAGTAATAGAATTGCAAGCTTTGAATGTTCCTTGTCATCTCTACTGTGCTCTTCCTTAGAAGGGTGTACACCTCTGGTTGTAGATATACCAGCTGGGACTGGTGAAACAAAATTGAGGTCCTTGAAAGAGCTGGCAGGCCCAGTAAGTGAAACAGGCAATTACTATTTATTGTACAAAAGATCAACCAGGGTTGCCACCTGATTGGAATGAAAATCAGGATGCCAAAGGATCAGATTTTGCATATACTTTAGTGCATTCCTTGCAGAATATCTGCATCATGGCTGCTCTCTTCAAAGGCTGCACAGCCATTGTGAAAATAAAGCAAGCAACGTTTAATGTCTTATATTGTTGACAAGAATGATGTACAACAATGCGAAAAAATAGTGATGTGAAATTCAGATGAGAAAATCCATATGAGAGAGGTTCATCTTGGAACTTGCCAGTATTCACAAAATCTGAGTTTGTTGTCTTCCTTTTGATCTTTGGTGTGCGCAGATTACTGATTCACAAAGAGCCACAAAAATAGTCCGGTCCAGTAGAGACTGAACAGTAACCATTCATGTCAAGCCAAAGTTCCTAGATGTGCCAACAGTTGTCTACCTGCTAACAGTTGCCTACCTGAATGGCAGGTACTTGATGGTTAAACAATCAAACAAAAATATTACACTGTGCAAAGCATTTTCACACCAGTGACTTTGAACTAATTTGCAAGAGTTCTTGCACATCATTGCTTTCCACATGCATCAATTTTAAAGAAATTTCCAAGATTTATGCACTTACTTGTTCATGCAGCAATTTTGTATAAACAATATTTGCTGCAAGTACTAATTTTTGATGCAAACAAAACATCATGCTTCATGGTAAGGAATTTACAGATGGTTCGAGACATATGATAATTCTGTTAATCAAAAAAGATTTTAGTGGCATGAAAAATATCTGAAATATAGGAAAACCTGTCTTGAAAGACCACTGATATGTGATACCACCTGTCTTGAGAGGCCATATTCTCAATGCACAAATTAATGATTATGTAGTGCTTTGACCTGTTATGAGAGACCACCTGTCTTGAGAGACAATAATTTTATGGTAGAAGGGGTGGTCTTTCAAGACAGGTTCTAGTGTAATGGGAATATCACATTATTCAAATCATATACAGTGACCCGACTATAGAACACTCCATTATAATATTAGTTCAAATATAACATGCTCGTGACATGGCTCCTGAAAATTTCATATACTGTGTGACCCGCTACAGTATGCTCTGTTATAACATGAATTTGGATATAACACAGTTGTAGCGTGGTTCTCAAAATTTCATATACATGTATTTTTTTCTTCTTAAAAGTATGAAAAGTAATGTGTAAATAGTATATTATCGAAACAAAATAATGAACATTTATTATGTTTAGTTTCCATTCAAATCTTTAATATTTTTTCATTTATTTCTCTACAACTTTGTTAGATTTATTGTTGCAATGCAATAACAAGAGTTGAGAGAGCAATGGATGACTCTCCTGTAAGCAATGAAGGTAATGTGATGGCATACAAGAGCAATCACACTCTTCAAGATGCAAGCCTTGATATGTTTACTTCCTTATTACATCATCACAAAAATGGCTACTCACTTCTTCCCCATTACTGAATTTGTACATTGGGAATTACTTCCCAACCCATATCATGTCTTCCAGCAAGTTCAAACTTCCCCATCTTGGAAATCAGAGAAAAAATAAACTTCAACCTAAACTTCTGATCTAGCATAAGCCTTGATTTGTACTCAAGATATGTTATTATAATTCTAAATTTCTGTAATTATTTTAACTTGATTCATGGTGTCATGATAACCTGAAAATTGGTTACAGCATATGTGAATGGGCTTCACTCTGGAAATTAATGTATTATGCAATCAATTTTCAAACCTCGTTGCTTTAGCATCTTGTAAAATACAAAGTTCAATTTTTTTTTAAAATAAACACTAAATAAAACAATTGTGTTAAGAAATAAAAAATAAAAAGTAACCTTCTTCTTTGGTCTTCTCTGGATAACCTCTTCATCACTGTCAATATTTTCTCCTGGAAAAAAAAAAGAAAGAAAAGCAAATAACTAGCCAAATGAGTGTGAGGAATATTCAACTAAATAAAAAATGATTTGTGAAAAGTTTTCAAAAAATAAGGTTTGCATCAAGTCCAAATTAATAAAAACAAGCATCATTTCTTCCTGACAATAAATCTTAACCCTTAAAGTGCTGCATTGTTTTGCAGTAAAAGGTCCCTCAGTGCTGAATTGTTTCTGGGGAGAAAAGAAAACTGCATAGTCTTTAATTGCATGTATTTCATTAAATATACACTATTGATAGACAAACCCTATATAAAAAATGATCGTGCGTGTCTATACTTCAAGATTAGCATCAAGACACATGTGTAGGTTTAACATATTTGCAGGGACAGGTGTAAATACAGGTAAAATGACAAGTTACAATTGTATTTCATCAGTAGTTTTGTTTGTTTTTGATGGAAAAGTTCAAATATATCAAAGAAATGTTATATTCTTTAGTAGTCCAATGGTGCACATGTTATGTGTCACAATGTTATATATAAATTGTGAAAATCACAGGTAAAGGCAGGGTGACAGTTTTGCAAAAATCTACTCCATGAATGTCAGAGGTATGTTTAAACCCTCCAGTCAGCAATTAATGTTCATGAAAAACTATCACCTGTTATTTATTATAATATCATCAAACCGAGGTCCATATCTGGTGATTAAACCTCAGCAATGGCTTTATTTTTGTTCAATCATTGGGCTGATTTTGTGTGACGAGTCACCTTAATTGTTCTCATTGTCTGACAAGTGTAAATTGCTTGGAATAGCTTGAAATCTATCCCATACTTATTTTTTTGCTGAAGTATGCGGTTGATATCACATCATCAATAGCCCATTAGGAATCGAGATCAGACATATGTACCAAACCCATTGTTTTAATCGATGCGAAAACGTTTTAGATGCTCAGATAAGACAGGAAGCCATTTCTTCATGCGACTTTTTTTGTTCAAGTCTGCCCCATGAACTCTCTGATCTGCATTACGATTTGTTTGATCTATCAGATGCAATAACTCGTCATCTAAGAAAAGTCTTCAATAGGTTCATCACTCACCATCTCGACACTTAATTTTGAATTACCAGTGAATGGGGGTTGACAGGCGTGCCATCTTTTCACGTCAAGAGAGCAAGTACATCCGACTCCAGTTCCACGTAAATGTGTATTTCCATCAATACCTCGCTTGCTCCAATAATGTCATTTTTCTCAAATTATTCAAAATCACTATTAGCATCACTATCAGAAGCGAATATTTGTTGCAAGAAATCAACTTCGTATTCAGCGTTGGCCATTTTAGCTTTGCACAAGTACCATGTGTTTAGAAGCAAGCATTTGTAAAATTACATCGTTAATAATATAGTAAAGTACTGCAGAATGCTTGTTCTGGGCCTTTTAAAACCAATCAAATATAGTTTTACAGGCATTTATGGCAAGATGAAGTTATAGAATGCGATCATTGTTGCTCACCTCGAAGCGACTAAAGTCGCGACACGCACTACGGGACCAAAAACAACAGCGCGACTATAGTCGCAAAACGCATTTTAAGGGTTAATCAAAGTAGTCTGTTCCACATATTATTACAATCCCTCTGCACGACAATCAAAACAATTCATAAAAACTATAGAAACCATACCTGTATCTGGACTCCTGGTGGAACGAACATCTTCATCCATCCCAGAGTCAGCCTTTTCATTATTCTCCACACCCTTGACTGCTTCTTGGAGAATCTATTTAAAATTTGAAGAAAGATTAAACAATTGGAAAGGTGAGCAATGTACTCCTATCAATAAACACTGTGTCACCTGCATCACACACCTACCATTATAGTAGAGATGAATCAATATTAACAAAAGGTGCACACGACTTCCACGACTTGATTATTGATCAAATGATCCCAGGTGATTGAACCCCCAATGATTGGTCAACATGCATATATTGGTTGATCTTCACAAATTCTGTAATATCATGCATCCAGCTGCAAATCAGAAAGGACATTAACTCTCACAAAAACTGGATCACAAGAAGCATCAAACTGTATACCATTGAGACAGGTTTATTTTTGTTTGTGATTTGGATTTATAATGTAGCTTTAACAATTTTTCAGTGATATCGCTATGGTGTCTGCATTGTGGCAGTTTGTAGTGATATAGCTGACATGTAGCATTATGTTCCACCCATTATCCAGACACCAGGCCAACCAGTCCTAACACTAACCTGTTAATAATGAGCACCAAGCAAGGCAGATGTTAGTATCATTTTTATAAGACTTTGGTATGACTCGGCAGGTGATCGAACCCACAACCTCCCACATCTGAGGCGAACACTCTAAACACTAGGCCACAGGAGCATGTTCCTGGCTATGATGACGGAAACTCGTCCAACAGCAGTTGGTCAGTTATGGTGAAAAGATCGCCTGAACAGCAGATGGTTGAGAATGAAACAATGAAATCTTAAGTCAGATAAGATACTGTACATCAAAGAGTCTTGTCTGTTAAATGATAGAAAGATTTCTAAAAACACTCAGGAGTAGATATCTCTGAAATGAATTTTGGATCAAATGGTATTGCCACAGCCAATGATGTGGGAGGTCGTTGGTTCTATCCACGGCCTCGTTTGGTGCTCTGCATTAGTGTTAGGACTGGTCGGTCTGGTGTCAGAATAATGTGACTGGGTGGGGCATCATGCTACATGTCTGCGGCATATGCCCCAATGCTAGAATCACTATAAACTGCCACACTGCACACTTTGGTACGACATGGGATTAACCACTCCGGTGGCCTAGTGGTTAGAGCGTCTGCCTGGAAACGGGAGGTCATCGGTTCGATCCCCAGCAGAGTCATACCAAAGACTTACAAAAATGGTACTAACAGCTGCATCGCTTGACGCTCAGCATTAAGAGGTTAGTGTTAGGACTGGTCGGCCTGGTGTCAGGATAATGTGACTGGGTGAGACATCATGCTACATGTCTGCGGCATGATGTCTCAGTGCTAGACATCACTATAAACTGCCTCAATGCAGACATTGTAGCGATATGACTGAAACATTGTTAAAGCTACGTTAAAAATCCTAATCAAACAAACAAACAACTTGGGATCTAATCCGCGACCTCCTGCTTCCGCGGTGGACGCTCTAACCACTAGGCCATTGAAACGGTCTTCATTAGTTTGTGTAACAGCGAAAATAAAAGTACTGCAGTATAGAAAATTATCACTGTAGACGATCGATTAATTTTCTGATCAGTCTTATTACATAAATGAAGAAAAAGGGGAAAATATTGTCTGATATAACAGCATGCTGAATGTAATTGAAATATGAGAGAGAGAGAGAGAGAGAGAGAGAGAGAGAGAGAGAGAGAGAGAGAGAGAGAGAATTATGGGGTATATAATTTTAACGGTAGGCCCCTAAATTAAAATGAAGACAATGGTGTAATGCTTATGAATTTCCATAAATGTCCGATATTTCCATTGACGTGGAGCGAAATATCCATGGGCCGAAACGTCCATGTACCGGGTGGGGCGAAATGTCCATTGAAGTGGGGCGAAATGTCCATAATCCGTTTTCAATATATACACTGTATGAAAATGCTCACTTTCTGGAGAATTCTTTATTTTTGCAGGCAATACAATTAATCATACAATGTAAGACATAGCACATGCCGATTTTGTTTTGTTTTGTGCTATCACCCCCCAGAATAAAAATATTGGGTTGTAGGACTAGCATTAAAATAAGTTGTTTACACTTGCTATGATCAAAACCCATGAAAAGGAGTATATTCAATTTGTTATTTCTAATGATTTGACCTTCAAAAAAATGCCATATTTATAACCCGAGATAAAAAAAAAAAAAATTAACTTGGCCTGTTATCCCTATATCATATGGTGCGAATGACGATTTTCAAGCAGTCAAGACGTCCGTGTAAGCTGTTTAACTTATATTATTTCACTATGAGTCGAAAAATTACATTATTTTCTTCTTCACCAACATTGGGTTGCATGTTTCAGACAGTCTCTAATAAACAACAAATGTTTTCATCAAGAAACGTTTTCTATGAATACTTCTTGTACAAACCCACAAGAAGCGCAAATGTTGATATTTCCCGCGTTGTCCAAAAGCACTTCCGGCAAATAACCAGCGAACAATTTTTAAACTGGAAGAGGACTGATCTCAGTAAGTTGCGTTCGAATTCTCGAACAAAATTGTCATATCTTCTTATATTTTTTTTAAATATTACTATTTTTATATTGTTGTTGTTTTTTTTTCATTCATAATAAATTTATAAAATAGTTTAGGAGAAAGACTTAGCATACCATATATTAGTAGTAGCTGATATTTACACTAATACATTAGTTTTAAAAATGGTATCGTTTGCTAAGTAAGTGGATATAATAATAATAATAATAATAATAATAATAATAATAATAATAATAATGAGGACTTTGTAAAGCGCCTAATCTTTAGAAGCTCTAAGCGCTTAACGACATCTATAATGATATGACTACAAAAAGAAAACAAAAATACCATGAAATTAGAAAAAATAAAAAACAAAAAAAAATTATTTCAGGTAGGAAACATTATTAGGCCTTTAAGTTTGTTCTTGCAGTCGAAAAAGGTGAGTTTTAAGAGCACTCTTGAAAGAGATCACAGTGTCTTTGTGTCTAATTCTAATTCAATGGGCAATTCATTCCACGTTGCTGGGCCCTGGTATGCAACAGATCGTTGCCCATGTGACTTCGTTTTCATAGTGGGAATGATGAGCATGCGATCGTCAGAAGAGGAGCGTAAGTATCTTGCTGGTGTGTACACATGGGTGAGGCCGGATAGTTATGTTGGACTGAAATCCGTCAGTGAAACGTAGTACAGAGAACAAATTTTGTGTTTGATTTTGGATTGAATAGTTAGCCATTGTTGGCTAAAGAGCAGCGGGGAGGTGTGCTCTGATCGTGGTACTCTAAAGATGATCCAAGCAGCTGCGTTTTGAACTATTTGAAGTTTCTGGCGTAGATACTGAGATGAGACAGACACAATTGAGTTACAATAATCCAGTCTTTAAAGTACTAATGAACACAAGTGTTTTAGCGGCATCAACTGAAAGATATTTGCGAATGGAGCTGATGCGTCTCAAATCAAGATATTGTTACACGCAGAGGAATTTCACTTGACCGAGCGGTGCTAAAACCCTAGCGCGAATCCCGCGGGAAGTCATGTGTTTCCCCAAATTTACAAAGACTTCCATAAAACTTAAGTTGTAAATTGGAAAGTCAGACATGTCTGTCTTTACATACTAAATTTTGCTCTAATCAATTGGAGACCACAGATGAAACAACTTGCCAAAAGTCCATTAACCGCACCTTTGCGTGGTTTTTCTTCATTATTATCAGAGTTCCGTACCGCCAGCCGGTTATGCCATAGAAAATACACTAGTATCCCCTTTCTCAATGGGAACTATTTAACTGCGCCACCCTAGGCCAGTCAATACACACTTTTGCCGGCGTATCACGTTTATATAATTACGCCTATTTTCCACTATGGACACATAAACGGTATCTACCAAGTCCCAACTTATTGATTCCATTGTGTAATTTACTGGTTTTCTACCGTAAATACTGCTATCTCAACCACAACACTATTATACAACACTAGATTTTAATATGGACTATCTTACTCCAGGGACAGTCATTCGGTTTGGACCTAAATTCACTACTAGTGAACCCTAGCATTGTTCGAACTCACTAACACTCGGCTCAGTGACGTTTGCTCCTAATAACTGGCTAATCATTTCGGGCTAGGTATATTTACATGGCGCCGAATCCCAATAATCACACAAATAAATCTAAGAATTGCTTAAAAACGGGGCGCTATCAAATGTGCATACTCCAGTTTTATTACAATATGCAGTTTTGCAAATGTTCATGACATGTTGGTTCAGTTTGAGAGTACTGTCAAGAGTATCACCTAGTTTTCGTACTGAATGTGTGAATTTAATGTTGGTGCTGCTGATATGTACTGTATGAGGTAAAGGATGTGAATGAGAAAGTCTTTGTGTTTTGATCAGAATGATCTGTTTTATCGTCATTCATCTGCAGCTTGTTACATGTCATCCATGATTTCACATCAGAAATGCACCTCTCTACAACTTGGATGGTAACATCAACTTCATTTGGGTGGCTAGATTTATATATTTGAGTGTCATCAGCATACAATTGGTGAGACACTGGATGATAATCTATGACATTTGAGAGCGGCTGGGTGTACAGAATGAAAGGAACAGGTCCAAGTACTGACCCCTGTGGAACACCACAACATAGATCAACTGGGCTGGAGTGTGTTTCAATTGCAGATACATTTTGTGACCTGTTGACTAAGTTGGACTTGAACCACAGTACGGCTGTATTGTGAATGCCAAATACATTATGGAGACGGGGAAGTAACATATCATGGTATTTTGTATCAAATGCTGCAGACAAATCAAGGAGGAGGATGACTATATTCGTTCTGCTATTTACGCTAAATCCGTTCACACCTTTAAATATTCCATCAGCTTACATATTGTTTTTAAAAAATGTGACACATGATTTAAGTGAGAATATTGTGTAATTTCATTTTGTTCATCTAAAATTTATCACTTAAAATATATGTACATTGAAATTCTGAATATAAAATTTCTCCAATGGCCACATGTAATTATTAAATATAGTCCAAGGGCTATATTTAATGTATATCTTCGTGTTTTTATACGAAGTAAAAGAAAAAAACACAAATCAGTGCGCATTTGAACAAAATTAAGATCACTCAAACACATTAATCCACCCACCCTCAGACATCTGTTTGCTTAAAAACATTATAGAGACTCCTTTGTCCGACCAACATTTACCATTAATTATTTAAACTTCATGTTTGTACTCAAATTAAACTATTATTATATGAAATTATCATTTTAAGAGTTTTGTATAGTCGCACATCATTAAAATGCAATAGCAAAAGTATTTGTACTGTTACGAGCCTGTGCTCTTAAATTAAGTAACAGAAAATAAAGAAAGACAAGAAGCTTTATAACATTGAACACATAATTTATTTCACTTGAATACAAATTGAAAATGAGAAAAAATAATTCACGGTATTGTGAATTAATACCCAAAATAATTCAAGAATTACATACATGAATCCTAATAACTGAAATTCCTAAACAAAACATAGTACAAGTGCAAAATAAATCCAAAAACTGACGGCGATGATGTGTTTGCGGTAGCTTATAAAGTCTTGATGTGTCAATAGTTATTTGTTAAAATCACAGCATTATAATTCCAGGTTTGAATTCACTATAAATTTCAGCGAATGTCTCTATCTAAGAATTTTATCAGAGCGCTTGAATTCAATAATTTGAAGAAAATAGATTCCAACCCAACATTACTGGTCACAACAAGTAATACGGTTTGATTGTAATAAGATTTAAACACGAATACAATAATCCTCTGAACTACAAGATTATATAATTCTCTACTTGACCGCAGGTCACATTAACATTTTCTGAACATAAATTATTACCTAATGGAAAATAACTTTCTAGAATGATCCTAAAAACATAAAATCCATAACCTGGATAATACTCAGGAATTTCCCAAATCAAGACACATATAAACATATTTACTTCTTCTATTAATAATAATAATGATTTTAAACCTATTCAGATAGACTCGTTTTAGGTATGTATTAGTTGTTTACACATAATAAAAAATAAAAAAATAAATTTGGATCAAGCAGAAATAAAATCAATTTTGGACAAGATCAAGTCCAACATCAATGTTACACAAGAATAACATGTAATGAAAATTGTTTTAAAAAATATTAAAATAAACTAACAAGCTATGTAAATTTAATATACATAACAGTACAAACTCAACAAAATTATATAAAGACTATTCTGTGTCGCTTACGTAAGAGTATAATCAATTGAAAAATGATATCGTTTTCCTTTCGTAATAAAGTTTGAAATAAAGTAGGTTCGAGACATATATAAAGAAAGATACTTCGACAATATGTATGTATGTATGTATGTATGTATGTATGTATGTATGTATGTATGTATGTATGTATGTATGTATGTATGTATGTATTGTTTCATATATCTTGATTTAATTTATATTTGATTTAAGATAATTGTTTATCAGTTTTAATTTTCTTTTAAATATATTTTCCATTGCATGCTATTATAATTAATTTTATTTACTCGAGATATTTACAGAATTTCAGTTCAGTTTTTCGAAAACCTATAATTAGAAATATTGTATCCAAATTGACATAGTTCCTCACCTGAATACTTAATTTTGATGTTTAACAAATATTTCGTTTTCAGTGCAAGTTTCATATGGATCAAAATTGAGGCTGTATTAGAGTACGTGACCCTAAGATGTAAATATCGTAACGTGACCCTCGATTTCGCAACTCAAGGATTTCCGAAACTGCATCTTAGATTAGTGTATAGCCTTTCTCTTTCGAGAAGTTAGTTAATCTGAGCTTTCAAATACTCGATGTCAGGTCGTTTTTCTTCTGTTGTGACTAGTTAAGTTTTATTTTAATTTTTATTAAAATTATTTGGATTCTAAATGATTCATTCGTTCTCTGGAAATATTTGAGTGCTCATAAAGAATTCGTAGACAAAGACATTTCTTGAAATTTTATTCGAAATTCAAACACCGGTATGTTATTTCTTGTGGTTCTACCAGGAACTGTGGACAACAGTACTATAGAGGTTACATCATGTCATCGCCTTCCATCTGGGATTTTCATCGGGAGTCAAACATGAATTCATTGGAACATTTCATTAATAGGACTTTTACAACTGAATTCGTGGATAATTATTTGATCATGATTTGATTTGGATTCTTAAAGTTCTTTTTTCTCTCTTCAGTTTTACATATTTTTCCAGGGAAATAAACTATTTGCTAACTTTTACAAAGCTTGTTTGTTTTCACTCTTTCTTTGTTACTATTTATTAGAGCCTAAACACGGAAAATATAAATTAGGTAGCTCGTCCTCGAATATTTTAATTTTGGCTAAAATATTTCATAACACGTTTTTGTTTTAAGTTTGAATTCCTTTCGTTTTTAACATTTTTTAAAACATCCGAAGTGAAATCGGCAAGCTTTCCTTACAATGGCACCAAAGGTGGAAATCTTTCTTTCAAATCCTACCCAGGAGGAATTAGACCTTTTGGAGAGAACAAAGATGAATTGATTCAACTTTACCGAAAATACGATCTTACTGAGGCAAAACAATGAAACAAGACATAAAAATAATGTTGGTCCAGAGGAATGTTTTGGATAAAAATGAGTTGGTTTCGACTCTAATGTAAAAGTAAAAGAATTAAAATTAAAATATAAGATGGAATCGGAGTTAAAAAGGCTCAAACTTCAGAAAGATAAAGAAGAGAAACAAATATAAGTTGCAATTGGAGAAAGAGAAAGAACAATTGAAATTGGAGAAAGAGTAAAAACAATGTGATTACAGAAGGAAGACAAACAAATCCCGTTGCAATTTGAGAGAGAGAGAGAGAGAGAGAGAGAGAGAGACAGACAGACAGACTAAACAAATGCAATTAAATCAGGAAGAAAGACAGAAAGACAAATTCAGTTACAAGAAAAACAAATTCATTTACAATTTGAGAAAGAGGAGAGAGGGGAGAGAAAGAAAATCAGATGCAAACAGTGGCGTCGCTAGGGGGGTACGTACCGCACCGGGTGACACCATCTCAGAGGGGTGACACCAAAATGAAAAATTGCAAATTTTACAGAGCACATACTGCTCGGTCTAGTCGGATTTCATAAGCGGATAACCGATCATAGTTAAATACATGACTAGCAGGCACAGGGTGCCACCATACAGTCTGCAGAGCGTCTTATGCTTATTTGAATGAGATTCAGAGCTGGTCGGAGCAAAATTTGGAAATCCATGGTGGAAGTCTGGAGGGGTGACACCATAAGTTTACCGCACTGGGTGACACCAACCATAGCGACGCCGCTGGATGCAAATGCAAATGCAGTTAGATAAGAAAGAAAGAGGGAAAGAGATGGAATATGAATTTAAATTAAAAGAAATGGAGCTGGCAAGTAAAAAAGCGCATTCATACTTCAAATCCAAATTTAAGTTTGATCTTGCAAAGAATATTAGGTTAGTGCCCCATTTCAGAGAAAGAGGAGTAGATAATTAGTTTATTACTTGTTTTGAAAAAGTTGCTTAAAATTTTAAATGACCAAGCTATCAAATTCTGAAAGATTGCATCTTAAGGGTTTGTGAGTTAGTCCCTGAAGGTTATTTGCACAAATGCAGAAACTATAAAGAAAACAACAACAGAAGCTGGACAAACTCATGTCGAATTTGCTAGCGAAAAGAGCAGTTATTCGATAAATGGTGTTAAGCCAAGAAAGTTGAACAATATTACCTCTCAAACAACTGGTATTACTTGAAGAGTTTAAGAACTGTGTCCATGGTAACATTAAGACTTATCTTGAGGTGCAAAAGATCGAAACCTTGGAAAATGCTGCTAGAGCTGCTGATGAGTATTCTTTAACTCATAAAGATTCTTTTGCAAATAAGTCTTCTGACAGAAAAGTATTTCAGCCTAATATAAGTCCTTCTAAATCTTAAACTGGCCCAACTTCTAAAACTCAAGCTTCTGATCAGCTTGATTCAAGATCCTTGTCTCTTCATATGTGTACCTTTTGCAAGAAAAAAAGGATACGTTTGTTCTGGTTCCTACTAACTGAAAAATAGACATCAGAATCAAAACTGACCTGTTTCAGCATGCTCTTATTTGTAAGAGGTCAAGACCACGGTAATGTATTGAAAGCAATACATTTGTTGGGTCTAATAAAACCCGGTTTAATTTTATTATGGAGAATTATTAACCATGCATATCGATAGGTTCTATATCACTCTTGGGTGATTTTGCCTGTCCTACCCCTATTAAAATTGTAAGGGACATATGAGCTTCACATTATTGTCAGGTACGTTGCCTTTTTTTTTTCTGAGAAGTCTTCTTCTAATGAAAGTGTTCTTGTTCGGGGAGTAGAGTGAGGCTTTGTTAATGTTCATTGTGTTCATAGTGTCAATTTGTCATCAGACTTAGTTTCAGAACTAGTGACAGTCGGAACGGTTAAACCTTTACATGTAGATGGCATTCGTTTTTTTTTTTTTTAATACTAGGCAACGACCTAGCTGGAGACAAGGTTGTGGTTAATCCACTTGTAACTGGCAAGCCTAGTTTGGATCTGAAAGTAAATCCAATTGAAAAAGAATTCTTTATTTATTGCTTGTGCAGTTACCATGACAACGAAATCTCTTGAAAATGATTTTGATAAGGAAAGTATCCCTTTAGCTGACACATGTATTAGTCAGTCTTTTTTATGGCGTCAGTTTCACTTCTTGTTTGGATCCATCAAAAGGTAGTGATCACAGTGATCCTCTTTTAACTACTAATTCTTTTTAATCTAATTAGGGTGACCAACGATAATCATCTGTCGTCGAACATGCGAAAGACGCTGAGTTAATTAATTGGGTTCTTATGAGAAAATAGAGACCACCTGAGGAACTTGCTGGTAACAATTTGTTTTAAGAGCATATACTCGCAATATTAACAATGTAAATAAAATATACATAACATGCCAACCATTTTCAAAGTCTTGTTACTCCTCGTGAACGGAGACTAAAGACTTCTTATGGTGCCCAGTCTTTAAGAAAAAAAAAAAAAACTACGCAAATCCGAAATCTAGTGTGGACACAACAGCAGGTATGGTATGGACCTGACATCCAGTATGGTCCACCGTGGCCACTCCTACTGCGAATTCTCCTAAATCGAAGATCAAATGGACATGGGGATTTCACCAGCAGATTTCTTACGGTGTTTATATAGTTGATTCTGACTGTAAAATGGCCAATCTGACATCACGTATGACCACCATGGTGGACATCTTGACAAATCTTCTTGTCGCTGCTCATGCAGAAAATTGCTGGACATAGGATTTCACATCAAAAAAAAAAAAAAGGATTGTAATTATACATACCTGTTAAGTCTCATAAAGACATACACGTCACGGCTCACAGAGTCGCGTGAGACACTCGCATTTTGTACAGAATGCTCGCATGCGCATCCGGAATTTTCGCAACCATTCTTTAAAAAAAAATATTTTAGGACGGTCGAGAAATAGAAAGTTTCAAGATAAATAGTAAAAAGCAATTCTTTTTCAATGCGACTTGACAGTATCATTAGAAGTCTTTTAGCGATTGCCTTTAGGACGGGAGTGATAAAATAAAGTTTCTAGATAAAAAAAAAAGAAGTAAAAGCAACTATCGGGATGAGAAATTACAAAGAAAGTTTGAACTTCAAAATACTAACCAAAAAGGTTTTCAAAACATGGGATGCCGCCTCGAGTTTCGAACCCGCGACTTCTTGTTTGGCAGTTGTGACACACAGAAAGACAACGAGTTTATATATAAAATGGACATATTTTTCAATCCGGAATTGATCTGAACAGAGATAGTATGTTATCAGCTCGGAATTAGAAAATTATAGCACGTATATTTAGTAGTTAGAAAATATTTGGACATGCACGACATATTTAAACTAGACCAAACCGCGCCTCACATGATCCGCTTTGCGCGTAACTGCGGATGAACTTTAGTTCATCATTAATACACCAACTGTGTGTGTGTGTGTGTGTGTGTGTGTGTGTGTGTGTGTGTGTGCAAGCAAAATGACATTGACTGTCAATATGAGAAAATACTTACCTTCATTTGACCTGTCCTACATATATGATTGGGTTTACCGCTTGTAACTATTAAATTAATGAAGTAATACACATACATTGTGCAGGACCTGAAACTGGCCACACTTACTTTCAAATTACCTCTCCTGCACAGGTGATTCTGTTAACAGCGTGCAACTTTTAAATGAATGAATGAAGTCTTAAACATAAAGTCTGCAAGATTCCAAACTGACAGTTATTACGAGACCAATCTCGCATTCATTCGGTTTCTCCTTTGTAGTTAGGTTATTTATTTAATCACTATATTGCAGATCTTTGGACATGCAAGTTAATTCTCTCGTATGTTACAGGACAGAAATATGGGGATTTTAATTTTCTATAAGCCCCCAATCGAGAAGTGCCCAAAATCGCAAAGGAACGCAATCGTACATATTAGGTACTGCGGCACATATACCTTACGGGTTAATTACATTCTGAAATGAATTCAAATGCCACCCACCTAATACAACATTATTACTGTTCGATGTAATGAAGGCTAAATTAAGCAAATATTCTTACATGGAGTACAAAGGTTGAGATGTTATTTTCGTTGTGGTGTTGGTTAAGACAAAATTGTTCTCCACTTTTTTTTTATATTTTGACCGCCGCTAGTCAAAATAATATTTAAAAAAAAAAGGTGGAGAACAATTTGTTGGTTAAGTGTCGGTTATGCCGGATAACTCTGGATGTGAGAAATGATAACAATATATTTTCTCCAAGGCCAAGGATTCGGCGCAAAAAAATTGGCAAAGTGATAATATCACATTTTATCAAAATTATCTTTATTGTCTTGTTCTGTCGTAAATTTTTTTATCTTCTTCACCTTGAACGCGTAGTTTAGTGAGGGGCGCCAGGGGGATTTGAAAGAATTGTGTTTTTCTTGTAAAACTTATATATATTTTTTAAAAACGCTCATTCCAGTTTCGATACTCAAATGCATACGTAAAAACTAGTACTATATAGTTTCATCTCTGTTGTTAAATTTATGTCGAATCCAGTGAAGGATGAATGCCATTTTGTTTTTGTATATCCTACATGCAGTCTTTTAAGAAGTATCTTAGTGTTGTTTCGTGATAAGTAATCTATCTTATTATTTGCTCAGCATCACGTCTAGGGGGAAACTTCTATGTTTGAAATGGTCAAACCGGTTATACTTTTTTGTTTCTTTGTAGTTCACTTAATTTAGAATCACTTAATATCGCTGTGGCGTCTTCATGCATTTGGTCCAGCTTGTAAAATTTACAATATATATGTACACTTTTCATTGATGTATAATTATTTGATTTGTCGTTTTATTCGACGATCTACTTCCCGCTCATGTTACCCTAAACTTGTTAAATATTGTTCTTTTGTTCATCAGAATGTGTCTGGTCTGTATTATTAAGTTTTGTATATTATCTTCTTATAATGTTTAACAACATTTTAGTATGTGAAAATAAATAAAAAATTAGTATTTGTACTTATGGGTCCATTAAATGACATGTAAAAAAATAAACTTAAATCGATTTGCAACCGGTATTGTTACCGACTTTCTCCTCCTTATTTTATATTTTATTTCACAGTATCTTCTTTCCGAATTTCTGAACTTCTTTCAATATTACTGTTGATAAATGTGTAGAAAAGTACGGGTCTGTGAGTAGTTAAGGTTATAGGTGAGGAAACCGTTTTTCAAAATGTGTTGAAAAGCACGTGTTTGTGAGTAGTTATGAATATATGTGTAGAAACCGTTCTTTGTGAAATTAATGTCGATGTCAAACGTGTAGGCCTGGGTTTGAAGCTGATCAAGAAGGGGCAACATCAAACCGAAACATTGCATGATGCAATAAATAAATAAATAAATAAATAAATAAATAAATAAATAAAGATCGTAGCATGAGATATCGCACTCTAATGTCAGGCTACACACTACACACACATAAAGTGACAATATTGTTTATATGCACATTATGTACGCACGCTCGTTTTTATGTACATGTACATGGATGCTTGCAGTTATGTGTCTTCATGGGGAAAAATCACTTGGGACTACTGTATATGACTTTCGTTATTATTATTATTATTATTATTATTATTATTATTATTATTATTATTATTGTTGTTGTTGTTGTTGTTACTAAATAACTAAATAGATTCCTAAAAAATACTTTAAAATATATCCATATATGCATACTAATGTCAGGAAAAAAGCAGAAAAGCATCATCATTTGAAGAATGTAGCAAATGACAGCTGCAACAAAACCCCATATTGAGTACATATTTATGAATGGCATTTGAAACCTTTTAGTTCCATTTTCAGAAGAGTCCTGCCCATTCCCTTCAACAATGCTATTTACTTCGACCATATATGGCCGTGTAACCCTTATATGGGACCCCACATTCCATAATTGGGAAGTATGTTATTCATACGCCAAAAAATGTGCACCATTCTAGATAATAGTAAAATATGTAAATAAATTATGAAATATTTACAGTATAAGACCATGCTATTTCATTTCCTATAGCAATTATTTGATTTTAAAAAGTACTTTCTGCATGATATGTCAGAATGCGGAACGATATAGGTAGATCTATATTGTACCAGGCATGAAGATGGAGGTAGTTCTCCGTCGCCGCATATGGTGAAGTCACAAACAAGGTTTATCAAGTTATAAGTTTCTTCCATTTGAGAAACTGAACATTTTTCCACACATGGAGGATACTAAACACATACATCAAAACTTTTCAAATCATATGGACCTCATAAATGGGTCACATATCACGAACCAACCGGCTTTTCCCAACCCACCAACGTCTTTCGGCAACAAAATGTTAACTTTGGAGCAAGTTGACCCTTCCACATTGGTTGATGAAGATGATTCGGACGAAGACAGCAAAGTGCTTAATACGGGACTCAAACCCGGGAAAAAGACAAAGGGAAGGGTAAAAATTAAAATGGAATTTATTGAAAATAAGTTGAGGCGGTACACAACCTTCAGCAAGCGAAAAACGGGCATAATGAAGAAGGTATGAATAAGCATGACTCTCACTGTATTTATTGGTCGCCCATATTTGGACTTCCTACTACGATTGTGTGTATTGATTTCGTTATGTATTGGATTCGGAATGTAGATCTTCCGATCGTAACTTTGTGAAATTAAAACGGAATTTTTCTTCTTAGATTTTGTTCTGAACTATGAGTATAAATAATAACATTGTTAAATGATTGATACAAAATTTGGGTTAAAATGTAAATCCAGGCATTGCCATCGTTTGGGAGTTCACTTTTTCGAATGAAGTTTCTGTTAGACATATTTTTGTTATTTTATAATTCACCTGACATATTTATTATTTGTGAAAGCAAATTTGGTATGATATTAATTGTAAAATTATCATTAGTGTAAATGTAAATTACCACAGACTGAAATACTAGCCTACCACTTGACACTTTTTGTTGACAGTAACATGTCTCAAGATTAATTTTACAGTAATTGTTATAGTATCAAATATTAAATAAAAATTTCTAATGTTTTTGTGTTGATAAATTTAACATTTGGATAAAATCTGTAGAATTTTGATGATTTAATTGGTTTCAGTCTCAGGTTCTGGTGCAGTTTATGCATACTACGCTTTCTTGGGTTTCATTATAATGATGTTGTTAGTCTAATGCAACCAAAATGTGTGCATCTAAAGTATTTTATTTAAACTGGCAGAGGGGTACTGAATAGAATAATGCAGTTACTGCTGCAACTTAGCCTCATAATTATATTTGTCTACCATAGTGAAGCAGTTGAATTTAGTTTTAGTACAAGATAAAGAAATTAGTTACTATAGCAGAAATGTTTTCCAGGCCTATGAACTGTCCACATTGACAGGGACACAAGTGATGTTGCTGGTAGCTAGCGAGACAGGTCATGTTTATACTTTTGCCACCCGAAAACTTCAGCCCATGATAACCAGTGAGAGTGGGAAGGCTTTGATACAAACTTGTCTTAATTCCCCCGATCCCCCACCCATGGCTCCAGGGCAGCAGCAAGCTATTGAACAGCGGATGAACCCAGGAGGATATGAGGAGCCTGAACTTACATATGCTGTATCTGAAGACGAAACAAAGGTATAACTTTTTCTTGCTTTATTTGTTTAGGTTAGTAAAACTTGTTCAAAATTCTTGATAGAAATTTTGTTTTGTTTGTATTTTTCTCCTATATCTTTTTAGGATTTTTTGTTTGTCAAAACAACTGCAAGAGAGGATTTCTTTTTCTTTCTCATTAAATCATAGCCCCTGTCTATCCATTGTTGTGATAATTTTAACAATATTTTCTTATGATTTTATTTTGATTTTGTCTCTCAATAAAAAGCAATGGATCAGCAGTAATTTTGGTGCACCCATCATAATTCAAATAATATAGGTAATTTATGTATCTTGGTTCAAGGCTGTCACTGAATGCCAGTGGTAGGTGAAGCAAAAACTGTAGAACTCCCAAGTTGAAGGGAAAATTTTCCCCACTATTTGAACAAAGGTAATTTTTGGAATAGAGGAAGCCTTAAATGATGAAATAAAATTATAACTTGTATATATGGTTTTTGTGTGCACATTCTATTGGTTTTCTGCATGTGTTTTAAATAATGCAGTTAGCTTAAAATTTGGAACTGCATATGACAAAGTAGACCTTGTGATGAAATAAATATTTCATAAACAGAAACAAAAATAACTATCATCTACCTTGATGCACAGTTGTATGTATGTTTTGCAAGCACTTTCAAGAAACTCTTCTGTTCAGAGAATTTGAAAAATATACAATTATGGTCTGTTGACATTGTGATAAGTACGAACAAAATACATAGTAACAGTGGATCTATTTAACGTATTTGTTCAATTTCTTTTCTTTCATTTACAGAATGAAAATTTTTTTAATTTCAGTTAAATCTTGGTGCGTTATTGTCATTGCTTTAAATGTTTCTACAGTGAAATGACAGTTTTATTGAAAAGACTGGAATGTTTCATTTAACATTTGATGTGTTTAAATTTGGGAAAAATGCTGAAACAAGAGCTTTTCCAGAACTGAAAATTTAAGGAAAGTTTCTTCCTCCATGTGAAAACACTTAGAGATTTATCTACTTACAGGGGGAATTAATGAAGAAATAAATGGAGTTTACCCAAAATTGATGTTCATTTTATTTCTGCATGTCTTTGCTTATTTGGCTCCATTGTTTTTTAATGTAGCATGAATTCCACAGTTGTGCAGCCTAGATGTGTATCAGGAGTATATTGCTGAAATGGAAATTATGCCTGGTTGTCAGGAGTATATAACTTGACGGGGAATTATGCCTGGTTGTTAGGATTATATAGCTAGAATGAAAATTATGCCTGGTTGTCAGGAGTATATAGCTAGAATGGAAATTATGCCTGGTTGTCAGGAGTATATAGCTAGATTGAAAATTATGCCTGGTTGTCAGAGTATATAGCTACAATGGGAATTGTGCCTGGTTGTCAGGAGTATATTGCTAGAATGGGAATTATGCATAGTTGTCAGTAGTATAAAGCTAGATTGAGAAGTTATGCCTGGTTGTCAGTAGTATATAGCTAGAATGGGAATTATGCCAGGTTGTCAGGAGTATATGGTTAGAATAGAAATTATTCCTGGTTTTCTGGAGTTTATGGCTAGAATGGGAATTATGCCTGGTTTTCTGGAGTATATGGCTAGAATGGGACTTACACATGGTTTTAGGAGTATATTGTTAGAATAGAAATTATTCCTGGTTTTCAGGAGTATAGTTAGAATTTGAATTATGCCTGGTTTTAAAGAGTACATTGTTAGAAATATTTTAATTTCATTGCACAGTTAAATCAGTAATTGAAGTTTTAATTTTTATTTATTATCAGTTTGAAAACAAATGATAATTCAGATATCTACAATATTACCTAGTCTGTACACTTCGCCTATAGTGTACAGTTTCATATTTATGATATTATAACCTGTTAACATATCACTTTATGTGATTCAAGTTGGTCCAAATAAGCCCATGAAATTATTGTATTGTATTCTCTTTACTGATTGACTGCAATTTTGGGAGAACTTTATTAACCTTGCTTTCTGGAATTGTTGTTTTCAATGTACATTTTGGCTGGCATTTGTTAGATTAAAGTCGTGAAAGGAAGTTGGAAAAAATGGTTTGTCTGTCTGAATATGGCCAATATACTCTCACAGGGCTTTTTATGTGATGTAGATCATATCATAACATGAAAATTGGCTAAAACACCCAAGATAAGAATAGCAACAAAACAACAAGTAAAACTAAGGGTATTGCTCAGTTGTGTGGTGGGGGTGGAGTGTGGACAGTATACATGTATCATGTAATCTACCACATATACAGGCATGGTTTAAATGTTAACTTACAGAAGAAAATAAACTCACCTCTGTTCACAAGAATTTTAACATAAACACGTCTCCAAACTGACAAGTTTATCCAACCAATGCATATTTACTATGTGAAACAATTCTGACTTGGAATGAAATTTGTTTGCATATTCTGTAGTCTTCTATTACAAATCAGATACTGCAAATATCCAGTCACAAATACATTACAGTAACTATGGGTATTTCTGCATCCAGTAAACCTTCTCTCACTTGAATATAGCAGCAACGTAATGTTTAGTTGTAAAAGTGACATGCTAGGTTATGTAAACATGGATTGTCAACTGTACTCAAACTGGTAATGTTTCAAACAATGCAACATCACATGCAGTGGAGATTCTGTGTTGAAAAATGATTTTGTCTGTGTAGAATGTTCAGTTTATTAGGAAGGATGCTTGTTTTCGTGAGGTTAAAGTTTGTAAGAAAAGTACAATCTACATAATGTTAATACTTGTTAAACTTTTATTGGGATAAATTTTTACAGATGACAAATGAAAGGTGCAACATCTGTCCAAATGAATGAAATTACTCATTCTTTCTATCGAAAAAATTTTCACTGAAATAAAAATTGATAAAAAGAATCTCAAATGGGTATTGATTTAATATTAAATTTATGAAACTCGTTGAATAAATTATTCAATGAGTTTAATAAATTCAATTTTAATTCATTAGCCATTTGAGATCCTATATCTTATGCAATGGCCCTCCACTCAAGAGGCCTCTAAAGAAGATTCATCCCATGTATAAGGGCATTTAAGGCCCTGTTCTCGAGCAAGGCTACCTTATTTCAAAGGCTTTTTTTTTGTAAGAAGGGCCACTTTAAGTTATTGATAAGGCTCTGTTGTTCGGCACCACAATACGATGTTTCAATAACACCTTAAAGTCAGTTTCTGAATTCCAGCTCATAGGTCAGGTTCTGCGAGTAGGATAAAAACAGGAGAAAAAGGTGTTGAATGTCATTACATTGTGACATTATTTGTCTCTTGATATTGCTAAAGTAGAATATGTAATACTCTCTTTGAATGAAAATAAATAACATGGTGGACATCTGTAGTTCAGTTTCTTTACATTTAGCTGTTCACCCAGTTTTGTGTGCATGCATATACAACAGCACAAAAAGCCAGTGCTTCATTCTCAGATTTTAAAATCTGTAAGTTTGTAGACACAGCCACACTCCATGATGATACTTTGAATGTTGTGGATACTTATTCTGAGGACATTTTTTTCTGGAGCAGGCTTAGTTTCAAAACTAAGTTTGAGTTTGAAGTTGCCCAAATTCTGTCAGCTACAATGTAACAGCCCTTGTCTGATGTTTGTTTCCTATATGCAGTAGATATCAGTAAACAAAATGAGTATAAACTGGTTTGATCTATATGGTGAATAACACATTAACAAAAACAACTTCAAATATATCAAAATTTATATTTTACATTAAAATGGGAGTGGTAGAGAATCCATTATTTATTATAGTTCTTAAACTCCATCATAGACATTCAGTACAACCTTTCTCTATTTCATTCATAAAGTACAACCACATCAATATGAAGACTACACCTTAAACTCCATTTCAGTCATTATGTTCAACATTATCAATATGGAGTTGTGGAATATTCCATTATTTAAGTATGGTCCTTAAACTCCATTTCAGTCTTTATGTTCAACCACATCAATATGGAGTTGTGGAATATTCCATTATTTAAGTATGGTTCTTAAGCTCCATTTCAGTCATTATGTTCAACCACATCAGTATGGAGTTATGGAATATTCCATTATTTAAGTATGGTCCTTAAACTCCATTTCAGTCCTTATGTTCAACCACATCAATATGGAGTTGCGGAAAATGCCCAGTCTGAGTAAAATCAGATCTCCCTTGTCCTATGTTAGATCAACAGTGACAGTTTAGGGGTCATGTTCTGAAGACCAATGTTATTATCATTATTGTTAATTTTATTGGCCAGTCAGATGAAGTCTTAAAAATCCTTGCATTTGGGAGACTGAACAGTGTGGCTGAAGAGCGATAATGTCTAGAAAATGATTTGATTGATTATAAGATTTTTGAAAGCTGTATTTCCATTGGCTAATTTAAAGGTTATTCAGAACATATACCTAAGCAGTCTGTCAGATCTTTATGTTTAACAGTGGAGATCTGATTTTAGTAAGATTGAGAAAATGCCATTATTCCATATTCCCTGAATGCCATTATTCCACATTCCCCGAATGCCATTTTGTAGAACCACATCAATACGGACTGGTAGAAAATGCCATTATTCAATATAGACCTTAAACTCCATTTCAGCCATTCAGTACAGCCAAACTCCATTTCAGCCATTTAGTACAGCCAAACTCCATTTCAGCCATTCAGTACAGCCAAACTCCATTTCAGCCTCATCGATATGGGATAGTAGAAAATGTCCATATGATTGTTGTACTGAATTAAAGTTTTTGCTAAAAATAAACCATGACATCTCTGTGCCTGGCTGCTGCAAAATTGATTTCAGACAAAACGCTGAGAGAAATTTTAGAAACAAGTTTTTGTTTGTTAATGTAACAGCCCTTCACGACATATAGGCATAAATAGTTGTTTTATGTGCTCTTCCCTCACTATGTAATGCTTTGATTTATTCTACTATAATGTATGAGTGTGTACAGTTGTAATTTTGTACATTTTATTTCTTTGTCATCATTTTGTATTGTTTTTAAATCTGTGTTGATTAAAGCTCTTGTATGTACACATTCAAGTAATATATAAAATGAATTTGTTGAAACCAGTAATATCAACTTGGTTTCCTGTTTTTGTGTGTAAAATGTGTATCATTTCAAGGGTGGCTATCACCATTAGGGACAGCAGTTTTTTTATTGGTGTTTCCATAAACTCGTGCATACAATTATACTTCCCAATTAATTTTAATTATATATATCATTTATTTAAGGAAATGTATTATCAACATAGTATAAATATAATCAACCATTGCCGCTCATTTCAACACCATAACTCTAATAAACATAATGCATTCTTTTATGTTCTAAACTTTCGTTCAGAATTATGATTTGTTTGTAAAATTGACATTGACATAAACATATAAATTTTCTTAACCTTTTTCATAATTTTTTTATACCGATAAAAACATCAGAATCAGAAATGGTTAATAAAATGGTAAAATCACTAATGCATAATACAAAGAAAAAAAAACAAACAAAAACTATCCCATTGGTTCATTGTTTTTAAATGTATGGAATATATATGCAACATGTCTAGATTCTACATGCATAATATCACATCAGCTCTAACCGCTCTGGTGGCCTAGTGGTTAGAGCGTCCGCCCCGGAAGCGGGAGGTCGTCGGTTCGATCCCCGGCCGAGTCATACCAAAGACTTACAAAAAATGGTACTAACAGCTGCCTCGCTTGACGCTCAGCATTAAGAGGTTAGTGTTAGGACTGGTCGGCCTGGTGTCAGGATAATGTGACTGGGTGAGACATCATGCTACATGTCTGCAGCATGATGTCTCAGTGCTAGACATCACTATAAACTGCCTCACTGCAGACATCGTAGCGATATGACTGAAAAATTGTTAAAGCTACGTTAAAAATCCTAATCAAACAAACAAATCACATCAGCTAAATAGAGTGTAATTTTATGTGGTAAACAAAATATAAGAAACAGTCAATTTCCTACATACATCCCTCTCTATGTTAAATTATGAAACACAAATAAAAATACAATAGCATCTTCCATCTTGGATTTTCCAACAGGACTTGAACTTGAATCTATTCAAACAGTTCATTTATAGGACTTTTATAATTTGATTCTTAAAATGTTCTTTTTCCATTTTTTAAAACTGTTAAGTTCTTTTTCAATTTTTACAATCTTTTTCCAGGGAAAGAAAAAGTCTTGTTTTCACTTTTTCTGTGTTACTATTTACTAGAGCCTAAACACGTAACAGTACAACCTTAATAATAATGACTGGTAGAAAATGCCATTATTCAGTATAGCCTGTAAATTTCATTTCAGCCATTCAGTACAAACTTATCAGTATGGTGTAATTTTAAGAATTTGTATTTTTCATCGTGAGGCTTTTTGAATTGCATGTTTTGTGAGTGCATTGGTGTCAGAATAACTACAGTTAATTATATACATACTTTTACCTTTAGCTTGTTGTTTTGACAAGAGTGGCATACTGTTTGTGATATTTACAGCCTTACTGGGAGTAGTAATGATTCAGATAAGGGTTATTATACTTCCATGTAGCTACCAGAAGCAGACCTCTCCAGCTGATAAAGATCTGAAACCTACATATTGGAACCTGGCACCACATGGGCCCCTGTATCCTATCTATCTACCTATCTATCAGTTGATTGCATCCTCTAGAGGAATGATGGTATTTTCAGCATTTAATTTTGGATGGGTCCCAGAGATATAAATTTTCTGGTCAAATACTTGAGGCCCTTTTTAAAATTCTGTGCATTTATTTTAGGTGTGTACTAAATCAGTGCCAATGAGGGAGGTAATTATTGCTTTAGGAGTTATTTCTGAACCTGCCAGTGAGAGTACCAAAACCAAGAACAGAGCAATTTAAAAAGAGCTTCCAATACGCTGGGTACATCTCTGCGGAACAAGCTTTCATTACATGTAAAATCTGCAGAAAATATTAGTGTCTAAAAAGATATCATGAGCATGTACGTGTTTCTAATAGATAATGGAATTAAGTATTTTAATACTAAACATGTTAAAATAAACAGTTACTATTGCTATCTTTCAATTAATGCTCATTGTTATACTCAACTTAAGAGGGCATCAAGGGAGAATCTTCATTGACTAATGAGTCATCCTCTATAAATAAAGTATTATTATTATATGCTTTTGTTTGCCTAATCGAAACAGGCCTTGTAAATTTCCACCATTAGGCCCTGGAGTCACAAGTAAGTTTAGCCCACTGAGAGATTTGTTCACGTTTTTAGCACCTAGATTTCTAAAACAAATTGAACAAATAAATTGGAGTAACTCTTGTATACACGTGTTAAAAAGGATGTAGGGCGAAGAATTTATGGAATTTAGATTTGTAAAGACAGTGAACTACATTACGTTGGTTCTTTGAAAACACGGATTGGCCCAAGCAAGTATGGTAAATGTGTTGCTAAAGAAATTCCCGTTTCATTCAAAACACCAACAAGCTGACTGTTTTAACCCCCGCGACTATTAAGTTAGAGCAGAACTTATACCTCCATGAATGAAATGAGTTTTGTACATTTTTTATATATTTTTGATTGATGCCGTCAGTTTTTAAAATCAGTGGTGGGATACAAACAATGGTGTGAGAATGCTATAGCTTAAAAATATATGCATATATCTAGCTATTGCAGTATTTACCTTGAATATTCTTTCTGGCACCCTGCCAGCTTTTGTGCTATTATGTTGGGAGGAATTTGTATTTCATTAGGGTCTAGATTGCACATTCTTGCTTTTCAAGTAAAAACTAAATAACTTAAGACATTAGTGTTTGCAAAGGTTTTCATGGAAGTAATTTACTGGTAAGTGCAAAAAGGGATCCCCCCCCCCCTCAAAAATTCTTTAATTGCATCCTGATTATGTTCATTAACATTCATTTCCTTCAGTGAAGATCAAGCCTCCAACACTTGTATCAAACTTTTAATTTACTTGCCCGAATCTTGTGACACTGTTCAGGCAAAGTTTTGGCACTTAAGTACTAGGCTTGTAGATACTTTCTGGCACACTTTTAGTTTAATTTTGCAAAAAAAATGCTAAAAAAAACTATTGCTACCTTACATTTGAGTGTATTTGAAATTGGGCAAACTAATTTTAGATAAATGTTTGTTAATGCTGAACTTGTGTAATAAAAAGTTCATTATGTATATGATACAGATTTCAGTACACCAGCAGAAGTTTCTGTCAACCAGAGTTATGGAAATGAGGAACCACAGACTCGCAAGTTCCAGTGTTTTTTCTATGTATGTCAGTCTTGTGAATAGACTGACAATTGACTTGTCATAAGATTTATTACTGTTCATTTACAACGTGTAAGTTACAAGCATATATAGCTTTTTAATAGAGGAATGATATACAACTATACCACTTTGTTTTTGCATACAAGTATAATTTATTCCTAGCATTTTATATTGCTGATATGCCAGAATAAAAAATTTGCTAGAATTTCGTGACCCTGGAGGAGCATGTGATTTACTTATGTTTGACCACACTTGCAAGGCAGTTTGTGTAAAATCAAATTTCTTCAAGTTTTCTTGAATCTACTTTGCTGAAGCTGTCAAATTTATTGGTATCTGAAAGAAACTAAACTAAGTCATCTCCAGATTTAAAATAACTGTTTCTAATTTTTAATCTGATAATTTAATTTAAATGTTTGTAAACTTCCCAAAACCATGATAATTTTATAATTTCAACTTCAGATATATATATATATATATATATATATATATATATATATATATATATATATATACATATATATATACATATACATATACATATATATACATATATATACATATATATATATATATATATATATATATATATATATATATATATATATATATATATATATATATATATATACACTTACATACACAGTCTTTTCATTATTAATTATGTCAAACAAATCTCTAGTGAGAAATATTCCTGGAAATTTTATCAGTCCTTTGTTCCATATTAAAGTAAAATCTTGTACATGATTTCAGACATTTCTGATCTTGCTTTGGCATTAGCCTATAATATAGTTTACATCTGTAGCAATAGAAGGAATGTGGTGAGAACTTGGAGAGATGATGCTTGCTGTGCATAAACCCATATAGAACCATATGAAAGAATCCCTAAAATGTAAAATGTGTTCACTCCATCGATTCTTCTCTATTATTATGCATCGGTGAATCAAGTTTTTGTTGTAAATAATTACTTACTATTGCCTTGTGACTAATAGTAAAAAAAAAAAAAGGTTGTAAACTGAAAATGGCACATCTTTGGTTTGTTTCTGAGGGAACTTGTTGGTAGCAGAGAATCCCAGGCAGAGCTTTACCTGGCTTCTATAGGCACATGCTAAATTTGGCTGTCTGCCTGCCCTTTCCTGGCATATTTTTGCCATGTGTTGAATCTAGCTTATGTTGTTCTGAATGTCTTATCTGCTGAGGAGGCTCCTTGGGGGCAATTGTAACAGTGTAATGCAGTCCCAACAGCTGTTTATAGTCTTCAGGTTCCTTTTTAAGTAAGTCTGTGTATCAGATAGAAAATATTGTGGACTGGCACTTGATGACACCACATGTGATGTGTGTGTGTGTGTGGGGGGGGGGTTCTAAATATCATTGTGAGAACAGTATTAAAATGAAATGTATCAAACTTAGAAGTCGGATAAAATTTAAGATTTACAACACAATGGACATCTGATAGACCCTGACATTGGGTCTTGTTCTGTTAACCTTTAAATTCACCAATCAATTACAGCTATTACCTTTTTTACAAGTTTTAATCATAATTTGGATCATATCGTTTCAAACAATAAAAATGTTACATTTACTTACTATAAGAAGATCTCAATTTTAATCAGACTGGCCAAAACCGTAAACATAAATTTTTATTTTAGTTGATCAATTGAATGAATATACCATCAAACTGGTTTTATGCTTGTGATGTGGCTTCTTAAGACATGTGTTTGCTTAATGGTGATTCGGTATATGCATCATGGTTAATGGTTCTTTGAAGAACTCTGTTAAAGATAGATAATCGCTTCATACAGGTTACCTTCAAGCGTATAATTATACAAAAGCTGTAAAATACTGACAGAACAAAGTTTTCTTACATTTCAATTTAAACATGGTCTTTCTCGTTACCATGAAGCAAAACTGTCCAAAATATATTTATGAAAAAGTAAAAACTGAAGAATTAGCTACATGTCACGATCAATGTTCCCTCTAAGGGAATGGTAGATGTGCGCGCAGTGCTCGCTGCATTGTGCAAGCATTATGGAGACAAGCAAAATTTAACGTTGAACTGAGCAAAATTTAACGTTGGATTGACAGTTCAGTTGCGTGGGGATGCCTGAGCAGGTGCACGCGTGCACAGCTTAGAGGGAACGTTGGTCACGATATGTAACTAGACATTGCAGGATGTAGTGTCATTTTAGGCATGCTCTTATGGCAAAGTTTTATGTATGCCTGCCACAAGGGTGAGCATATATTATTATTATTATTATTATTATTATTATTATTACATGTATTAATTTTGAACTTTTAATATTAGTTATTATCTGCAATATTAAGATTGTAACAAGTCTGTGATATTATTTTTAATATAAAAATCCCATGTATTATGCCTTCCATGGCAGAATTTAATATTTACACTTAATTACATAAATAAAGTACCAGATTTTGTTCCACCACATAATGAATACAATAGTTTGGCGACACAAATGAACAGATACATTGCAATTAAAGTCTTCACATGGTTAGTGATTGGTAGAAATAAATCGTCCACAAATGACAATATACAAGTTTGGTGGATTTAAATCCCTCTCCCATCCTTGTCACAAAAGTTAAGACCCCTCTTTTTTACATCCTCACAAGATTTGCCTCCCCACCCCAGCAAATGTCAGAAATAAACTTGGTTAAAAATCACTTTATACAGTACAACACAACAATACAATACTTCATTCTGAATTATTTATTACTTTAACAAATATTTTGATTAGTCTGGTTTAGTCCTCTGGAAACCTATATTAGACATTGTACAAACAAGCATTTATTTATGATAAATTTTAGGCTAATACAGCTAATTATGCATGCCTGTTGCAATTAATACATTATATAAAAACATTTCAATAAAATAATATTTGGGAGGGTGGGAAAAACAATTGTCATTTTTCCAATTAAAGTTTTACTGTGATTGATTCAGTGAAAAATAAAACCTTGTTGGCCTCAACTGAGCATTGTCAAGCATTGGAATTATGAGAAGGCAGAAATGGAGTCAGACTATTTATTGAATCAGTTGAAGAATTTGATTGAATGGTCAGAAATAGATTCATATAAGTTTCACATACTGGAAGAATGCCATTGGATAATCTCAGATAGGCTACTATAGTGTGTTCTTCAGCAGGGTACTTTATCCAGTTGTATAAAGACTTTGCTTGTGTTGGTATGGTTGAGCAAACATTGTAATGGCTTACACTTGGAGCAATTTTAAAATCAATAAATCATTGTCAATGAAAGGAAAAAAATGGAGCAGCATGCTATAGTAAATTTGTAAAATACCCCCCTCCCTCGATCCTAAACATAAGATTTTAACATCAATTAAAAAAGTAAGATAAAATACAAGATATTTTAGAAAAACATGTTATTTTTTTTTTCTTTGTTGGTTCCTTAAAACCATAAATTTCATAACGGCAGTAATGAAAGTTATCCATAAATATATGCAAATAATACATTTAGTTAGATATGAAGATTACAAGGGGTTAAATGCAGATATAGTCCTTTTATTTATAAATTATAAGCTACTCACCTTGAAATGAGTGACATGCATCAAAATATGATGTGGGTTTTTAAGATTGAGAATACTTATTTTTATCAATTTGAATATTTGTCAAGCAGAAAGTATGTATTAGTCTTCTTGTATTTTATGACATAAATAATTGATCATGGCCACCACTTTTCTATATTTTTGGCATATCAGTCATGCTTTAAACAAAATCCTGTTTGGTTAATAGTTAGAGACATGTGTTTTTTATTTACAAAAACACTGTCTACGAAATCTGTAAAGTTGCATTGTTACCATTTAACACTTGCTTATCTCAAAATCAGTAACATGCATCAAAACAGTCTTGGACAATCATATTGTTTAGAATCAGGAAGCCCACAAACTGCCAGAGGTTATAAGAGGAGCTGAGAGTCTGTAAATCTTGGATATATACAAATAATATTATTAAAATGTAATGTGTCTGTGTGTGTGTGTGTATATATATATATATATATATATATATATATATATATATATATATATATATATATATATATATATAATAGGCTTTGGCATTGACTACAAGATGGAAATGACATGATTGATGAGAGACACTGGCCAGTTAGGTAATAGAAGCATGCAGCACATATATATTTGGGTCTTAAAGGTGCTGATATGTATAATGTGGTGAGATCACTGGGTATAAAACTTAAATAAAACAATACAAATAAAACCTGACCCCATTGTTTCCAAATCATTCTTGATTATTGGTTACTATCCTATAGGTAAGTTCCTTGGAAACTTGTTTGAACTCAATTTGAGTTTTTTCCAGTGAGTCTGCAAGTTGATTTGCAAATCAATGCACCCATCTTTGATAATGTTTAATTGAAACTTTCAAAGAAATCAGCCAAAAGTAATATCTTTTGAATATCTACAGCTCTCACATATCTAGCCTTCAATATATCAGACCTCCAACCAGTTTGATCAGTGAAGTAATGACAAACTGACTTCTCATTATGCTCTTTTATTAAAAAAAAGATTACAAATTTAATATCCACATCTGTATGAATGTACTATATAAATTTTAGACATTTTTGTTTTACATGCAAAAAGAGTAAAATAAGATTGAGTTCTTAATGAGACTGACTACTAATTAGAGACTATTGAATTATCCTCTTTATAACTGGAAGTTTGAGATGCTATATGTATGGGCTGGTTTACCTGCCTAGCACGATGTAAAGAAGCCAATTTTCTAGACAGTTGGAATCAAAATCATGTCCATTTTCCAATTTCGTTGCTTGCATAGTCAAGAGGGCAGGAGTGGTCCAGACATGATCTGAAAAGAAAAGAATAACAATTTGCTTCTTATAACTCATATTTTATGTTTACAGACATTTTCAAGCCAGACATGGATTTTACAGTGCATGTGTACATTTATTTGACACAGGCTTGATTAGTTTCTGAGAAAGTTTGAAAACAGATTGCCAGAGATAGGTTTTCCAAAAGAGCATAATTACTTTGGCAAAGTATGCCAGAAACTTGTGTCAGACTGCATCATATTATGGTACATGTATGTGAAATTCCATGTAACTGCTTACAAATCCTGTTAGGTTGCTGCTAAATATTATGTTTTCTTTGCAGGCACTACTTATTAAGGTACATTTAGGTAGAAGTGTTCTTCTGTTCTTTCCCATATTGTGTTGCTGATAAAAAGATCTCATTTTAATCAGACTGGGCTCATATTTGTCCTTTTTTGCAAGACATAATATGTTTAAATTTTGAGACTGAGAAGATAAGTAATATACCTATTGATATCAGTTAAGTCATATTCAGTCCAATGTTTTTTAATTTTGATAACCTCTGTTCAAGGATGCTTTGATTTCAGCAAATAGTACATATTTGTGATGGGGAATGGGCCTTCCACCACCACATAACCGTCTTATTATCTAAAATGGGGTGGTAAAGAGGAGAAAAAAGTTGGACAAATACCTTTTATTCTACATGGATTTTTTTTCTCCATTGATGTGTAAAACACTTTCTACTGTTGCATGTTTGGTTATGAATTCTGATGTGTGCATTCCCTATCTGACACTTGTGTTACCACACATATAAAATCAGCTGTGGTTGCAGTGACCAACTATTTGATAAAGTAGTTAGACTTTTGGATCATGTATTAGTAAAGTATGGAAGACATGGCATTCCTACAAAGATCCTGTTGATTCATTCCCAGCACAAACTTTAAATTTTTTATTTGTTATCAGCATGAAGGAAGAGAATTTTATATTCAAAACATTAGATTGATTTTATAGAAGTGAAACACAATGACATATCTTTTTCATAGAAATTCCTTAACGTCGTCTTCTAGTACATTTGTAATGTATTGATGTTATTGTTGTTTGTATTGTTCCTGTATCTTCTTTAGACCATGGAAAGTGTTTTGAAGCCGATGTTCGCCTTATCTGGAGTTTCCCCTAGTGATGGGCATACTCAGACCACCGTTGTGCCACACCAGATGCAGCTTAGCTCTGCTTCGCCAACAACCTATGTCCAGCCTATCTCAGTTGCAGCATCTTCTCTGACCACCAACACCACGTCCACTACATCAAGTCAGATCACCAACCAGACCAAACAGACAGCTGGTGTTCATATGCAGCTACAAGGTTTACCTGGGGGCATCATTATACAACAAGGTAAAGGATGTAGAATTAATATATCCACAACTGACCCTTAGTTATTGCTTACCTGTGATCCCAGTGGACCACTGACCAATTAGACAAGGAACCAACTAATAGTGAATATGCAGGTATCGCTGAAAAACTTATTTATCAAAACCCTTGCTGACTGCACATTATTGCTTGGACACTTCTGTTTTTACAGTGCTTGAAATTCCACTAGTAAATTTCTTGTTGATCTAGTAATTTTCATAATTTCAGTAGTCCAGTGGCTAGTGAAGTTTCAGTTATTGCCAGTCAGCATATTGTGGGAAGGACTGGTGAATATTCAGCAGTCAGTTTTTCAGTCTACTAGTTCTTCTGGTTTCAAAGATCCTTATGTTAAATTCTGGCCTATCTATATATTGTGTAGAAACTTTGCTTGCTTCAACAAAACAAATTTGAGCTACATTTTAATAAAATTTGGCAATTATTCGGAGGTTAAATAATTTGTCATTTGCATATTATTTTCCTTGCATTTTATTGTTGCTGTTCTGCTGTGGATTAGGTATTTTGTCCTGTCATAAAATCAAATTTATGAACTATTCTATTTTATAATAATAATTCATTGAAAATTTTTGTAATCTATAATGATGTTGAATATATGATAAATTATTTTCTTCCAAATAAAAATTTGAAACGACCATTACTTATATTGCAATAACGGCACACAAATTTGAATTGAATCCAAAAATTGTGTGCTATATGTATTACAAATCAGTTAAACCTGTCTTAAAGAGATTGCACCTTCTACAAAAAAAAAATGGTTTCTCAAGGCAGATGGGTTCTCGTAACATGTTTGTACAAAATGAACCAATTTCTAATGTCAGATTTAAGCACTATGTATGAAGGAAAAATAATCACAATCACTGTACATACCAACATTTAAACTACTATTTTGAAAGTGGTCTTCTATTTTTCAAGTCCTTTGTAACACCCTGAATTTGTTAACCGATATTTATACTACTATTTTGAAAGTGATCTTCTATTTTTCAAGTCTTTCAATTACAATGGTTCTATTCCCCATATATATATATATACCAAGAATGAAATAAAATGATACAATTATCTCATCCAGAAACATAATCATTTATACATTGTCAAAATATTGTGGCTTCTTTTCCAGATGTCATAAAGGGATTATGTCTATAAACAAGGCTGTCCACAAACTTGAATGTACAACATACATTTTCATTTTTGGGAAGTAATTACTGTAACATTGTAAACAAAATAAAAGCAACAAACAACTCAAACCTTTAACACTTTCATTTAAAAATCTGAGAAATTATTCGCACATGTTGGTGTAATGAACTCCAAAAGTAAACAATGTACATGACTACATCCTTTACTAAAGCACTACAGTGGCAGTTCATGACATGTACCGGTACTTTAGTCTGTAATACAAGGAACTATATACTTAACTGGCAAAATTTAGAAATTGTTTGCCAGAATCCTTTTTTTTTTGGTTTTTTCTTTGTTTTTTTTATATATATATCAGATTAGTCTTTACTTTTCAGGCATTTGTGGTTGCCAAAGATGAAATAAAGGTCAGACTGTTCTGTACAGTCATTAATAGTCCTAGAGCATTCTGCATTTACTTGAGTCTGGTTTACAATCTTCAATATATGACCTATAAAGTTACAGAAATCAGTAGTCTGTCTATTTTTTTTTGTTTTTTTTAACTGTGTAAGTGGTCATAGTTGCAAAGGATTAAGTACCAGTCATTGGTGATTGTGCCAGTTTTTATGATGCAATCATTCATGGCAGTGTCAGAATGCAAATTTTGCAAAGACATTGTTGTTGCTGGTCACATTCAGCAGGTTTTTACTCACAACAGTGTATTTATATCATAAAATCAATCTGTGCATTGCATTGCAATTGTGGTATTAAATGACAGGTTTGTGCTCTCAGAAAATTTTGGAATATTTTGCTACTATTGTGCAAATTAGTTCAGTTAAAATTGATAGCATTCATGTATGCTCCAGTTATAAAACCTAGGTTTTATAAAGTTTAACTATTGACACAAGAGCAAATATTCACAATTTAATTCATGTGGTCACTTAACCACATCCGGGGCACTCTGGACCTAATGACAGAAAATGCCAGTGATAACAACTACTTGGTTTTTGTAGTGATACAACAGATATTGGTTGGTTAGCTGTATTACAAAGAAGAAATGGGAGCCAACAGACCTTTCTGAAGGACATGACGTGTTGAGGCAGCCAACCTAGGCTGACCTGGGTCGATATTGAACTCGCATGTATTGGATGACAAATCGAGTGTTTTGCCAGTTGTGCCATTTCGACTCCTCCATCAAATGTAGGGTTGAGTATAAAATGTTTTAAAGTCATGACATTTGTTTTGAGGACAAATTACCCTTTTCGTTAGAGGTTTGAGCTCTTTTTGGTATCATGCTCTTTACAATGTAGATGTTATATTATTGGAGACAACATTGGTAGCTTCCATTTTTTTCTGAAAAGTGACCACTAAGGAAATGCCACAAAATAGCATATGCACCAATAGTAAAAGCTTTAAAAACATTTCATTTTTAGCCTTGCTGTAAGGCCAACTCTGCTTAGAAGATGGTCTTGTATCCATCACACATTATCTGTAATGTGTGCATTATCAATTACTATTTTCTGTTTTCTTCTCAAAATCGTCTGAACCAGCTTGGATGAAAATTTCACAAAGAAACCTAGCATGAAGAACTTGTAAATTTGTAAAAATGATATCAGTCTGCCATACATTATGGCTGCTATTACTAAAATAGTAAAAACCCTTTAAATAATGTTTCTTGAAAACTGCTGAGCAGGATTTGATTAAATTTGTCAAAAACATTACTGCAGGAAGACCTACATAACTACAAATGATGCTATCTTTGTTCAGATATATCCACTGAAAAGTTGTCATAAAAATAATAGAAAAACCTTTAAACAAGTCCATCAAGACTGTCCAATAGAATTCATTCAAACTCAGTAGATAGGGTCATGAAGATTGTCTGATTATTATTATTACCTGCCATCAATATTGGACCAGTACTAAAAGTAGTTAAACCTTTATATTCTCTGAAACTGTTGGGTAGCATTAGTTCAAACTGGACAATTTTTTATTTGCTCAGATAATCTGGAAAAAAATATTTTGTACTTTTTACTTATTAATCACATGGGTATAACAAGAAATGAAAGGGCAAATAAATCAACCAATGCTGCACTTTGGTCACCTGTTTCTAAATGCAAGATTCCATATACTCTGCTTCCTTGCTTTATATGTATACATCTTTGGTTGTATGCACAAATCATATTATATAAGATTTGGAATCTTAATGAGTTGGCAAATTTTACACATGTAAGGCTTTAAGTAGGAGAAGGGCATTTAGAAGGATGATAAAATTGGAGTTAGAATTCATTGTACTTCAAAGATTTTAGGATCACTGTAATATCAGCTGTTAAAATAGAAGCTTAATTCAGGGGCACCAGTCCTTGCTTGCAATAACAGCTCCAGCCTTGTTATTATAATCATTGATATGACTAGGATGGGAGGTACTTATGTCATTAACTCTAAAAAGTGAGAGGATTTGTTGGGGACTTTGAAATGTCAAAATCAAATATTATTTTGGGTGATTTTTTGCTAACCAAAGCAGTGGTTTGAGAACATAAAAATTTTGCAGTATTTGCAACATTGATTTTTGCTGCTTTTAGGTGAGGACAAATTCAGAGACCTGGACCAAATTTTGTGGATGGCTAGCAATTGGGGTAAGAAATAAAACTATTGATTTTGGGGTCAGAATATCAAAGGTCAAGGTCTTTTTGATTGAAACAAATTAAAATGGATTCTGCAAGATAGTGTTTGTTCTGTATCACAGACTGAACCAAATTTTGTGGATAGCTTGCACCTGGGTTAAGGAAGAAACTGTCAGTTTTGGGGTTTAAAGGATAAAGGTCATTGTTTCACTACTCCGATTTCAGTTCTTGACTGTTTACCTTTTCTTGAGCTTATGAAGGAATGACATGCTGGGTAAAGAAAAAAAAAACATTTATTTGGGGGTTAAAAGATCAAAAGTTAAGGTCACTTTAGGAAAGAAGCTAATAACTTTAATTCTAAGCCTTGTACCTTTTACCAATTTTTTGGGAAGGCGTGCACCTAATGTATGGAATATGCCTTTTAATTTTCCGATCTAAAAGTCATGGTTATTGTGCCTAAAAATTTGGGTTCTGCAGAACAAATTTTGTTTTAACTGGAGGTTTTTTTAGTACCAAATATTGATTATGGCTTGCACCTTGGTAGATCCAAAAACCTCTAAATTTTGGGGTATAAAGGTCAGAGGTCATGATCATGACAAGTTTAAAGAGTAAATAATGATTGCTGCAGATTAGATCTAGCTCAAAACCACATACCTTGATGCACAGCATTTAAATTGTTGGTCAGTAATCTCCATTCAACCATGATCTACTAGTGAAAACATAAAGGACCATTAAATATTGGGTAGACATACATTGTGCCAAACTTGGTACTCTTGTTAATTAGGGGTGAAATGATACACCCATGCCACGTATCTATATGATTCACAAAATGCAGCTTGCGATGCAATACATATCAATACACACATGAACTTGGTGACCTTTCCATTTTTGGAAGATATGTGATGTTCTTTCATGTATGTTGACATTCTTGGTTGTATTTCCAGTATGCAGACTTCAGATAAACATGTAGTTATCATATAAATATGTGCAATTCTTATTGATGAGAAGATATCATCAATACTTTCAAACAGACTACCTGCTGGATGCAGTGAGTTTTATCCAACATTTTAGGCCATTTAATTGTTGATCCGTTCAACTCCCTTTGTTCGGTACACCATGAATGATTTGAAAACACATTACCAATTATGTGTCTCAGTTACACTTGGAAGACTTTACATTATTATTTTAAAAACAGAAGAAACAGTGCAATTTTATAATGCAAAGAAAATCTCATCTATAACAAATCCAGAGATTAGGAATGAGGTTGAATACCAGCAGAATCTATTACATTTTATTTCCTGCAGATGGTAAAAACTGCTGAAGCCACAGGTACTTGTATTTGTTAGTGAAGAATGAAAAGTATTGACTACAACCAGTCCTATTCTTCAATTTTCTTTTTTCTTGCACAAATTTATAAACCCCATTGCTCATTCTATGCTAATTTCATTTATTCCATCGGCACAGTCATTATCTCTGCATAAAAAGGAGAAATTCCAAATTTATTTCCCATGTACAATTTAAGGAGAGATAGACAAGCATCATGATGACAGGATTTTATCTTAAGTGAGACCTTCCCATTTATCACCTTGGCTCTTCATACTATATTGTGCTCATAAACGAACTAGGACTACATTCATCATTACTTAAATGTAAACAGAAGTGAAAAAAGAAACGTTTCAAAGCTTGCTGGTGTAAAACAGGAAGAATAATTCTAGTTATCTCCCTTTTGCCCTTTCCAGATAAACAATTTAATAATTCAGCTATTAATTTTGATAACCTGGTGCAAATCCATCTTAAATCGTCAACCGTTATGTCAGCTGTCCCAGAGATACCATTGCATATTGCATTATTCAACACCCAATCAATAGGGCCACCGGAAAAGCGCACAGAAATAGTTAATTTTATCAGCGACCAGAATATCGGCGTCTTCTTCCTGACAGAAACATGGCTAAAAACATCAGGCAATAAGCCCAAGTGCACGGATTTAACACCCACTGCTTACTCCGTCAAGTTGTTCCCCCACCACTCTCACAGAGGTGGAATTGCTGTCCTCGCAAAGAATTCCATGATAAAATGTCATAAGTACAACACAACCTTCAATTTCTGCCATACATCACTTGAACTAGTCCAAACACTCACACTGGAACAAAGGTCAGTCCATTTTTTCTGTCTCTACCACCCTCCTCCTAATAGAAGAAACAAGCTGATTGAATCTCTCTTTTTGGAGCAGTTTCTGAAACTTCCGGAGTATGGAAATTCGATAGGTGTCAACCTAATTATTCTTGGAGATTTCAACTTTCACTTTGACTGTCCTGGAAACCCATACAAGTCAAAACTCCTTGATTTCATTCATGTTTTCAACCTTAAACAGTCAGTTAACTAACCTCACATAAACTTTGTCACATTTTAGACTGGATTCTTCATAGACCTGATGATAATATTCTGCAGTCCACCCTTGTATCCCACGAACTTGCATCAGATCACCTCAGCATTACATGCCATCTCAACATATCAGTCCCTAACCCTCGACCTTTATTTGCTATTAAGAGAAACCTCCGTATGATAAATAGAAACAAACTAATGGATGACAACCAAGAAAACCAAGCAACTAAATAACTGCCTGCGTTCATTGCTTGAAAAACATGCCCCAGCCACCTAGTGTAGAGTATCAATTAAAAAAAAAAAGGTGTTCTCCTTGGTTTAGCAGTGTTAGGAACCAGCTTCACACTGCTAAAAGATATCGCCGTAGAACAGAGAGGCTTTGGCTTTCCACCAGACTCACTATTCATAAAAAGGTCTATGAAGCTGCTAAGAAGAACGTCATAAACATAGTCCATTTAGCCAAATTATCCCACTACATTATTAAGATCACGGCGAGTTCCAGCTGCAAAGAGCTTTTGGAGATAACTAACAAACTAATGTCAAGGAACAAACGTACACCACATGCAACTAACTTTTCTCCAGTAGACCTTTTGAACCTATTTGCATATTTCTTCCATGACAAAGTACAAACCATTAGAGATACACTTGTCAACACAATTTCAATTGACTCATAGTTACAGTTACGATACAGAATTTAAGCGACAACAGCCTTATAGTGGTTCAAGTTTTACTTAGTCAACAGGACACAAATTGTATATGCAAATGGAATATATTCCAGCCCAGTTGATATATGTTGTGGTGTTCCACAAGGGTCTGTTATTGGACCTGTTCTCTTCATTATATACACTCAGCAGCTCTCAAGTGTCATAGATTATCACACAGTGTCTCACCAATTGTATGCTGATGACACCCAAATATACAAATCTAGTCACCCAACTGAAGTTGATACAACCATCAAAGGAGTAGAGAGGTGCATTTTTGGTGTGAAATCATGGATGACATGTAACAAGCTGCAGATGAATGATGATAAAACTGAGGCCATTCTGATCAAAACACAAAGACTTTCTCATTCACATCCTTTACCGCAAACAATAAATATCAACAACACCAACATTAAATTCACACAGTAAGTTTGAAACCTAGGTGTTACTCTAGATAGTACACTCACATTGAACCAACATGTCATGCACATATACAAGACTGCAGATCTTGAGCTGGGATGCATCAGCTCCATTCGCAAATATCTTTCAGTTGATGCCACTTAAACACACGTGTGTTCATTAGTACTTTAAAGACTGGATTATTGTAACTCAATTGTGTCTGGCTCATCTTAATATCTACTCCAGAAACTTCAAATAGTTAAAAACACAACTGCTTTGATCGTGTTTAGAGTACCACGATCAGAAAACACCTACCCACTGATCTGTACCCTACACTGGCTATCCATTAAATCCAGAATCGGACACAAAATTTGTTCTCTGTACTACGTTTCACTGACAGACTCCAGTCCAACATACCTATCCTGCCTCACTCAGCAAGATACTTATGCTCCTCTTCTGACAGTTGTATACTCATTGTTCCAACTATGAAAACGAAGACATGTGGACAAAGTAGTTTTGCATACCTGGGCCCAGCAATGTGGAACACATTGCCCATTTTGCCCATTGAAATTAGACACAAAGACACAGTGATCCCTTTCAAGAGTGCTCTTAAAACTTACCTTTTTCGACTGCATGAACAAACTTAAAGACTTAATAATGTTTTGTACTTGAAATAATGTATAATTTGTAAAAATGATATCAGTCTGCCTTACATTATGGCTGCTATTACTAAAATAGTAAAAACACTTTAAATGATGTTTTTTGAAAACTGCTGAGCAGGATTTGATTAAATTTGACAAAAACATTACTGCAGGAAGACCTACATAACTACAAATGATGCTATCTTTGTTCAGATATATCCACTAAAAAGTTGTCATAAAAATAATAGAAAAACCTTTAAACAAGTCCATCAAGACTGTCCAATAGAATTCATTCAAACTCAGTAGATAGGGTCATGAAGATTGTCTGATTATTATTATTACCTGCCATCAATATTGGACCAGTACTAAAAGTAGTTAAACCTTTATATTCTCTGAAACTGTTGGGTAGCATTGGATCAAACTGGACAATTTTTTATTTGCTCAGATAATCAGGAAAAAAATATTTTGTACTTTTTACTTATTAATCACATGGGTATAACAAGAAATGAAAGGGCAAATAAATCAACCAATGCTGCACTTTGGTCACCTGTTTCTGATTGCAAGATTCCATATACTCTGCTTCCTTGCTTTATATGTATACATCTTTGGTTGTATGCACAAATCATATTATATAAGATTTGGAATCAATGAGTTGGCAAATTTTACACATGTAAGGCTTTAAGTAGGAGAAGGGCATTTAGAAGGATGATAAAATTGGAGTTAGAATTCATTGTACTTCAAAGATTTTAGGATCACTGTAATATCAGCTGTTAAAATAGAAGCTTAATTCAGGGGCACCAGTCCTTGCTTGCAATAACAGCTCCAGCCTTGTTATTATAATCATTGATATGACTAGGATGGGAGGTACTTATGTCATTAACTCTAAAAAGTGAGAGGATTTGTTGGGGACTTTGAAATGTCAAAATCAAATATTATTTTGGGTGATTTTTTGCTAACCAAAGCAGTGGTTTGAGAACATAAAAATTTTGCAGTATTTGCAACATTGATTTTTGCTGCTTTTAGGTGAGGACAAATTCAGAGACCTGGACCAAATTTTGTGGATGGCTAGCAATTGGGGTAAGAAATAAAACTATTGATTTTGGGGTCAGAATATCAAAGGTCAAGGTCTTTTTGATTGAAACAAATTAAAATGGATTCTGCAAGATAGTGTTTGTTCTGTATCACAGACTGAACCAAATTTTGTGGATAGCTTGCACCTGGGTTAAGGAAGAAACTCAGTTTTGGGGTTTAAAGGATAAAGGTCATTGTTTCACTACTCCGATTTCAGTTCTTGACTGTTTACCTTTTCTTGAGCTTATGAAGGACTGACATGTTGGGTAAAGAAAAAAAAACATTTATTTGGGGGTTCAAAGATCAGAGGTTGAGGTCACTTTAGGAAAGAAGCTAATAACTTTAATTCTAAGCCATGTACCTTTTACCAATTTTTTGGGAAGGTGTGCACCTAATGTATGGAATATGCCTTTTAATTTTCAGATCTAAAAGTCATGGTTATTGTGCCTAAAAATTTGGGTTCTGCAGAACAAATTTTGTTTTAGCTGGAGTTTTTTTTTAGTACCAAATATTGATTATGGCTTGCACCTTGGTAGATCCAAAAACCTCTAAATTTTGGGGTATAAAGGTCAGAGGTCATGATCATGACAAGTTTAAAGAGTAAATAATGATTGCTGCAGATTAGATCTAGCTCAAAACCACATACCTTGATGCACAGCATTTAAATTGTTGGTCAGTAATCTCCATTCAACCATGATCTACTAGTGAAAACATAAAGGACCATTAAATATTGGGTAGACATACATTATGCCAAACTTGGTACTCTTGTTAACTAGGGGTGAAATGATACACCCATGCCACGTATCTATATGATTCACAAAATGCAGCCTGCGATGCAATACATATCAATACACACATGAACTTGGTGACCTTTCCATTTTTGGAAGATATGTGATGTTCTTTCATGTATGTTGACATTCTTGGTTGTATTTCCAGTATGCAGACTTCAGATAAACATGTAGTTATCATATAAATATGTGCAATTCTTATTGATGAGAAGATATCATCAATACTTTCAAACAGACTACCTGCTGGATGCAGTGAGTTTTATCCAACATTTTAGGCCATTTAATTGTTGATCCGTTCAACTCCCTTTGTTTGGTACAACATGAATGATTTGAAAACACATTACCAATTATGTGTCTCAGTTACACTTGGAAGACTTTACATTATTATTTTAAAAACAGAAGAAACAGTGCAATTTTATAATGCAAAGAAAATCTCATCTATAACAAATCCAGAGATTAGGAATGAGGTTGAATACCAGCAAAATCTATTACATTTTATTTCCTGCAGATGGTAAAAACTGCTGAAGCCACAGGTACTTGTATTTGTTAGTGAAGAATGAAAAGTATTGACTACAACCAGTCCTATTCTTCAATTTTCTTTTTTCTTGCACAAATTTATAAACCCCATTGCTCATTCTATGCTAATTTCATTTATTCCATCGGCACAGTCATTATCTCTGCATAAAAAGGAGAAATTTCAAATTTATTTCCCATGTACAATTTAAGGAGAGATAGACAAGCATCATGATGACAGGATTTTATCTTAAGTGAGACCTTCCCATTTATCACCTTGGCTCTTCATACTATATTGTGCTCATAAACGAACTAGGACTACATTCATCATTACTTAAATGTAAACAGAAGTGAAAAAAGAAACGTTTCAAAGCTTGCTGGTGTAAAACAGGAAGAATAATTCTAGTTATCTCCCTTTTGCCCTTTCCAGATAAACAATTTAATAATTCAGCTATTAATTTTGATAACCTGGTGCAAATCCATCTTAAATCGTCAACCGTTATGTCAGCTGTCCCAGAGATACCATTGCATATTGCATTATTCAACACCCAATCAATAGGGCCACCGGAAAAGCGCACAGAAATAGTTAATTTTATCAGCGACCAGAATATCGGCGTCTTCTTCCTGACAGAAACATGGCTAAAAACATCAGGCAATAAGCCCAAGTGCACGGATTTAACACCCACTGCTTACTCCGTCAAGTTGTTCCCCCACCACTCTCACAGAGGTGGAATTGCTGTCCTCGCAAAGAATTCCATGATAAAATGTCATAAGTACAACACAACCTTCAATTTCTGCCATACATCACTTGAACTAGTCCAAAAACACACACTGGAACAAAGGTCAGTCCATTTTTTCTGTCTCTACCACCCTCCTCCTAATAGAAGAAACAAGCTGATTGAATCTCTCTTTTTGGAGCAGTTTCTGAAACTTCCGGAGTATGGAAATTCGATAGGTGTCAACCTAATTATTCTTGGAGATTTCAACTTTCACTTTGACTGTCCTGGAAACCCATACAAGTCAAAACTCCTTGATTTCATTCATGTTTTCAACCTTAAACAGTTAGTTAACCAACCTCACATAAACTTTGTCACATTTTAGACTGGATTCTTCATAGACCTGATAATATTCTGCAGTCCACCTTTGTATCCCACGAACTTGCATCAGATCACCTCAGCATTACATGCCATCTCAACATATCAGTCCCTAACCCTCGACCTTTATTTGCTATTAAGAGAAACCTCCGTATGATAAATAGAAACAAACTAATTCATGACATCCAAGAAAACCAAGCAACTAAAAAACTGCCTGCGTTCATTGCTTGAAAAACATGCCCCAGACACCTGGTGCAGAGTATCAATAAAAAAAAAAAAAGGTGTTCTCCTTGGTTTAGCAGTGTTAGGAACCAGCTTCACACTGCTAAAAGATATCGCCGTAGAACAGAGAGGCTTTGGCTTTCCACCAGACTCACTATTCATAAACAGATTTATGAAGCTGCTGAGAAGAACGTCATAAACATAGTCCATTTAGCCAAATTATCCCACTACATTACTAAGATCACGGCGAGTTCCAGCTGCAAAGAGCTCTTGGAAATAACTAACAAACTAATGTCAAGGAACAAACGTACACCACATGCAACTAACTTTTCTCCAGTAGACCTTTTGAACCTATTTGCATATTTCTTCCGTGACAAAGTACAAACAATTAGAGATACACTTGTCAACACAATTTCAGTTGACTCATAGTTACAGTTACGATACAGAATTTAAGCGACAACAGCCTTATAGTGGTTCAAGTTCTACTTAGTCAACAGGACACAGATTGTATATGCAAATGGAATATATTCCAGCCCAGTTGATATATGTTGTGGTGTTCCACAAGGGTCTGTTATTGGACCTGTTCTCTTCATTATATACACTCAGCAGCTCTCAAGTGTTATAGATTATCACACAGTGTCTCACCAATGGTACGCTGATGACACCCAAATATACAAATCTAGCCACCCAACTGAAGTTGATACAACCATCAAAGGAGTAGAGAGGTGCATTTTGGTGTGAAATCATGGATGACATGTAACAAGCTGCAGATGAATGATGATAAAACTGAGGCCATTCTGATCAAAACACAAAGACTTTCTCATTCACATCCTTTACCTCAAACAATAAATATCAACAACACCAACATTAAATTCACACGGTCAGTTTGAAACCTAGGTATTACTCTAGATAGTACACTCACATTGAACCAACATGTCATGCACATATACAAGACTGCAGATCTTGAGCTGGGATGCATCAGCTCCATTCGCAAATATCTTTCAGTTGATGCCACTTAAACACACGTGTGTTCATTTGTACTTTAAAGACTGGATTATTGTAACTCAATTGTGTCTGGCTCATCTCAATATCTACTCCAGAAACTTCAAATAGTTAAAAATGCAACTGTTTTGATCGTGTTTAGAGTACCACGATCAGAAAATACCTACCCACTGCTCTGTACCCTACACTGGCTATCCATTAAATCCAGAATCAAACACAAAATTTGTTCTCTGTACTACGTTTCACTGACAGACTCCAGTCCAACATACCTATCCTGCCTCACTCAGTAAGATACTTATGCTCCTCTTCTGAAAATTGTATACTCATTGTTCCAACTATGAAAACGAAGTAGTTTTGCATACCTGATCCCAGCAATGTGGAACACATTGCCCATTGAAATTAGACACAAAGACAGTGATCCCTTTCAAGAGTGCTATTAAAACTCACCTTTTTTGACTGCAAGAACAAACTTTAAGTTTTAATAATGTTTTGTACTTGAAATATCTTTAGCATTTGCATTATGTTTTCCAATTTCATGGTTTTTGTTTTTTGTTTTTCTGTAGTCATATCGTTATAGATGTTGTAAAGCGCTTAGAACTTCTAAAGATTAGGCGTTATACAAAGTCATTATTATTATTATTGTTATTATTATCAAAGAATAAAGAAGGGGAGGAATTAATGGGCATAACACAATATTTATTTAAACTTAAATATCTCTTTCTTCCTGCTCCACTGTCTTATAGCTCTTCTGAAATCAACATCTCTGACAGATGTCACCTCTAGTTGTATAGGCAATAATCTTTTAATTAATTATATTCCTCTTTTCTTTATATCAATATTTTTCTGTTCTTCTTTCTGAAGGGGTATATACATAGTGGCTCTGTCAGCTTGAATATGTTGGGGAAACTGATCTTTGTGCGTGTTTTGTACAATTTTCTATCGATCATAGATATTATCTTTTAGATACATCTGCTCCAAAATAGGATTTTCCACTAACATTAACTTCCGTAGTTAAATTAGTAGTTTAGTTGACTACTATGCCAAATTTCTTGTGTTCCATAATGCTGTATAAGGGTATTTAGTCCCTCAGTGGTTGTGCAGACAGAGGTATTAAATTAAATATCAGTACTTCATAATTGCACCCTTATTTTATTCAGTGTATTGGTTTTGTAGCATATGATCCGCAGGATAATTTATTTAATTGAAGATTTTTAAATTGCATTATACTTTTAAATTGTTGGTATTTTAATTTGGCTCAGTGTTCTGCTTTTTATACATATTTAATTTAAAATGGTCATGTCGTCTATTTTTCTGTCCATTCAACACGCACATCTGACTCATATTTAACACCATTTCAGGCTCAAAATCACTCACTGATGTTTCCATTAACACTTTCCCTGCTCCAGTAATCTGATAAACTTCATAACTTTAAAAATTATTGTCATCATCACTATCAACAGTAAGTATTTGTAGAATGAAATCATAATGAACCACATCAGGAATCAGACATTTGGGGTTTTCTAGGTAGTCAATATTTTAAACATGCATTTATAAACCTTTCTTCATGAATGGTTCTAACTGTACCATAATACTTATTCCTGGGCACATTGTACTAATCAAATATAATTTCATAACCATTCATATCTTGCTTGAAAAACCCAAATGTGGAACAGTTGCTACCCAAAAAGCATGTCTCATCAAGAATTGTTAAATACTTTGGCAAACAAATTTTCAGATGTGGGACTTTCAGAGAATTTGCAAGAGTTCTCACACTTCACTGTTCTCCAAGCATGTGAATTTTCCATGATTTGTGCAATGACACACCCTGACAGCATCTCCTCGCCACTTATGTACTTGACATGTCTACTTTTGTGCGAAGTCTCTCTTTTGCTTGGCCAATACTTTGTTTGTCACAAAGAGAATATGCTGCATTGATTTATGATTAGTGGTTATTGTTTAACTTGGTGCAGAACAAGAAGTAATATCAAATGATAATTCAGTGAAACATATTTCAGCGGGCTACCATAGTTTTCAAAGGAGTCAAGATACAATTCAAAGTTGAAACTTCGCGTTAAAGTGGTTATTAAATGATGAGTAAAATACATGTACTTCCTTAAACATGTAGAACACGTTTGGAATTAATAGTGTGTTCTAAACACACTTCTGGGTTAAGATAATTAGTGTGTGGGGGGGAGGAAGATTACAAACCATGTCACTTTGTGTTAACTTGTAGACAGTGAGTGGGTATTCTCAAATAATCTTTTTCGTATTTACTAATGAACATGAGTGCCTGTGTAAATGCTGTTTAAAAGGGATTATAATTTTACAGAATAACAAGGCAACTAATAATAACTATTCATTACGGTTGAAGACTAAAATAACATGCTTATGGTACGTATCATTTTGTATCAATTCTCCATATGTTGTATTGATATGTGTATCGTTTTAACAAAAGTGTCGATATGTCAATGCATCGTATCACCCCTATTGTTAACTGGTGATATTAAATGAGATATTTAAATAAACATACCAGTCCTGACTGTTTTAACTTTATGATCACAGTAATAGTTGGACATTTTAAAATAAATACTGGATTTGCTACATTTTTCTACATATCTATTTATTATGCAGAGCTCTAGATAAGCATAATGAATGTACTGTAGACAGATTAATTTAAAATTTCTAATGAATTTTTATAGATTCAAATTATGCAAAAACATTTTAAATTTGTATATTTTGTCCAAAGTTGTCTGTATAATGCTCCAGTCATGTTTTCAAACTTAGGGTTGTAGCCCATTTGTGGGCTATGGGCTTGTTGCAGGTGATATATTAGCCATGCGTGTAATACCTAGAAGTGGCCCATGGGCTTGCTGTAGGTGATGTATTAGTCATACATAGAACACACAGAAATGGGCCATGAGCTTGCTTTAAGTGATGTATAAGCCATATGTAGAATTCCTAGAGGAGAGCCATAGTCTTGCTGTAGGTGATATATGAGCCATACATAGAATATCCAGAAGTGGCCCAGGGGCATGCTGTAGGTGACATTAGCCATACATAGAATACTCAGAAATGGCCCATGGGCTTGCTGTAGGTGATGTATTATCCACACATAGAATACTCAGAAGTGGCCCATGGACTTGTTGTAGGTGATGTATTTAGCCACACATAGAATACCCAGATGTCAGTCATCATCTTGCTGAAGGTGACATATTAGCCATACATGTAATACCCAGAAGTGGGCCATGGGCTTGCTGCATGTGACACATTAGCCATAAATAGAATACCTGAATGTGGGCCATGGGCACAAACAGTTTTCAGAACCAGTAGCTGCATACCGGTATGTCAGCATAGTCAGTGTTGTATGATGACATTAAGGTCTTGATGTTCAAGATGTAAGTACAAATTCTGTCTTGTGAGTTTGCAGCATTCACAAAATATCCCACTAAATTTAAAAACATGCAATTAGTTCCAAACAAATGGAGTAAAATGCCAAATTTATAGAAGTCTTATCTAGAGCTCTAATGTGAATTTTATCGTGACAGGTTTGTAAAGCTAGCTAAAATAGTATGCTTCATTTTTTGTCAAGATGTTGCCATCTATAATATTCTCACACCATCTCTTTTGTTTTTACCCCTATACTGATTTTTTAAAAACAGAAGTTATCAAGTATTAAAAAGGCACAAAACAGAGTAATTTCATTCATTAAGTTATGTTCTAACCCGATTGTCACCTGGGGGGTACCATCACTGTCAGCTTTGTGTCATTTTGAATCAAGCCTGTGGGACTTTTTAGCAATTTAGTAGGAGGGTACAAACAATCGGAAGGGTGTGCCAATGCTAAAGTGTATGTCTGGGTATTGGAAGGGTGTGCCAATGCTACTAGTGTATGTCTGGGTATCGGAAGGGTGTGCCAATGCTAAAGTGTATGTCTGTGTATTGGAAGGGTGTGCCAATGATAAAGTGTATGTCTGGGTATCGGAAGGGTGTGCCAATGCTAAAGTGTATGTCTGGGTATCGGAAGGGTGTGCCAATGCTAAAGTGTATGTCTGGGTATCGGAAGGGTGTGCCAATGCTTAAGTGTATGTCTGGGTATCGGAAGGGTGTGCCAATGCTAAAGTGTATGTCTGGGTATTGGAAGAGTGTGCCAATGCTACTAGTGTATGTCTGGGTATCGAAAGGGTGTGCCAATGCTAAAGTGTATGTCTGGGTATCAAAAGGGTGTGCCAATGCTAAAGTGTATGTCTGTGTATTGGAAGGGTGTGCCAATGATAAAGTGTATGTCTGTGTAAAATTGACTTGTATTTCTTTGTTCCAAACAAAGATAGAAAATGCACATAATTTTAGCTCATATCTTTGCTTTGCATGTTTTAGTAATATTTATGTAAGAATATATCATAGACCAAAATCTGTTGATAAAAATCAACAGATTTAGAGAAAGCAGTCAGAACATTTATCAGTTTATAATCATTGCATATAACAAAAATAGAACTTATTTCAGCTAATCATCATACAGTAAATGTATTCACTCTGTAGGATTGTGTATAGCTTGTAATGTGGCAAATGTGACACATAATCTATAAATTTAATATTGATAGATGTATGATATTACTAATTCATAATATAATTTTCAGACTAATGATATTATATATCTGAATTAGTTATGTCTTAACAATATATGATAGCAGCTGAGATAGATTAATGTACTATCTCCAAGTTTGAATTTATGATATAATTTTGAATGTGGAACATAATAAATGCTTCAATTCAAAATGTTCATGTCTGAGCAATGTCCTGATCCCCATTACACTTATTAGTAAAGAATACATGTAATGCCTGAACTTTGGGTATTATGTTACAGTTTTGGCATTTTTATGTGGATATATTTAGGATTTCATTGCTGAGATACCAATCTAAGCTCTTTACTGTCTCAACAATCCTTTTTTTAAAATCAGAATATAGATTGGCTTATTCTCGGATGGTTATCTAGTAATCTAATTTTTTAAAAAATCGAAACAACAAACTTGTATTGTTTACAAGTTTTCATACAGAGCACACTCTTTTACATTTCACTGTTATAATAACGGTTACCTGTCACTAATGCTTTGATTTATCTTTTTCAAGATGCTAATTTTTTTATCACAGCTTTATTTCCCTAATTGGATGTCTTTAAATGACAAGAATATAATTCCAGTCTTGTTGCTTAGTGATAGCCACTATACAGAATATCTTCCTCTTTTTTGTTTTGACTGACATGCAAGTACACATGAGGATGTTTAATGAAATTTGCATTTATTGCAGTCTTTAACCTATCTTTAGGGTCAAACATATTTTTTTCAGACAAAACAAAGTAACACATTTGAGTCTTTTTCTTTACAGTCCTTGTATTAAATGTGTATTTCAATTTCGAACTCTTCTGTTTGGTATCAGACCCCTTCAATAGCCTAGTGGTTAGAACATCTACCTTGGATGTGGGAGGTCACAGGTTCAAACCCCAGCAAAGTCAAACTAAAGACTTTTAAAAATGGTACTAATAGCTTCTATGCTAGGCACTCTGACACAGCATTAAGAGGTTATTGTTAGGACTAGTCTGCCTGGTGTCATGATAATGTAACTTTGTGAGACATGAAGCTACACGTCTGCAGAATTATGCCCCTTTGCTAGACATCAGTAAAGACAATTTTTCATCTGTGAGGGAAACCAAACGTGGACTTAGTTTCAATGAAACTGAACAGCAAGCTCCCTCTTTATGTCTCTCCAGTACCTGATCAGAGGGCCTAGGTGATGGGTGCCTTCTAGCTGAAGTGGGATTGTCTGTATGCTTATGCCATCCTACTGTTCAAAACAAGTCCACAGGTTCTCCACCAAATCAGGACTTCCATGTCTCCTCTCATCCATATAGTCCCCTCACAGCCACATGGTTATATTTCAACAATCTACAGTCGCATCACCCAGGCTAGGAGGTAATCTACTTCTAAAGTTTACAGTGCCTAGTGGAGAAATAATGTAATTTATGCAGAAATTATTTTGATTCTGCTGCAAGTTTTTAACTGAAGTTGCATGTTTTCTTCTCTACGTTATGAAAGAAAAAGAATATTGTATATGTATCATTTAGGGCTTTAAGCCAGCCATTTTTCAACTTACAAATTCTCCAGGACTTCTGCCATTAGCTTGCATGGATTCTCTTAATTTGAATTTCAGAGATTGGTATCGCATTAATGCCTCCGGAGGAAAATTTCATGTGTTTTTTGGCATGATCCCACCACCTCCATTGAACTTTCTCATGAAGTTTGTTTTGAGAACCTTACCATCAAGACAGTATTTCCTGCTCTGCTTATTGTTTTGAGGACAAAGGGCAAGATTGATGCTTTTTCAGTTGGGAAGTTTTGTTTTTGGTTCAGTAGTAACTATGATTTGGTTTCTGGATAAGAATCATCTACCTTCAGTATCTTCTATTACCAAAGAAATTCCCATTTAGTCTTACATGCTTGATGTGGTGTTTGATACATACATTCAATCTGTATTTGAAATCATTTGATATCTTCTTTGATATTTGCACATAAATATATTTAGACTTAGTGAATCAAACTTTGATAAATCTAAGTTCGTTTTGAATTTCATTTATGCAGTATAGCTGAAAATACTTTGAAGGAAAACAAAACGGTTCTATGTGATAAATACAGAACTGCAATTGCATTTTGTACCGAATCATGGGTAAAGAAATCATTGAAATTGCTTATGCCTGCGCCATTGCAGGTTATTTTAATCACTGACTCTGAACAAAATATGCAGTTTTGTGTATTTAATTTGTCCTTGTGTGTTCATTGATAAGAGATGAGCAACATAATTCAAATTAGGTCTTTGACCATTTCAAGATGACATAAAATAAATTGTCATCTTGGTTAAAAATTTCTTTGGTATCTTTTGTTGCGATAAATTGAGAATATGTATTTTTCTACTATTTGCATGAAGTATAAAGTATTAGTGTTTTAAACATATCTTTAAGATATTGAGGAGTGTCATTTTCGCTTACTAGTAATTTCTCCAGAATAGTTTATAGGTTTTCCTTCTTTAGTAAAATTTTAAATGTTCATTCACCACTTGCAGGACCCTGGGCATGTGCACAAACAATTGTAAAGTCATTTATTTAGAGAGACAATTGTCCAACTGAGATTGCATTGACTATGAAGAAAATTGCATGATCTATTATTAGTATTGCTCAGTTAAATATTAAAATTACTCTTGGAAAATGGTCGTTACAAACATTATTCATGGTTATTATAGTATTCTCAAGAGTCCATTTGTATAGTTCTAGTGAATATTTCGTCACTGCAGGTAATCTAGTGTTGTCTTTTCCAGGTACTCCTATCGCAATTCCTATCCAGGCAGCTACAAATGGACAGGTGACCCAGTCTAATTCAAACCAGCATCAACAGACAGTTTACAGGTTGCCCAATTCACAACCAGTTATAGCAAGTAAGTTAATCAAATATGGAAAGAAAGAAATATATTTATCTTTTATAATTTTGCATAGTGTAAATGTTTGCATGTACAAAAAGTTTTAGATCCATCAAAATACCATGCTTAAAATAGTATTTTTCATTAAATCTATATAATACAAAATCATGTACTATTAGCCCATGGGCTTCCAGAATTCTGAACCAGGGATGTCATTTGTGGATTTCAGATAGCCTGCATCGCTATCCCAAGAAAAAAAACGTTAATATTAGTTGTCATTTTGTGGACATAGGACAATAAATTGAAGAAAGCAATTGATTTTGCAATCAGGGTGCAATACAGCTGTACTGTCATATGTCCTGATGGGTATTAAAATATATTTTTAGTTCTTTTAATGTAACTATTATTCTAACTAATGCATAGATTTTGAACTAGTTATACATCTGGGTTTTCATTAAGAACTGGCCAGCAGCCAAATTGACCCTTTCAAACTGTTTCTTGGCTAGTTCAGATTGCAAGATTTTTTAAATTCTAAGCAGTAACCTAAGCTTGAACACAAAACATGAGAGAAAAACAAACCAAACTGGGATTGTAAAAAGTGTGAATATCTCTTTCTATTAAAAAAAACCTCCCAATATTTTGTGATTTTGGATGATTGATCGATTTGATGAAGCATCAAGCCCAAGAAAAAAGTTAGAAGCCAAAAATCATTTAAAGACTTTCCAACAACTACCTTTTTTAAAGACACATTTGTAAAGTTATATACAGTAGGCCTACTTCAGAAGTTGATAAAGTAACACAATTTTGAACATTGTCAATAAAATCCATCCAGAAAAGTTTACCCCATCCATGTATGGTTTATTTAGCTTGTTTTGGACAGTATTTACTTCATTGTTTCAGGAATATTACAGCAATATGCAAAACAAATTCAACTTACTTTCTTCTTACACTACAGGTGAGATTGGAGATCTGTATTTTACAGTTATATTAAATAAAAAATGTGATTTAATTACTTTCTATCTTCATATTAAAGTTTCCATTACAAATAAAATTGCTAAGAATATGCCTACACCAACATTGTTGCTTCTGGTGCTGTGTTAGAATATTTTATACCAATAATTGGAAATAATTAAGTCTGGAGAAAAATGTGTCTCAAATATACTAAAAATACAGGATTTTGCATCTTTAAAAAAGAGCAAAAACACTTGGATTTTTTCAACAAATCATGTGAAGGGTGGGAGCAGACCCCCCAGCAGCTTGGCACCTTCAGAGCTTGTAAAAATTTGGCATGTTTAGAATGGTTTGGTTTGGGTATTTTCAAATATTTCTTCATGAAAACCATAATTCATAGATATTTATGAACTAGACCAAAAGTTTGTTGGAACTAAGAAACTAGCACCTACCAGTTGTCCATTATTTATTGCTTTTAATCAAAAGATATGAAGAACATCCTTGTCTAGGATTTTTCATAGTAAAGGTAGTATATAAATTGGTCTGGAGATGTTGTTGCCCTGGGTGTTTCATTCTCCAAATGGGACATGTTTAACTAAAGTTGAACTTAATTAAGACTGTTTTTTGCTGGCAATCATAACCTCTCAGAAAAAAATCCAACAAGAACAGACGGGATCTATAGCAGTTTTTTTTTAAAAAAAAAATAATTTGGATTTAATGGAATTTACTCTGTTGTACAGAAGCTGACAATTTCATTGTTTATAATAATGTTTAAAGTTATTTTTTCCTTTTTTTCTTCTTAAAAAAGCCCCTCATTTGTTAGCTTTTTGATGTGATTTAGTATATTACTCAGATATTACATAATACTATTTTGTTGATAAGTATTTATGGATTTTATTATCATTAACATCTTTACAATTTATGCCTGTGTATACCAGCCTTAAATTACTCACAGTACCTATTTTGAAAATGTGTCCTTTTATAACCAGTCAGTCAATAAAGGGGATTGACTTTGACTGTCAATGAGAGATAAGATAAATTGATACAGTGTATCCATGCTATAGTCAGTGAGCTAGGTGGATTACTTTTGGCTGACTGGGTGGCAAGATGTATTGATCATTGTGTATCCTGTTAGCCCATGAGGTGGATTACTCTTGGCTTTAAATAGGAGGTAAAATGTATTGAAATAACAAAGAAAAGAAAAATTAAATGGACATGGGAAGTAATTGTTTAATCAATTTAACCATCATGGGAGGGTGTGCTTTGTGGGTTCAGATAGTGGGTATGCTTATAAATTTGGTCAAATGCAGCCTGTAAATTGAGTAAATATAATCACACTTGTAGATGTGTTTTGCATGTACAGTGATGTATGTACGTTAAATGATGATTGTGAATTTTTGTTGCCGTTATTCCTGTATAAGTTAGAATTTATTTAAAGGGAAATTTCAATCTATGGCTCATAGTCATATTGCATGGCACATTGCACAACTTTTCCATATATATATTATATATACTGCAAGTGTCCTTTAAATGATGTGCACATCTTTCTCAATATGCTATTGGTGAATATAATTCAAAAACATTAGGAGTTGCCTATTAAAACTTTTGTTAATATTTTGTCTTAAGCTTCAACACAAGGAACAACGACCTTGACTCCAAGTGTTGTGATGTACCAGACACCACAGGGTATTGTTTATGCCCCCGCCACAGCATCCATCCAGGACCGACAGATCTTCAATTTTCAGCAACCAGCAACAGCATTTTCAATGCCACAAACAGATCAGCAAGGTTTCTGTTATAATAGTTATTATTAGCTTTGCATTTCATAGGTTAGAAGAGCTAATGGGATGGCCTGTTATCTCTCATCTGTCATCTGTCTGTCCATCCCTTAGCACAGGTTTGTTATCATGCAGTATTATCACGAAATTGTTTCAAAGGTTTAGATGGGTCTGAATAAAAATGATTCTTCCTTGATATCCAATATGGCCACCAAAGCATCCACTTTGAAAAACGTGCTGTGTGTTGCTATTCTTCCAAAATGTGTACAAATTTGTGCATTTGGAGAAGAGTGATATGTGAGAAAAATCCCGCAAATTAGTTTAAAGTCATGCAAATAAAATGTACCCAGCACAGTATATAATTTTGATTTTACTTTTATGCCTTAAAGTGCTTGTCACAACACAAGAGGCAGTTTTCATGACCTAGATCGTTTTACAGAGTGCCAATTATTTACACATTTGATTACTTCAGCTTGACATTAATGGCTGCAAAACTAAATTTGATTATAACATTGAGCCATGGAACAAGCATTCCTTCATAGCTCAAACCTTGCATTTATCAAAGGAAGTTTCTCAAATGAGTGTTTCAAATTTAGGCTACTTAGAAAATCCCCAAAATGGCTGACTTCCAAAATGGTTCATCTTGAGGTGACGATTTCATTCAGGAAATACTGCCTGATGGTAGCAAAAAGAATAATTTTTTGTGAAGTTTATAAGATTATTGGAGCTGGGAAAGTGATACTGGTGAGTGACTCTGAACCTGAAAATGATGTTAAATATAAGACCGGTGTTTATGTTTGATTATGAAAAAAGAGATGGCATGCTGGCCAACACCCTACACAATGGTAATTTCAAACTTATATGTAGACAGCACAGAATACCAAGCTTAATTTAAATACAGGCACTTAAGGAAAAAAGTGCAATTTTAATTTCTTATTTTTAAATAATTTATCCCTTAGTGATAAATTGAATAATGACAAATCTAAAATGAAATTCAAAATAAGGACATTCATTTAATTAAAATACCTCTGTCTGAACAAGCAGACTATGACATTGATAGACTTAAAACCTTAATACAGTGTTATGGAACTGATAAGAAATCTGGCATATTAGTCAGCACAGTGGCTATGCTAGCTATAATTATAATGGTCATTGTAATACCTCCAGGGCTGTCTTAAAAAATTGTCACGAATTTCAGGATAGATATAAATCTAAACATAACTTTTATTGCATCAAACATAGACATTGTTTATGCAGCACAAAACTATATAATACAAATATGGTTGGGTTGTTCTCTCTTGCATGAAAACACAGAAGGGTAAATAGCATTGATGGACACTTCACTCTGTGTTGAATACTATTTAATTTAATGTTTTCAGGTTATTAAAATTCCAGTAAATGTAGATACAAGTCCAGTCAGACCTGTCCTAATGGTCAACTTTATTCGGTGCTTACCTGTTCCCAATGGTCATTGTAATACCAGAAGCAAATTTCCTTTATAAATGTCCTGTATGTAACTGTTGCCTGCCTTCAATGGTCAGAAGTCAGGTGTTTCCTAAACAACCATTGGTCTTTTCCTGCCATTAGTGGCCACTAAAGCATATCTACATTGATGGTCCAATCTCTGTGAACTGAATGTTTGCTTGAGGAAGGCATTGTTTAGATAAAAGAATACCTTGAGAATTGATGTGCAGACATTTCTTACCTTTCTTGTACTCATAACTCCAGGTGTGTTGACTGTAACTCAGAGGTGTAAATACAGACCTGCCAACTCTTAGGATTTTGCCATAAGTCTTATGAAAATGACTCTTAAAATATGGACTTATAGCATACAAGCAAAAACTACGGAAAAATGTTCATTGCCAAAACATCTGGATAATTGGTTCAGCCATGTTTGATTTGGATCCGGGTTTCCTATATGAATTGGTGAAATTAGTAATGAAACCAGACTAACTTTACAGCAGCACCCCCAGATGCTTTAAACTGCACCTATTTGTTCATGCAAAGCATTTGCATGATCAAATTGTTGATCATATATATTTTTTTAATGGCATCTAGAAAGCAGTGCATGTTAATGATGAAAGGGAAAATAAGTGTCTAGAAAAGTGTTAATAATCAACAATAATTGAAGTCACATTTTTTAGCAGTGGGACGGGTATAGCTAGATATCTTCTATCTACATGTAAACTAATACTCTAAAGAAGAAACAGGTTACGTCCCTTTTTATTACGGTCAGGGGTCATTCAGTATTCAAAATATCTGTCAAGGCAGGTGAATTTTCCATTTCTGGGTCATAGTGAATATAAATTATGTTCATCATAGACTTCTCGTCTAAGTCTTTGATCTTGACAAGTTGAACTGACTAATTGTTGTATAGGGTGAACAAATAAAGATAATTCTATATTTTAAAGTTGGTGATGATTTAATTGATCAGATGGATTAAAGTGAGCATGATGTATTGATATTGTATGGTACATAATAAATGTGGGAGTGAAAAGCTTAGTCAGACTTTAATACAAGAGATAAAGGCACATGATAATAAATATAGTATGAATATAGCAGATATATTGTGACATATATTTAACATTTATTTATTTATTGAAATCAAGTCTACCTTCTTCAGTTTTTTTTATAAATCAGTGTATAATTTGTTTTTAATTTATGATAGTTTTTATAGCAAATATAGATTATTATAAAGTTTGACTACATTATCTCATGCACAGGACTTTTTCAACAACACAATGCATAATCCTCATATTTTTATCAATGATTTTATTTTATGATTATAAAACTGTAGATTTGTTTGTTTTCCTCATTTCTTTATTTTTCTATAATCTGGCAACTTGCTATTTTAATGGAGTATTTTTAACACTTTAAAAAAATTATTCAGCTGAATAACGAAGAAGTATTTTATTTCATTCAAAGAAACTATCAGCATGTTGCATTATCAATGATTCTGTATTATTTCTCTTTACTAAAGGATGGAACCCGCAAGCTTATCAGGGAAAACACTCCATAAATATGAATTATGAAAATTAATTTTTTACAAAATTCTATAATATAACCCTAAATATTTTCAAAACCAAATTCCACATCTCAGTCAAGGAAAGTCACTCGAATTTGACTTATACACCAGCATGATTTCAGTTTATAGGTGGGGTAGGGTTGGAAGTGCAAAATCCCAATTACCCCAATAGTCCACAATAAAGGATATTTTGCTCACTGCCCTCATCCTGCAGCTGTATCTCTCCAAAGATCTAGTTGAGTAACAGCTATACAGGTGTTCCATTTGATTTGATGTGCAGTTATGGTTTCCAGTTGATCAGGTATTTTTTGTCAGTGCAGTCTTTGGTATATGCAACACCAAATACCATTGATAATGTATTTTTTTTATGTGAAATTATTATTAAAACATGATGAAAACCTATAAAATATTTTACCATTGAATGCTAATTGATAACATATTTATTTTACCACTAAATAACAATCTGTAACATATTTCACTTTTGAATGTCAATCTGTTAGATATACTTTACAAGTATTTGTTAACCTGTGACATACATTATTATATTTGTATATTAATATTGTAGGTCAACAGCAGATGATCACAATCCCAGTGCCAGTTTCATTGACAGGATCTCCACAGGTCTGTTGGATTTGTATTTTTAATGTTTTTAGTGCAGTTGAATTTCACTCATCCATACCTTCTTCATCAGTGTTTTTAGATTATCCAAACTACATGTCTGTCATTTGAATTTGCATCATAGGTTTATCCAAACACATTCTTCTTTGCTCTGGTTTATCCATTTTGATGAAAATCATATCTCAATAGATCTCCTTTGAATGGAACCGCACAAGAAAGGTTTGATTCAGTCTGATCTTGAAATGACACTAATGTTTAAAGCTAAACATATAAAACAGAGGTCTTGCCCATCACCCCTATTTTTTATTATTTAAAATTTGAGTCCCACCAGCAAAAGTTCCAATCCCATCCCAGAAGCCTAGTGGGTATACCTGAAGAGGCTAAATGTTCAGATGAGAAGAACCAGTGGTTGAAGAGGCTAAATGTTCAGATGAGAAGAACCAGTGGTTGAAGAGGCTAAATGTTCAGATGAGAAGAACCAATGGTTGAAGAGGCTAAATGTTCAGATGAGAAGAACCAGTGGTTGAAGAGGCTAAATGTCCAGATGAGAAGAACCAATGGTCTAATTATCCACCACTGACATATAGCTCTTGTTTGTCCATCAGAGTGAGACTGAATTTTGTCATTTGAAGGAAAGGTCTTATTCCAAAATACTAACCCAGGCATCACACACTTTCTTACACTTGGCTGCTATTCCATCCACACTGTCAGTTTTAGCAACTTTAGCAATCTTCTGAATCTCATTACAATCTTCATCAATTTGCTGTTTAACTCTAAATACTTGTCCAAATTTGCAAAGGGTATTTTGTTTTAAGTCAAAACATGTCTTGATTTCATGGTCACATGCACTACTTATTTGGGTACATTTGGAAACCAACACAATGAAAGCTCAAGTTGTTCATTTGATAATGATCACATGTACATTTTTGCCTCCGAATTCAGTCATTGTAAACCTTTGTCTCAACCAGTCCTGAACACTAAATGCTTGATCAATCATGTTCTTTCTGTAGATTGAAATGGCCAAATGTATACATACCTCCCACACCGGATCTGGAAGAGGATACAGGAACCAGCAAATCTGCGTGTCTCCTCATTCTAATTAGTGCAATCAAATGGGAATATTGGGGCAACCTCATCTATTCCAACAGAATTGCATGCATGGAGATATTTCTTCATCTGAATTCAGAAACCACGATGGTTGGTGTTTCACCCTAACCCAGAGTTACTGAACCTGTACATTGGGATCCTGAGTTCCATTAAGAACAAACAGTTTGTAAGTGCTAGAGTCTCCTCAAATGAGATAGCTGTTCACTGTAGAGGTGTATGAAGACAATGGAATATACTCAACTGTGTAGTGCAAAAAGCACTTTATACCAATCTAGGCATCCATACCTCAATGACTAACTCCTTGATAAAAAAAAAAACAGTTGTCATCAGTCATAGTTAAACCTACTGTTCCATGATCACTTGTATACTGTACAAATCATGGTCCAACCTGATCTTCTATTCATTTGGATTCGAACTGGCCAATGACATGTGACCCTTGCCCAAGTGGAAGTTGTCATGGGTAATAACCTGGTGGAACAAGACACCATTTGAGCTGCTCTCATTACTACTTCCAGTCATGAGGAATTAAATATTACAAATAATTCCTGTCTATACTGGATACTTCTTCTCAAGGTCATTAGCAGGATTCAGTACAAGCTCTGAAGTGTTCTTTCGAGAATACCAAGCTGTTGCAGCTAGGGAGATCACACCTCATTTTGCCTTAAAAATGAGAAGCATGTTTTTCCTGTTCCCTAGCAAGGTCATATTAAATTAGTTAATTTATTCCTGTTCCACTAGTGAATTCAGATTGTATTAGCTACATTATTAATGTTCTCAAGTGAGGGCAGATTATATTAGTCACATATAACCTTATATAAACACTTTCTTGGCATGAACAGGCAAAGTGTTTTATACAGTTACCATTGGCCTGTATGTCTTTCTTTAACTTCTTCAGGAGACTTCCTTAACTTTGCATTAAGTTAAGGATCGTGGGTCTGCCCACTGCTTCTGTGTTAAAACTTGGAAACCGTTAAGATCCCCACCCATGACTATATGTATACTTTCTCAGAATAGCTCAACTGAAATATTTCACATGAAAGTGGAAACTGGGAGATGTCTTTGAAATCAGGTGTTCATTGTGAAAGCTATTCTTGTATGTGGACATAACAGGAAATAACTAAGATCACATTCTCTCTGAGACGTTTCGTAATTTGCATTTCTCTCCTCAGACATTATAGCAAGTACATACAGGCCAAGAGTTTACTCAAGTATAGTGAACTTAATTTGTTCTAAAACTGATTATTAAACATTTCTGATTTATTAAACCAGATATATCTTGGCTTCTATAACATATTATAACACCTTTCTTGTCATCTTTACTCTTCTGAAAACCACTTTCTTTGTTTCCCTTTACATCTGCACACAATTGGCTCTAGCATTGTTGAGTCAAATTGATTGTATTGGATAGTGATATTTGGTAAGTAAATTTGTCAGTTGATTTCTGTGTATTCATATCCAGTGTAATTTGGAAAAATTGAAATATTAAAATTTTATTTCTGCAACTTTACAACCTGTCTGTAAAGTTGATGAAAGGCATGACTACTTTGCAGGTATTCAGATTATCAATGAGTATCACGATGTTTCGTTTAGTTTTTCGTTTGATATTAAATTTTAGGCAAAGAATATGACACTTAGGTTGCACAATGTGTACTTCTCGGCAGTCAGACAAGTCATTTTATTTTCAACCATGGAAATCCATTATTCTAATGACAAGTCCTTTCTGCTGATGACCCTGTCTCCATTTTTAACAAAATTAAGGCAAATATTTGCTAAAGAAAATCTAGATAATAAACTTACCCTAAACTTGAATAACACTCTCTGTGCACTCCTTTTTTATACAACCCATTTTTATACTTGGATGTACAGTTTTGTTAAATAATGTAAATATAGCCACAAGTAGTGCACACATTAAATGATCAGATGCCATGCAACACATTACACTTGTTGGTAACATATAAATCTATACTATTTATTGTATGCCCAAGAAACTCATGTTATATTGGGTCTAAACAAGTTGCCAAAAAAAAAGAATGTAAATTTTAGTTGCTAAATTATATTTTTAAATTATTTTATTGTTAAATTGCAGAGGAGATTGAACTTAAATTAGATAATGGTGTTTCACAGAGAATAACATGGAGCTACCTTGGAGAAGTTCTCAGTTCATTGTACTTTACAAAATGAGTAACACCATTGACTCATCATTATAACTAATCATCTGAATAATTACCAATTTTTGATCTTTGTTTTGACAAGCATTTTTTAGGCTGATGATTATGAATGTTTGAACAAAATGTATCAAACATTTTTTGTTGTTCAACTCCAGATGTGCTTAGTGAGAATTTTGCCATCTATAACGTTTTAAATTTTTTTGTCAATTGCCAGAATTGTTATCACTGGACCTAGACTTTGTTTTCTAAGTTAGATGTATATATGGTTCTTGTTGTTTATGGGGTTTTTTTTTGTTTTTTTGACAGGTTTTGTTTACATCTGCCACAGAACAGGCACTAATTTCTGATTTGTCACAGCCGTCCACAACCAAAAAAAGCAAGAAGTCATAGTAGACAAAGGCAGAACACAGTGTGTTTCAACAAGAAACTGAGGAAACCAATCCATTTCGATAATTCACTTCAACAAAGTGCTAATTAGCCGCATTTTTAGAAGAAGAAATCATGGAACTGTAATTCCTCATAAATGCCTTCATGATCTGGGGAAGGCATGGTGGGCAACAGTGCATTATGTGATAGGTAGAGACTGATAATGGCAGTTGACACCCAAATCATACCAGATGTCTCTAAATCGACATGGTCTGTGCTTTGGTAAAAGTTGAATAGCCATATTTTATGTATAAACAAAAGGTTACTTTTATAAGATGGTGCTACAAGGAGCATTGAAAGAAATTCTTTATTTTATAATGAATTATAATTATATGATATAATTCTGTGCATGCCTTTAAAAAAAATAATGCAAAAAATTTAAATTAAAATGGTACTTACATTGGACTATTATAGGCGATTGATGGAATTTTTGCTTAATAAATGCTCAAAATAAATAACAGCTTATCCTTATATTTAAATATATTGTATGACTTCTTAAAGATTAAGAAATGTTACTCTGAATTATAGCAGTGGTACCCAAAATTGGAGTCCTTTATTGTTGTAATTGTTGACTTTACATCCATACAGAGGTATTGTCTGGTACCATATCTGTTTCTTTCCATTAATATCAGGAATGGGTGAAGTAATTGTTGGGAGTAACAGACAAGTCAGGAAATTAATCAATTACACATAAAATGTACCACCAACAGGATTCTTTATTAAATTAACTAGTTTCATATACAGTGTTATATTTTAATATAATTTAATATTCGCTCTTGTTTCTTCCTTGATTCATAAGGAATGAATGATGAGTGTATTGCTTTGAAATATATTTTTTAGTTGAGAAAAAGAAATTACGCACATATATAAAAAAAATATTTGTGATGCATTATTAACTTTTTGTGAGAGAATTGTTGTGTAAAATATGTAGAATTACATAGTAAATAATTTGATATGGCTGCATAATTTTTCTGGTACTTAATTTATTTAGTTTGTATTATAAGATGCATCAGGTCTAGTATGTACATGTCAAATGATTTTGTGCTGTTCATTTAAACATGAGCTTTTAAAAATACTTACTTTTTAATTATAGCAGATTTTGGATTTACATGACAGTATAACAGATTGTTATGAAAAGGGCTTTTTAAGTTTTCTGCATATGTCTTTTTTTGTTAATTTCAAAATGGGGTATTTTATGCTTACATACATTTATACATACATTGAGGGCTATGGCATCTGTATGGAATCATCTGATAGTCCTTTCTTTTGCAAGTAATTTGATCTCATTTGAAATACTAATGCAGTACTTATAGTGGAATAGGCCTGACAAAACTTGATCATGACATTTTTCAAAATCATCATGACATCCATATCCCAATGACACTGATGTCAGTCAGCATATTTCTGTAGCACAATTTATCATTGATGTCAGCATAATTTATCACTGATGTCAGCATAATTTATTACTGATGTCGGTCAGTATATTTCTGCAGCACAATTTATCACTGATGTTAGCACAATTTATCACTGATGTCAGCAGATTTCTGCAGCATAATTTATCACTGATGTCAGCATAATTTATTACTGATGTCGGTCAGTATATTTCTGCAGCACAATTTATCACTGATGTCAGCACAATTTATCACTGATGTCAGCACAATTTATCACTGATGTCAGCAGATTTCTGCAGCATAATTTATCACTGATGTCAGCATAATTTATTACTGATGTCGGTCAGTATATTTCTGCAGCACAATTTATCACTGATGTCAGCACAATTTATCACTGATGTCAGCAGATTTCTGCAGCATAATTTATCACTGATGTCAGCATAATTTATTACTGATGTCGGTCAGTATATTTCTGCAGCACAATTTATCACTGATGTCAGCACAATTTATTACTGATGTCGGTCAGTATATTTCTGCAGCACAATTTATCACTGATGTCAGCACAATTTATCACTGATGTCAGCACAATTTATCACTGATGTCAGCAGATTTCTGCAGCATAATTTATCACAGATGTCAGCATAATTTATTACAATCATACCTGCAGCTGTTTGATTTGTGGTAGGATATATTAATTTTAAGTTGAAACTGATTTTTATTACCCCACACGTTTGTAATATGGGGAGATACAGCTCTCACTATTACTGTCTGTCTGTCTGTCCATAAATGTTTTAGTCTCCAGCAGCATATCTTGTAGATCATCTTAATGTATTTCAGCCAAAATTGGTAAAGGTCAAGCAAGTTGATCAGATGTGCCTTTTGCATAGGTGAACCATTATGATAATGGCATACATGGATCAAAATAAATTATTTTAAAAAAGCAGTACAAAATATGTATTTGTTGTTTTTTAAACCCATTTACTTGTAAGAAAATTCTAGAAAAGAAGGTACCCACATAATGTTTGCATATTTGAAAGAATACACTTAATATACATTCCCTTTATTTGTGACCTATTTATAGCGGCACAAATTGTTGATTTTTTTATATAAAGCAGACTAGTTTTTCTTTTCTTTTTGAAAATTTCTCAGATACATTATATTCATGAATAGAATTTATCTGAGAACCAGTCCATTCTGTAAATAATGGTGCAAGATGTCTGGTGAAGTGGGCTTTATCAGTGCAACTCATAAAAATGTTATATGACTGAAAACTATGAGATAAGGGATTTATTTAAACTTGAATATGCTGAATTAGAAAATGTATCAATCAAGAGTGCTTCAGAAATTGAACAGAAGTATACATGTGTATTGTACTACACTCCTTAGGTTAAGGATATCATCAGGCTTGTTGCAAGAATAGCAGGAGTCCCACTTTGTTATCATCATTTGGAAAGTTAGATGTGGACTAGATAAAGTGTGTTACATATAGACTTTGTTAATATGTTTTGTGTTTGAATTCTTGTACTAATCTAGCTTGGATTTTTCAAATTTGTGACAAGTACTTAAACCAGATGCAGAGCTAGGTTAGTTAAAAAGGATGAAGGAACATTTTTCATACAGTTTATTGTAATTATGACATTATATAAATTACCCTTTTTATGCACAGATTATGCTTTTGTCCACATAGATTACACTTCAAAGCTTTTAGTCCACTTGGATTACACTTCAAAGCTTTTGGTCCACTTGGAATACTCTACAAAGCTTTTTGTCCACTTGGATTACACTTCAAAGCTTTTGGTCCACTTGGAATACTCTGCAAAGCTTTTTGTCCACTTGGATTACACTTCAAAGCTTTTGGTCCACTTGGAATACTCTGCAAAGCTTTTTGCCCACTTGGATTACACTGCAAAGCTTTTTGTCCACTTGGATTACACTGCAAAGCTTTTTGTCCACTTGGATTACACTTCTGAGGTTTTTGTCCACTTGGATTACAGTTCTGTCTTTCTATGGGTTAGCAGGTATTCTTTCAATATATGGAATTTCTTCATTCATTTGTATTGGAATGAGTTTGTTACTGATTCTGTCCATCCGTCTGCATGTTCAATTCTTCATTACAATATTTGAACTGCTGGGGATGTTTTAATAAGACTTGACCTAGGTACATATTGTAATTTAATTGATTAAATACAGGTTTTGTAACAGATGGTGCATTCATCTCTGGCCTGTTGTTGGGCCTCTCTTTGTCTACTATGGTTGCTCTGCCAGACATGATGTCATTGTGGCCAGTGTATGTCAATAAGCTAGTATTAAGTAACTAAATTTAGATATGCTGTCATGCTAAACCAATCAGATGACCAAGTTGGATCACCAGATTAAACATGTCAATTGTTCGAGTCATACATCATCTGGGATGCCTGTAGAGATGCGTGCTTTTCAGTGTCGATGCTGCATTTAACTAAAATTATAAGCGGAAAGAACCACCCTCATCTCCTCCATCCACTATGTAATTTAATTGGGGCGTTTTGTTGCATGGCATATTGTTTCAGTTCTGTTGTCGGATGTATTGCCCAGGTTCCTGCATTCACAGCTTTGCCTTTGAACCCAACTTTGTACTGTAATATACTCAACTATGGTCCATGTATAGAGTATTGGCTGATGTTTGTTATCATGGCAATCCTTCGGATCAGACTCATTGAGTTTTGGTTATCAGTGTCCCCATACACCTCATATCAGCCCTTGCAGCTCCACATACCAATGTCAGACACTCTTCACAACCCTCCAAACTTCCCAGAGTCTCTCTTCCTTAGGATTACTATGGAACAAAGGGCCATTGCCAGGTTTCATGAATTCACAACTGGGCTTTGGAACCCCATTTTGTTTCAGTACTTAAAGGTACTCAACTATTATGCCCACATATACTTCATACCCGCTTCCTACGTTGCATATATGGAGTATTTGCTGTTTGTTGCCATGGCATCCTCAGGATCAGACTCGTCTAGTTTCAGTTATCAGGGTCCCTATATACGTCATATCAGCCGCTTACAGCTCCACATACAGATGTCAGACACACTTCACAACCCTACAAACTCCCAGGAGTTAATCTTCCTGAAGCAATCCTTTGCAACACAAAACAAAAAACATTCAGAGCTGGGCTGCTGCAGTGTGCTGTGACAGGACATGCCCCTATTAAACCAAAGATTATTTTATATGTACAATAAAGTGCCTATTGAACCTATGTATGTTGTTATTGTTGTTGTAGGGTTTAATGCCATTTTTCAGCACATGATAGGCTATACATGGCAGCCAGTATTTTTGGTGCAGGAAGAACCTGGAAAGAACCACCGCCCCATGAAAAGCTACTGGCAAGCTTTCTCACATAACTACATTAGCCGAATCTTAGACTCAAACCCACGCAGATAGAGGTGAGATGGCAGTGATTCGTAATGGAGAGTGATTTAGACCACTTGGGGCCCCGAACCTATCTATGGTGTGCTATTTAAATCTCTGCTCTCCAAAATTTCTTTTACAGCATGTTTTTTTTTTTTATAAAACTGAAGAAATACAAATCTGTACAATGAGGACAAAGAAGATGAATATGTGCTGTTTTAAATGAAAACAGTAAAGGTTTACTTGTTAGGTTTCTATGTAAAATATTGCAAAATATACATTTTTTAATTAAAAAGCTTTTTTTAAGTTAATAAAATATAACAAAATTTTACTTTTAATAATTAAATCAGAAGCATTGTCAAGAGTTTATTTATGCATTTAACTGCCGTTGAAAAAGTTCTGCATTATTACTTTCAAAAATGGCTTAAATGTTGCTTAATGCTTCATTCCAAAATGTCCCGATTTGTCCAGAAAAATGTATACAAAAATGACTGTGTACAAGATCATTTGGTTTTTTGTTGTTGCATTAATATTACTTTTAAGATACTATTTGCTATATCATGCTAAGGAAATTGGAACTAAGTGCCTTTCCCAAAGACACTGAGGCTGCTGACCCAGGAATGGCTGGTTGGATGTCAGTATTGGAAGACCTAGCTACTGTGGCTCTCTCCTTGTAAAAGCAATTTTAGTATGTTGTATAAAAAAAAACTTTTGTCCCTAGCTCAACCATCACATTTCCGAACTTGGATCCCTAGCTTAATAATTAAAAGACAAGATTGAAATTTAATAACTGATTTTATGTCTGGGCTGTATTGATCAACTACTGTAGATATATATACACACACACACATGCACACAGAGATGGGTGTTTTTGCAGTCTGAGAGTTTAATAGTAGGCAACATTTGTTAGTGTCTCAAAAGATTAAAATACCTTATCAGAAATCGATCCCCAGTGGCCTAAGATATTAGAGTTTCTGCATCTGATGTGGGAGGTTGTGGGTTCAAATCCCAGCCAAGTTATACCAATCGCTTGGCACTCAGCGTTAATAGGTTAGTGTTAGGATTGGTCAGCTTGGTGTCGGGGATAATGTGACTGGGTTGGACATGATGTTACATGTATGACTACAGTATGATGCCCAAGTGCTAGATGTCACTATAAACTGCCACACTGCTGACATGAAATCATAGTGATATGACTGAATTTTGTTTAAAGCTACATTAGAAATCCAAATTACACACACACACACACACACACACTTAGCAGAAATCCAAGAACTGAAGTATCATAAGCTGGCAAAAGGGTGAATATTTCAAAATCAAGAAAGTGATTAATTAGGACACTAATGACATGTTGGCAAAGCCCTGTATTAATTATGTCTGTCCAGCTGGTCTTCAGCAATTTGGCTTCCACAGTAGAACTTTACTTTCACTTCAAAACCTTAACTTGACCAAGAATTGTTAGATTTAGACTAAAATTTGGTATTCAGCTTTACTATGAGGAGAACTTGAGTGAGTTTTTTTAATTTAATAACATGAGTTGATGCCCCTTGATTACCAGCCCTCCTCACTTTCTTTTCCAAAGCATTGCCTTACCAAGTTTGTTCGTTTTCAAAAAAATTTAATTTTTGTCTTTTTATTGATAATACCTTGAATGAGTCTGATTTGCAGTATTCTAAAATTTTCATTACAGAAGTTTAGGCCACTCATTTTCCATTCTTGTAATTTTGGTTTCTGCAGTTTAACTTTACCTAGGTTTGTTAGATTTAAACCAATCTTAGCATGCAGCTTTATTTTGTTTAATCTTTGAATGATTTAGATTACCATTGTTCTACATCATTATTTAAATTATCAGTGTTCAAAATCATAATTTGGATTACAGATGTTCCACATCATGATTTAGAATACCAGTGTTCCACATCATGATTTAGAATACCAGTATTCCACATCATGATTTAGAATACCAGTGTTCCACATCATGGTTTAGATTTCCAGTGTTCCACATCATTGTTTAGATTCCCAGTGTTCCATAGCATGATTTAGAATACCAGTATTCCACATCATGATTTAGATTACCAGTGTTCCATATCATGATTTAGATAACCAGAGCTCCATATCATGATATGGATTAACAGTGTTCCACATCATAATTTAGATTACCAGTGTCCCACATCATGATTTAGAATACCAGTGTTCCACATCATGGTTTAGATTTCCAGTGTACCATATAATGATTTAGATTACCAGTGTTCCACATCATAATTTGGATTACATGTGTTTCACATTATGATTTAGAATACCAGTGTTCCGCATCATGATTTAGATTACCAGTGTTCCACATCATAATTTGGATTACATGTGTTTCACATCATGATTTAGAATACCAGTGTTCCACATCATGGTTTAGATTTCCAGTGTACCATATAATGATTTAGATTACCAGTGTTCCACATCTTAATTTAGATTACCAGTGTTCCACATTATGATTTAGAATACCAGTGTTCCAGATCATGATTTAGATTACCAGTGTTCCACATCATAATTTGGATTACATGTGTTTCACATTATGATTTAGAATACCAGTGTTCCGCATCATGATTTAGATTACCAGTGTTCCACATCATAATTTGGATTACATGTGTTTCACATCATGATTTAGAATACCAGTGTTCCACATCATGGTTTAGATTTCCAGTGTACCATATAATGATTTAGATTACCAGTGTTCCACATCTTAATTTAGATTACCAGTGTCCCACATCATGATTTAGAATACCAGTGTTCCAGATCATGATTTAGATTACCAGTGTTCCACATCATAATTTGGATTACATGTGTTTCACATTATGATTTAGAATACCAGTGTTCCATATCATGATTTAGATAACCAGAGCTCCATATCATGATTTAGATTACCAGTGTTCCACATCATGGTTTAGATTACCAGTGTTCCATATCATGATTTAGATTACATGTGTTCCAGATCATTATTTAGTTACCAGTGCTCCACATCATGCTTTGGATTACCAGTGTTCCACATCATGCTTTGGATTACCAGTGTTCCACGTCATGATTTGGAGAACTATGGCCTCTGTATGCCCATTTCTTTTTTTCCCCCAGAAGGTATTTAAAATCTGGTTGTTGCAGTTAAAACATCGTAAATGATGTTTTCAAGTAGGCATGAAATATTGTTTTTGGATTTTAATATGATTTTATGTAATTACTATTTAGACCAGAAGTCAAGTTAGACTTTTTAATGGACACCTTATTGCTATTTTGTTGCTGAGGTGCCATTAAATGAAGGATTTTGGCATGTACCTAATTGTGAATATCATCAACCTCTAAACTCCTGTTTTCATAAGTGGAATCTTTCAATATTTAAGATAGTTGCAATAAGATAAATCCCCAATTTGTGTGCCTCTAACTTCAAGTAAACCGTAAAATATACAGTTGTCTAAATCTGACCAAGTTCAACTCTTGTACATGGAGTATTGTGTAACTTCAGGACCAGACCTGCACATCATAAAACTCTTGAGCTTGAGTTTAATGTTTTGTTCAACCAATAAAAATAACATTACTTTTGACAGCTCCTTTCTGGTTGGCTAATATTATAAACTACCTCAGAGTCGGGCTGGCTGATTTGTACAGTCAACACGGTTAACTGTGAATATAGAGAACTAAAAGCCAAAATCCTTCATTTAATGGCACCTCAGCAACAAAATAGCATCAGCCGCTCTCAAGTGTCATAGATCATCACCTAGTGTCGCACCAATTGTATGCTGATGACACCCAAATATACAAGTCTAGCCACCCAACTGAAGTTGATGCTACCATCCATGGAGTAGAGAGGTGCATTTCTGATGTGAAATCATGGCTGACATGTAACAAGCTGCAGATGAATGATGATAAAACTGAGGCTATTCTGATCACAACACAAAGACTTTCTCATTCACATCCTTTACCTCAGACAATAAATATCAGCAACACCAACATTAAATTCTCAGTCAGTACAAAACCTAGGCATTACTCTAGACAGTACTCACATTGCACCAACATGTCATGAACATATGCAAGGCTGCATATCTTGAACTGAGACACATCAGTTCCATTCGTAAATATCTTTCAGTTGATGCCACTAAAACACGTGTGTTCATTAGTACTTTCAAGACTGGACTATTGTAACTCAATTCTGTCTGGTTCATCACAATATCTACTCCAGAAACTTCAAAAAGTTCAAAACAGCTGCACGAATCATCTTTAGAGTACCTTGATCAGAGCACACCTCACCACTGCTCTGTACCCTACACTGGCTATCAATTTGATACAGAATCAAGCACAAAATTTGTTCTCTAGGCTATGTTTCAATGACAGACTCCAGTCCAACATACCTATCCAGCCTCACCCATGTGTATACACCAGCTACATACTTAACGTCTCTTCTTCTGATAATCATATACTCATTGTTCCCACGGTGAAAACAAAGTCATATGGGCAATGTTCGTTTGCATACCAGGGCCCGGTGATGTGGAACAAATTGCCCATTGAAATTAGACAATGACACACTGGTCCCTTTTAAGAGTGCTCTTAAAACTCACCTGTTTCGACTGCAGAGAAAAACTTAGAGACCTAATTGAGTTTTGTATCTTATATGTTTTCAGCATGTTTTTATGTTTTCCAATTTCATTGTTTTTGTCATTTGTTTTTCTGTAGTGTAGTCATATCATTATTGATGGTGTAAAGTGCTTAGAGCTTTGAAAGATTGGGCGCTATACAAAGTCCTCATTATTATTATTATTATTATTATTATTATTATTATTATTATTATTATTATTATTATTATGTCTAGAAAAACTATTCTATGAAAACATTTTTAAGTCCTTAAAAAAATTCACCAGTAATGTATGAACTGTGATAGATCATTTCCAAAATGGCATGAGATCATGATGAAATAAATCTCAAATGATGTAAGCATTTTGGGTCAATGCATAGTCATGCAGAATATGAGTATAAATTAGTGATACAGTTCCATAATGCTTTTCTGTTTTGAAAATGGTATACTGGATGTCCATATTTTTCTGTAATTACAAAAACAAGATATCTAGTTATGAGGACACACTTCTTGTGCTTGGAACATGAATAATAGATAATCAGTCTTCATATAGTGTTGATGTCCAGCACATCAGTTAAAAGTTCCTCTTGCACATTTTTAGCTTGCATTTACAAACAAGAGATCTACTTATTGACTGTGTCAGCATCTGCACACAGAAATAAACAAGAAATACTAAAAATGCATTTCAGCAATTATTTCTTTCCCAGTCCAAGGCAACAATTTGGAGTGGGTTTCATAGTACCTTCACTTGTGGAGGGGGTTTAGAGGGCTTACTTTGTACATATATTTACATTATTTGCTTGGTTAAGAGTTTATGATTACTTCGTGACCACTTAGGAATTTTACACCACATATGCTTACTGTTAAATATGGAATAATAATATTTGGTATGGAGATTCAGCTTACATGCTAACACAAACATTGATCGATGTGACCCATGTATTATGCTTTGCTGACTTAAAAAATCTTGTATCAAATTTATTTCTCAAATAATATTTAAGCTAGTTATCAAACAAGATTCTCTCTCTTATTATAAACCAAATGGCCAGTGACCAACATTTTACATGATACTGGCCTAGGTTCAGTTTTTGCATGCTATATACATAGCATCAGATCTCAGCAGTGCTAACAGATCTTGGGTTAAGAATCTGAATGCAAGGCCTTTCCAGACAACCAGAATAAAAGAAGGGGGAAAAAAAGCTGAAATGAGAGCTTAATATGAGAAGAAGAAAATCCTTCATCTGGGGCAATTCCATCATTATAAAATCAATGCACATAAAGAGAAGATTCAAACCATGAGGTTAAACAGAAAGCGATGGCAGTTTCTCCTCAATGTAGAATTTATGTAACTCATAATAGGTGTGACTGGAATCAGAACAAAGGAGTGCATAAAATCAAAATCTTCTGGTTCACCCTAATGGGAGAACAAATTGCCATACAGTGGGCTTTTTTTCTACCATCAAAAGTACCAGCTAGGCAGGCAATAGCTATAGGTTTTGGTATTGCCAATATTTTAAAAAAAGAATTCAGTGTTCATCTTGTCTCAATAATAACAAAACATTTCATATTGTGATAGTGATCTACATATTTAATCTATACTGCATGCTTAACTTTTGTCCATGATTGTTAAGTTGTTCTTCAGATTATGGTCACACGTAAACAAAAAGTTTAAATAGCATTTCAGTTCAAGGCCAGTCTTTTTTCAATGAAGCTGGTGTTTTCTTTGTGGGATTGATTTTGTCATGGAATTGTATAAACCTTTCTATTTAATTATTAAATTCATGTACGATGATACCCAAAGGTGAATAATATATATTATGTCATATTTTTAAAAAATAGTCAGTTTGGTCTATCCTATGCCGCACGTGTGAAGTATTTCCGTATGGAAGAACTGAATGCCTTCAGTGCACAGACAATATCTGTGTATAAATACCTCACCGTATGTAAAGCTCTTATATTACGGATTGTCTTGTCAGTCAGCGGTCTACTATAATGATTGCACATCTCCAGCTGTGAAGGTATGTAGTTTATTCATTTCTTGTATATACTATATTACTATTATACTACCACATGTTTTTTTTAAAATATTTTGTAGCTTTGGTTTGCACAGTATAATGCACACATTTATATTCTTGTTTATGACTTGGTGAAGGATTTAAAATTAGTATTATAAGGCTACATTTTTTAAGAAATGTTTAGTACAGTAGAATTCTTATCAAGCAGGGTTAAATTTATTTCTGAGCTTGTTGTTTTGTAATTATTTTGCCAGTAATATAATCTTAATATACTGTGTATAACATTATTACATTTTTATGCCCATGTCATATATAGTACATGATATTGGATATGTTTTCTGCTGTCCAGTATCTGGAGTGTCCAGTGTCTGGTGATGTCCAGAGCATCCAGAAAGTGTAGAGCTGTCTGGAGTGTCCAGAGTGGCTAGAGTGACTCAAGCATTCCAAGTTAGCAGAGTGATCGAGGTCTATGTGGTGCAAGCTGTAAAGCCAACCATCATAGCAGCTGTGAAGCGGAGCTTTAGCAGCCTTGGAGCTGAAATAAAGTGTTCTGATGATGGGGTGTATCTCCTTGCATATAATCTTGTAGCCATGGGCTAATTTTGGGGTTCATAAAACCCAGAGTATCAATCAGGACTGGGAAGATAAGTTGTAAATATGTCCTTTATTGTTTGCATAATTTCACTATGAGGGAATTCATTTTACTACACAAGTAAAATTCTACATTGTTTGCTAGCTGAGTAAACTATATCCATCTTTCCATTGTTTAGTCACTGTGAATCATTCACCCCTTGTCTTTGTATTTGTAAAGTAATTTGTTTGTATTTTTCTTCTTTATATTTGTGAGTTCTTAAGTTAATTTATTTGGATTAAATATATTCGCTTTTATTCATAATTAATTGCTCATTCAAGTCATTCATTATTAAACATTGCATTTATATCATTGTTAAAAGTGTTCTGTTGTAAATCCAGACATCCCACCCGGTTATCTTGTTAAATTCATATCATGCTATGATACTAGTCAAGTAAAAATGTGCTTAAATAAGGATTTGATAAATAACTACTGGCAATTCCTGTTTAGGATCAGTCTGTGGAAATCCATTTGTGATCAGAAATTAACAGTTGTGTTATTGGAATCATTCAATTTGAAAGAAATTTTATTTTATCTAAAATATTAATTATTCATTGTAAATACTAAAATGCTCATTTACTTTTTGATTAATACATTACTTGGGACTTTCTGGATTGCATCATTGTATTCTATCAGGATATTTAAGACTATATTGCAATTCATTCTGAACATTCTATAGTTTTGGACTTGTGATAGGACAGTCAAAATTATTTGGAATTGGTTTAGCATTCTTTCTGTTACATATTTTTAAAACCCCCCAAGTCATAACAATAGGTTACCCTCAACTGGTTAACAGGTTGTACATGTGAGTGGGAAGGAGTGTTTTTCTTTACAAATGCATGAACTATGCTTGTAATGGTGGTTATATTGGCTGTCACCCAAAGCAACTTAAACCCTATAAGTTTTCCAGCCATTAAGATCTGGCTTCTAAGGGTGTGTAGTGATAATAGCATTTAAAATTAATTTTAGAAACAACGATTGGAAGAAAAATAATGTAATCTATGTTTTATATCAACTCATGAAAGTACAGTATGTCTGCTTTCAAATCACAGAAAAAGTTCTTTTTTAAACAAAAATAATTTGTCTGTTATACTCTATCACAGGAGTTAAAAATTGGGAGGTCAGGATCATTTTATTTTATGCTTTTTAACAGGGGTCAACATTTTGTAGGCCAGAATCACTTCATTGTATGCCCTTTCATAGAGGTCAACATTTTGTAGGTCAGGATCATTTTATTTTATGCTCTATCATGGGGGTCAACATTTTGTAGGCCAGAACCACTTCATTGTATGCCTTATCACAGGGTCAATATCTTGTAGGCTGGGCTCACTTTATTTTATGCCCCATCACAGGGGTCAACATTTTGTAGGTCAGGATCACTTTATTTTATGCATGATAATTAATAAATTGGTTGCTAAATATTTTGTGTCTGTCATGCCCTTTCACAGGGGTCACAATTTGAAGGTCAGGATCACCTTGTTTTATGCCCTATCACTGGAGTCAACATCTTGTAGGTCACGATCACCTTGTTTTTAAGCATGATAATAAAAAATTGGCTGCTGAAGACAACAAAATGTTTTACAGAGGTGAGCAATGGAACTGTTATAGTTCATCTTGGAATGATATGTTTGCTAGTAAATTGGAGCAATGTTATGTCATTTTTGATTGATCAATATTCAATTGCTGTTGCAATATAAGTGCTTTGGTATGCTGTAATTACAATCAGCCATTACAAGTGTTAGTTATGCTGGTGTATAACTTGCAAGTCCCCCTTAAACACTTTTATCTGATTGAAATATCTGAATCTGAGAGAAATGATTGTAATTTGCTGATATACAATTTTATTTGTTGGGAATATTGGAATCTATGAGAAGTGATTTGCAGATTGCCAATTTCCAGTTTTATTTGGAATATTTGAGACGTGAATATAATTTAAGTTTAAATATAGGAACTATTCTGTGAAAATCAGAATGGTTGTTATCAATGCGTTGGACATCGATGGAAAGGATTAATTTTGGCTGAATAGATGAAATGAACACAAGTCAAAATGCCTGAATGTGACAGGTAGATGTTTAAGCATGTGACTGTAATGGAAATTTCACTGTACGTCTCTTAAATCTGCTTTGAGTAATGAATTTGGCATGAAGTATTATTTATTGCTTTTTGTTAAATATATACACATATATAGATACACAGAAGTTATGGCAGTAATTCATAGCAGACTCTATGAAGCTATATAGACATAAAAATACACAAAAATCAGAATAAAACATCCTTGCTCTCTGTTGTTCATAATAAATAAAGTAAACATTTGCTTTGATAACATGCTTTTATTCAATAAATATTTCCAAAAAAATATATACCAATACCAGTACATTTATCATGCAAATATTTCAGTTAAATCCCACAACCTCCAAAATGTACACGGTTCAACGTAAAAAAGCATAGTTTTGGCTGAAAATTATATTAAATCTACTTTTAATAGATAATTCAAACTTTTAATTTTGAACACTAATTTAAAAAGTTGTTTCCCCTACTTTTCAATTTAAATGTACTTCCTGATCACTTCTCATCAGAATTAACAATCAAGAAGAGTGCAAATTAAATAATCCTTGAGGGGTAAAACATTTCATATGCTTCACAATTAACAGATTCCCCTTCTGCAGAAACTAAAAGATTCTTCTATAAATTTTAGTGTCGATTTTATAAAGAAAAATTTAATCAAATATATTTCAAACTGATACCTTGAAACTATATTCATTGACAGTGCAATTTATTTCCCATCACATGAAATTGTATTTAGGATCAAGACATTTTATTACATGTACTGCTTTCTTGTTATTTCTCGACCATGTATTTACAAAATCTAAACTGTAATAAGTGCTGGATAGATTTAATTGTTCACAATTAATTAGCACTTGTAAAATTAGCTCACTATCTCAATAAACATTAACTAACTTATGAAATCGGAAAAATATAGCCAGGTTAATACAACATTTGCCAACAAGGGCAAAAAAACCCCAACATATATGTATGTTGTAACTTTGTCAATCTGAAAATTGCTCTCAGAATTCAAACAAGAGATTTTCCGTAAATAAGACTGACTAGGTAGGCAAGTTAAGTGATTACAAATGCATTAAAATAGGACTAAGTGGGATTATCGTCTATACATAAAAATGATAACTCTGTTTTGGAGAATCTTGTTTATTTCAGATTATAATGTCAATACTAGCTTGTGCATGTGACTGACCCATAACAATCTTAAAATACATTACTAATCCGAGACCTCCTCCAAAGAAAAAAATATTATAAGCCATTTTCTTTCATTGTAATCCTTTACCTTCTACATTGTATGTCTTATAATTCTAACAACAAATTTATGAAATAAACTAATACTAAACAAATCTGATACCTTCTGTGCTCAAGTCTGCAGCACCAATCAATACTATCCTCTGTTTCTATATATCTTTTGTTTCTTAGTTATAACAATATATCTCCACATTTTTAAAAACATTTGGCATAATTAACTTTTGATTCAGTGCTAAATATTTGCATGAAACAAAGTGCTATATACATTTATTATCTTACAATTGTGCTCCTTTAAACAAATACACATGAACCTTGATAAATATTAATGCTATACAAATTCTTAAATTTGTCTCATACACAGCATTTTGAAACAAATAGTCCTATAGAAAGTTCATCAAAATAATAATTCATAGCAAATTGATATTCTCAAAATGCCATTATCATTTTATCAACAATGTATGTTAGAATCCTCAGACTTACTTGTGTCATAAAAGAGTTGCTGCAATGACTAAGCAAGTGAGATAATAATAAAAAAACAACTTAGAATAAGTCCAACTATTGTCTTATTTTCATAATATATCATGATAAAATACCATGATGTTATGGGTTTAGCACCATTTTTCAGCTTATAATAGGCTATACATGCTGGCCAGTTATCTGGTAGAGGACAAACCCAGGAAATAAACACAGACCCATGGGAATCTATTAGCAGGCTTTCTCATATACCACATTGACTGAACCAAAAACTTGAACCTATGTGGACAGAGGTCAGATGTCAGTAATCTACAAAGATGAGTACACTGTCACCATGTGGACAGAGGTGAGATGTCAGTAATCTAAAAAGATGAGTACACGGTCACCAGGGACCCAAAGTACCCTGAACTAAAGTTTTGTAATTCATGTACAGGAAATAATTAAATATCTCAAAAGTATGGTAAATAAGAGCAAGCCATTAAACATTAAACAGTTCTCAAAAAACATCCTTCACAGGTAGAGAGTGATACTGACAATAATATTAATTTCTGAAGGAGCCATAATTTTTTTGAGAGAGCCAAGATGGAGCAGTGTAACTGAAAAAGTATATATTCTATTACAATTGCAAAAACTGTTTACATGTCTCTAATTTGGGGGCATTCAAATGTAGATGCAGTGATCTATACAATACGAAAGAATTTACTGAAAAACATAGGAACAAAAATAACACTGACATGTTGCATTTCCTAATGCACACAATTTGTTAATATCAAATGAAGGAATAAGGAGTGCAAATCTAAATTTTTAACCACTGAGCTTCTGTAAGCTTTTTCTTTATGCATGTTTTCAGTAGTACAACAATGGGCCTATTAGAACACATGGATAGTTTTTAAAAAATATTCTTATGGATATGAATTCATGTATTGAAACTGTAGGGTGGAAAAGCTTGGAGCATTCTCTCCTGGTTATCTCCCTGCACTTCAGACTAGGCTTAGATTCATAATTTAGAAACTTTTCAGAGCCCCACCCATAAGGTACACAGTACATGTACTTGACATTATTAGTGGTGCTAATCTGTGCAGCCTGCATGGATTATTGGGTCTGTCTTTAATCCCATGGGTTCCAGTTTTCTTTAAAGTAATAACTTGGAAAGTAATTCTGTATTTAAGGCATTGGACTTGAGATCAGGAAGTCATTGATTTCCCATCATCTGAGCATTGTGAATCCCCATTATAATATACAAGGATAATGAAACTCATTGAGATTTTGATTATGCATGCTAACATTACAAATATGGTTAGAAATGTGGCTTCTACACTGTTCATGGTCCTGATAATCAGATGAAAAATTACCTCATTACTATGGGTGGCCATTGCTCATAATCAAACACATCTGAAGTATTGATACAGTATTCTTACATACCAAATCTAATTTTCAAAAAATGTTTATTAGACTGTACACCAGCTAACATACTAAAACTGATAATAATAAAAATGGTCTTTTTAGACTGTACACCAGCTAACATACCAAAACTGATAATAAAATATGGTCTTTAGACTGTACACTAGCAAACATACCAAAATTGATAATAAAATATGGATTTTACAATGTATACCAGCTAACATACCAAAACGAATACTACAATTTGGTCTTTAGACTCTTCACTAGCTTGCATAAGAAATCTGATTTTAAAAAAATTGGCCTCAAAACTGTTCACTAGCTTTGCAAATCAGATGCAGGATTACATCATCAACTGTTCACTAGCTCAGCAAATCAGATACAGGATTACATCATCAGGCTACTTTTCTAATTAAGCATTGTCATCATGTTCAGGATTTTGTGCACAGTTTTTAAAATTACATGCCAAGTTTCTCAAGATAACATAGTGTTCTTTGCAACCATTGTCTGTTTACTTAAAAAGTCAGCAGTATAAGACATTCTGTTTTTCATTCAACTGGCCAGATTTGTATCAGATTTGGTATGTAAGATCTCATTTAGATCTGAGATGTGAATGATAACACAGGTGAGACTAACAGAATCCATCATATACACTGATGTGGATAGGAAATTCGACTTTAGGTTTGGAATTAATGACCATGAAGGAGGCTTCTATTTTCCTCTTATTTCTTACACATGCATACAGATGAAAAAAGATGGTATATCGTCTGTACAAATACACTTACAAATACAGAAATTTTATCTTTAGAAAGAGCCCAAGTTTAATTGCAACAATTTCTAATTTGTTGTAAGAGCTTACAGACCAGCCAAATTGGTCTTTTTTAATAATAATGCGACTAGAACAATTGCTAACTTTCAAGACATACAATAATAATGTCATCTAGATTGTCATCTAGATTGTCAATATGTGTACTCATGAATGATAAATATTTCTCACATGGGCAAACTGTATCATGTAGTAAAGTGTACTGGTCATTTTCCACTCTTGTAAGATCTACTAAAGTACAACCCACTACTACATAATGGTATCTCAAGAATTCACATGAGGAGTCAAGTATAAGTGACAATTACAAACAGAAACTTTGGACTAAAATTATACTGTTTCTCATCTCTTTATGAATAAGAAATGCAAGTATGAAACACATGTAGAGTGCAGCATCTAAATTCATGCAAGATAATTGGACAAAACATGTATACAAGTACTCTTGTACTATGTCGGTTATATGGAATATTAAATGCATTTAAACTATATAAAAAATTAGATTAATATGATAAGTCTGTAGCATAACAGATTTAAGATGAATTTAAACTACAATAAAGCCTTTTTCATGACTCATGATGTTATCACAATAAGTAAATACTTTAGGTATACAAAGGTAATCCACAACCTGATTAACAGTAGAGCTCCACTGTCTTATATGGAAAACTCTGACAGCAACTGCTTAGGGGTCATGTTCTGTTGACCTTAAAAATTAGCCAATGAAAATGGCAGTTTTCACAAATTTGAAAGTGAACCAAATCAATCAGCACACATTCATGATTTTCAGCCATACTGCTCAGTCTCCCAAACACAAAGATATATGACTTCATCTGACTGGCTGAAAAAAATTAGTGATTATGGTAATAACATAGTTCACGACAACATGACACTGAAAGCGACTGTTGTGAGATCTTCACCTCAGACAGTGCTCAGGTCATCCACAAACTGGCAGGCAGAATCCATTCCTTAAGTGGTGAAAATATAATCTAGTATCAGAAACACAGCTACAGACAAGAGATTTTGTGAGTACACTGAACTTAAAAAAATCTTCCATAAGCACAAGATGATCAATAAACTTTGTGTGAACTGCAAAAAGATAGAGAAATAACCTTTCAGCAAAAGGCTAATGATGAAGCTAATTTTAAAATATGCTAGTAAAATAATAATTTTATTCTCTGAATAGGTATTTTCAAAATGACATGGTGGTATAGTGTCAATACATGGTTAGTAGTATCAGTCTGTATTAGTGGTCTGCGGAGTTACAATATAAAGATTTGATAGTGTACATCTGTACTAGTGGTCTGAAGCTACATAGGACACATTTAGTAGTGTAAATCTGTACTAGTGGTATGAAGTTGTTACATATCCCAGATTTGGTAGTGTAAATCTGTACTAGTGGTCTGAAGGTACATACAACAGATTTAGTAGTGTACATCTGTACTAGTGGTTTGTGGTGTTAAATATGACAGATTTAATAGTGTACATCTGTAATGGTGGTCTGAGACATTACATATGCTAGATTAAGTAGTGTAAGTCTGAACTAGTGGTCTGAGACATTACATATGCTAGATTTAGTAGTGTAAGTCTGAACTAGTAGTGGTCTGAGACATTATATATGCTAGATTAAGTAGTGTAAGTCTGAACTAGTGGTCTGAGACATTACATATGCTAGATTTAGTAGTGTAAGTCTGAACTAGTAGTGGTCTGAGACATTATATATGCTAGATTTAGTAGTGTAAGTCTGAACTAGTGGTCTGAGACATTACATATGCTAGATTTAGTAGTGTAAGTCTGTACCAGTGGTCTGAAGTGTAATATAAGCTAGAGTCGGGAAGAATAATAAAAATGATATCTAAAAAAACATCAAATTTAACTGAGACAAACATTAAGTATCAATGTTCCAGGTTTAAGTTTAAACTGATTTTGCAGCAAACATTTTTCAAATACAAATTTAAGGTTTTACATAATATGGAGATAAATCTGTCTCAGGCATATTCGAGAGAGAGATGTACATTATTCATTCCATTTTCCATAGAATTCATCCAAAAGACATTCTTGTAATTGGTAATCATCCAAATGTACATCAAACAGAGAACAGAAATTGCCTCAACTAAAACTAGCATATATGAATTAAAAGAAAAAAATACACAGACATGTAAATACAAGGTTAATCTCAATTACAACTTGTCAAGACATTAGATCTAATTACCAAAAGAATACATTTCCTTCTCTCCCATGCAAAATATAACCATATCCATAACAAAGTACAGAACCATTCCAAGTTGCAAAACAAGTTATATGTCCATTTGTTCATAACAACTATATAAAGTTCTGCCCATACACAATAAAATTGTAACCATGACAATGGGGTCATATTCATTTCTTCCACACCATGATATAAAGAATTAGTTAGCTTCATCTTACAGATTTTTTTTTTCAACTGAGAAGATATAAAGTTTGTGCTTTTCTTCAAATTTACAATTTTATCTGTAATTAAATTTCTGGACTTAGATGAGGTCAGAATGTTTTCACAGAAAGTTCATTATTTGTTGGGTTTTGTTATCTATGGTTTTAAGTAACCATGGAAATACATAAAAATTAGCACCTTACAAATCACAGTGCAGTTACAGGACCTTATTAACATCAACTGAATATCTGCATTACTGAATTATATGTCTTCTCTTTTAGGAATGGCTATAGCAAGCTACCTGACAAAAAATATTCCTGTCATGCTAGTAAGGAAGAATTTTTTTTATGCATTATGGCAATAAGAGAAGAAAAAAACTTTAATTTGCTGAATCTGAGTGGACACTCCCATTCACTAGGGTTTATCCTCTTCATCACATTTCTCAAAGGATGACTTTCCAGCACTGCTTGCAGTTTATAAGCAATTAGTTGTATGGAAACAGCTGCCCAATGGTCTAATACACAAAGAGATTTCATACTCACAACTCTGCCCGATCAGAGCTTGAAATATAAAAATCAGGTTAGAGAAAATTAAATGTCATTCAAATTCACATTTAAGTTGAATGCAAGCCTTAGAAATACATATTTATTATCTTCTTTCCATAATGTGTGTGAACCTGGCACATGCATAGGGAAAAGAAATCTTAATTGGTGAAATTACATTAACATAAAAGATAAATGTACAAGAGAACAGAACAAATTCAACTTGTGCCTGGATATCATGTTTCACGTAAAAGACAATGAGTTCTGATACCTCTGACATCATGTCTATTACCTTTTCTGTTTGTGCAGAAATAAATACAAAGCACTGGAAGTAAAGTGGCCCCCCTCTTAGAAGTCCACCGATTCTGCAGTAGGAAAGTGGCCTTATAAGAGAGATGGCCATTCCAAAGGCAGATCTCACAGATGTCAGTAATAAATACTTACAGAATATAAATTAGTTTTAGATTTTTAATAATTCATTTAAAAAACACAGGAATGTTATGGAATCAATGTGATAAAATTGATATTAATGTTATTTAAAATAATTATGAACAAGCAATACTCAGTATGCATACCTTGTTAACCACAAAATCGGGATAAAAATACCTGAATATGACTATCTTGTTAAAAACAATTCTACATCTGATAAATGTGTAACTGTTTGAATCTTCCAGATAGTGAATTTCTCAGCACAGATTAAAATACCATGTTTATTTGAATATTTCCAACATAAAATTTCTCAACACTGATCAAAGTAATCCTCCTCCTTTTGTTTAGTCAGATTGCTTTCATGTTTCCATATGGGTTGAGAACATCAGATGCTATTTTGCACCTTTTGCAACAACTTCTTTCACTAGTGATTTGTAGTTGTGTTTACAAAGTAGGTGAGCTAGTCATGCGATTAACTAGTTTCAGTCTGGTATTATTTCAATTACATTTTGTAATCTATGAATCTAGAATGGCTACCATTCCATATTTACTTTATGGTGACGAGATGTCATAATGACTTGAGCTGAACAATACAATGCTTCTGAAATATTTGGTTTTGCCAACTTGATAATTATCAGTGATGATAATAGACTGTAATTATCAAAGTAACAAAACCAAATATGTAAAGAATAGAGAGCAGTAAGAATAACCTAATTACTTACTCATTTGCATGGATTCAAGTTAAATGCATTACTGGCATGTTGAAATAAATGTCAGTATTCAATTTAGAAATCCACAAATATTCATCTGATTGTGGCCGCTAGTAAATGGTAAATTTGACCATATGCTAGCTTCATTAGAGGGGTTTCTATCCAAGAATGGTTCCTTTTTAAACAAACTCAACAGTGCCAAGGGATTCTAGCTACATTATATTTGTAATGAGTGGTTGCTGGAAAAGGTTGGTGCAAGAGGCAGACCACTGTATGTGCTGTTTTCTCTGACAGGAATGTTGTGTTCACATTTCTTGTGATTCTATTACATTCATTAAAATCTTTGGCTGTTTTTTTTATGTCAAAAGTATCCATGCATTTCTGTGGCTGCTCAAGCACTTTATATGGAGTTATAATCAGTTTTCAAACCCAAGCTAAGGTTGCTTTCTAACATCACACATTTAATCAATGTATGTTGCAGTGAAATTGAATATTACCCACATCCATCTGTTTCATAAATAAATCTGGATTTGACTGATAATCCTTTTCTGGATTAGTGATAATGATATGGATAAGATTTTTTAAAAATCCTAAACATTGTTCAATGCAGGATAAAAAAAGGGGAAAAAAGTTCTGCTTTCAAATAATCATGTTCAATGTAAATGCAATTTATTTTTAAAATAAAACTTTTTAAAAATACTCTTTGGCAGAGGTGTAAAGATATACATGTATACTCAAGCTTTATGATCCATGCCTACTGTGCTATCAATGTGTATAAGGGAAATTCCTGATGTAATGGGATGACCCATGAGCCAGGACAATACAAGATAAAGACAAGTACTAACTATTACAGAAGCTATATTCCATAATCTTCAGAAGATGAAATAAAATGGTATTGAAATGCAAGTAAAATGCTTTAATACTTAAGTTAATCTAGCATGTGGATGTATGCATGGATAGACAGACGGACATGCTCATGGATGCCAAAGTGACCACTATCTCAAGCTTCCGCCAAGAAGATTTCCACAAAAACAGGAGACAGACTCTTTGTGACTTAACCATCCAATTTTACCCCAATTCATCTTCCCAAAATTCTTCAAGAAAAGTGCAAGAAGATTACATAATGCATGATTTAAAACAGGAGTCTTTGCCAAGCCCACCACAATCTCCAGGGTAAATCAGGCAAAACATTTCTTTTATAATTAATATGAATATTGTTGCGTGTGACCTTTTGTTCCAAAGTTTTCAGAGAATTTTTTCACGATATTTCCCATACCAATGCTACAAACAACTTAAGGTCAGAATGAAAGTGAAAATGTACGGATAACTCCGAAATATGTCTTCAGAGAAGATGGTCTAATAGCCATGGATAAGAAATCTGTTATGGCTTCCATTTAAATTGTAGTCAAGCACCTATATTGTCTTCAAAGAAAATTACAAGCAGCTTGTAGAACCAGTAAATGTCTGATAAACTGTATTTCATTCCATGCTTAATTTACATAACCTTGTTCACAAAAAACATGATGGCCATTTTTGAAACTTGGTTATAACATGAAAATGTGCACTTATATTTTTTATCACATACCTAATTAAATCATTTTGTGACAAGCCAAAGCCTGATATATGTGAGAAAATGGATGAATAAAAATCACATGATTTTAAATGTTGTGTATCTTAACTACAAAAATGTAATTAACATTATATTCCTAATCAGCTAAAACATCACAGAAAGAATCAAGCGCAAAAAATAATTTCCATCACCATATTGTTTGTGAATGTCATATTGAGAAAGCGGAATTACTTTTTGCGGCAGGCACTGTCGGTATCTTTCAAATAAAGGTAGTTAGACACAAATGTTCTCAAGATCCTGTTGATATTGTCAGAGACATCATGATTTAAATGGCTTTCATCATCAGACATTTTGTGCCATACCAAAGGGAAAGGATAAGATATCAGATGAAGTATTGGAACACCTGTTGAGAAAAAACAGTGTGATAGTAACATCCGTTAATAATTGTTACACTTATTCGCTCATTATATATCATATCTCATTATACCTCAAATATTTCTAACAAAAGAAAGGAAGGAAGGAATGAAAATGTGTGGATGTATGATAGTATAGGTATTATATATACAGTGTATACTCACTTATGAGTTTAACTACAAGCTGCATAATGCACCAGCAGAGCTGAGTCTGTGCAATTTGTTAGGAATAATCAGTAGAACAACATAGCGCATTAGACTGATCAGGAACGTTGTTGTTTGCAGTTTGACTCGACTTTTAAGCAAGTATAAATGGTAATATATTTAAATTATTAAATGTGAATGTTGCTAAATCCATGTTTTATAACAATTCATACTGTGACTGAATATGATAAACAAGTAACATTTTGAAATATAAAGTATATCTTTTAAAAAATAACAGAAATTATCATGAAGACTCACAGTAGGGCATAAAAACATTTGTGATGTCTATAACCTGGTCATATTTTCCTGTCAAATAAAGTAGACCTAGAAACAAAAATTTTGAGGGAAATTCCCTCCAAATTTTAAAATAAGATTTCCTCAAATAGACTAAAATGAAAAGAATTTCCATGAATGAAAGACTAGTAGCTTTATTCTTTTTAACTACCAAGTATTGAATGTGATATTCTTAAAAACTCCATTATACCAAAATTTGATTAATAAAAACCCCTTTTTCTTGTGCTTGAGATGTTGTTTACCTGGAGGTGCAGTACAAGTTGGGTTTTTTAATCATGGACTTTGACAATGAACATGATCAAGGAGCACTGAATTTTCCTACATACAACAAAAATGCTAAGTTTTAATTCTGCAATTAGGTTTTGGAAGAAAATAAAAATACATTATTGAAATGGTATGATTTAAGATATTCACAAATTTGGAAAAGTATAAGAATTAATTCAAAATATGTTTGTTATCATACTTATAAGCCAGATTAAATTATAACCAGGCAAGTATATATAATTACCAAGCTTGAATAGATAATTACCAAGCTTGAATAGATAATTACCAGGCCAGTAAAGATAATAATTAAAGTCAAGGTAATTAACCTTACAATTAAAGCAAGAGTGCTGACTATTACTGGACTGCAAGTTGATATAATGTCTGGTCAAAATTCACTTGTATATGTGCATATCACTATTCACAAGCTCTGTAACTAACAAAAATGCAAACACTGACCTTTGAGCTGATGCCAAGGTCAATTAGGTCTGGTTTTCAAAACCTCTTTACAATTATACTGATATGTTGGTGGTCAGATGTTCACCATTTTTATACACAACCAATTAAAGTGTTTGAATGAAAAACTGATCTCCATACCACCAGTCATGAACGAGTAGTGATACCATGTGATTCAAGATTATATGTTATAATATATGTTCAAGGGCATGTCAAATGGGCATTTTTTTTTTTTATAAAAAAGACAAACTAGGTTAAAAGGTATTAACAATAATTTAAACACAGACACTACTCCATCCATATTATATCTTTATGGGCATGTCCAATGGACATATATTTTTGTAAAGACAAAATAGGTGAAAACCCCATCTCAATAAAAACATTCAAATAGTGACAAGAAAATTTTCAAGAAGACTATGGTCCCATGATGAAGGTCAGATCAGCATCGTATTTTTTATAACTGATTCCATGTTGGAGGTCAGATCAGCATCATATTTGTTATAATTAATTCCATGATTATTTCATCATATTTATTATAATTGATTCCATGCTGGAGGTCAGATCAGCATCATATTTACTACATATGATTCCATGCTGGAGGTGAGATTAGCATCATTTTTGTTAAATCGAATTCCATGTTGTATAGTACCAAGTAGATATCATAAGCAGACTTTCAGTGAGAACCCCATGTCAAAAGGATTATCAGTTCTGGAGGAGTAGGGCTACCCATAATGACCATATTCATTTCGGGAAGCTGTGGTATCCCACAAGGTAGATCATCAGATTCCTAATCCATGAGTCACAGGTTGGATACACGTCCAGATCAGCATGGGTCAGCTGCATTGGTGTGTCCTTGAGAAAGGAACTTTGCTCCCATTTCTTAAGCATGATACAGCCAATAATATGTTAACAGTGCCATTAAGACCAACAAAAACAAATAATCTTACAGACTACGTTTACATCTCATGAATTCTTTTAGTGAAAACCCCATGATGATATAACCATCTGTTCAGGAAGAGTAGTGGAATGTTTTCCAATATGGCCATCATAGTGGCCATATTTTGGATGTTCAAGGGTAACATTTTCATTTAGGCCCAACTGAATGAAATGTAGAAGCTGTAGTGATAACAAGATTTTCAAGATGGGCTATGGTCTAGAGATCATATAAACACAATTTGTTATATATAACTTGCTTAGTGTACATGTTACAAAGTGCCAAGCAAACACCATAAGAAGTATTCAAGCGAAAATACTTATTACCATCCATTCAGATTTACTAATTATAACAAGATTTTCACAGTGAAAGATGATAGTCTCAAGTTTTTTGTGACAATACTCCCAGTATTTAAAGTGCAGTAATTACAAAAAAACTTGTGATAATGGATGAAAGACAAAAGGCATTCACTTAGGCTCTTTTTTTCTAATGACCAGTACCTAAAAAGGGGGAATTTATATAAATTTTTTGAAATAATGATAGGGTTTTCAAATATGATTTGCAATTTTCTTTTGAACATCCAATATGACCAACAAAATAGAAATCATGATGGTGATGATGTCCAAGGCAGATGGTCATGTCAAAGACTTTTATGCTGTCTAGTATATATATTTCATTTCTTTGATGTATCATCTTTATAAAATATCCTTGAAAATGAAAGTTTACAAATAGTTGTAATGTATGTTACTGTTGATGTGCATATGACATTCATTAATTTAAAAAAATGAACCATTAATGCTTAATATATATATATATATATATATATATATATATATATATATATATATATATATATATATATATATATATATTCCTAGTAAAATGTTTCTTTGAGAATACTTATCCAATCATAATATCTTAGAACTACTGCTACCTCACAAATCCAGCCCAGCCAGATACTACTTTAAGTTCAAGGGAGCTAAATGTTGTCTGCTGACCTATGTGGCAGGCAGACATAGTTATTTCCCCTATATATATATATATATATATATATATATATATATAAAAAAAAGAAGACTTGGCAGCAAAGCGCAAGAATGTATCAGTTACTACTGGAGCAGAAAGCATGCTTTCTATGGATGTAACTGCGAGGGGAAGGGATGGTGTATGTATTACAATTGGGTAAGCATTTTTGAAGAAACATATTTTGCATTAAAAAATTTGTTTCTTCTTTCAATACGTTACTCAATCCTAATACCTTAGGAGAATAATTCAGATCTAGAGGGAGGTACATCACCTATCCCTGGGGATATCATCTCCAGTCCCCTAAGGTACGCCAGACAGATTCTAGGTAACCCGACTGGTGGGGACTCCATCTATTGGAGTGCAGTTTTGAATAAGGAAAAAAATTTCTCCAACAAATCAGTGAAGTCATGAAGCCATGGCATGTTACAAGAAACTGTTAATCGACCTTGAAGGGTGACCTGTTCAGCTGTGGTTATTGGTCCTACTGGATCGAATTGGACCCTTTGGTATGACAGATCTTGGAGGCAAAAGCGAGAGAATGTGGGCTCTGATCTCCAACCCACAGCCTGAAAGATATCAATTAGCGAACAGATCTGGTCAAATACTAGGCTGGTCACAACTGCTCTAACCATGTAAGCCAAAAATCATAACAAAATGGTTTGACCTGGGGTATTTCACCATATGCTGAGTGAATAACCCACTTAATCCAAAATGAGATTGTCTGTTTTGATATATACTCCTGGGAAGTAGAAAGAGTTGTGATCTCTTCAACACAAAGGCTCCAATCCATTAAAGCCTGAGCTAGGTAGGTGGTCTTTCGCTGTTGTGCCCAGACTAGACAGTTGCTTCATGACAAAAGTCTGATTACCCATGGAAGGAAGCCAGTACTTGGCAATGAAAGATAATGCCATCGTAAGGAACACTGACCATAAATGCACATAATTCAGGTCTGCTGATAGGGTGTGTATTTCGCTAATTCTGCCGTCACTAATGCCATGAGGAAGCAAACGTGTGCCAGAGATTCCTCTGAAAGTGGTTTTAATATGTCTTGTTCAGCCAGTTAATACCCATGATAGATTCCACATTAATGCATAGTTACTTACAAGTAGGTGCAACATTATCCAAAATGAGGCAATTACCTGTATGGAAAAAAATACCATGGACTGCTTTGTACAATACGTGTTACGTATATCAGATTTGATATACGTTTTAATTTAATAATGTTTGTCCGTTTTAAATTAATTATTTTTCATTACATGCTATTGACCTGAATTTTCTTTGGCAAACAAGTAATGTTGATCTAGATCCTGACCTTGATTCAAGGTTAATGACAACCATGTAAAAAGTTTTTTTTTTTAAATTTAAAAATGATTGGTTGCTGTCAAGGTCAAGATGGCACTAGTGAATTAAGAAGTACAAAACATTTTATTTTTAAAGTAAAAATGACTGGTTCTCATCGAGGTTCATGCTAGGAGTATGTGATATAAATGATCACATGACTTCTTTCCCATTTTGTTTTTTTTCACAATTTGGGATTTTTTCCAAACTGCGTATCAGAATACAATATATTCTTTGTTTTAGTAAAATATAGTTAGTTTTGGGCTTTTACATCTGATGTCAAGTCATTTTGTTTTTGCTGTAGCCAGATTTTGAATCAATATTAACTTTTCTTGTGACCAGTTGGATTTTAAAGGATTAATTTGTATCTCTGAAATATTTTATATACTCGTACAGAAACTTGTAATGGTATATCTTCCACATGGATTCTGGCTTTTGTGAGGTCTCTCATGATGTGAGCATGCCTTTTGTCATAAGCAGAAATAGTAACTGGTGTATTTTTAGGCTTTGCTGTCAAGTCTTGTATCTAAGGTAAGATAACTGCCCAACTGCCACATTGATTGGCAGACAACTTTTAACTTCCTTTAGCTAAAAGCAGAGCTGCCAACCCTCAAGGCTCACAATTCGTAAAAATGATGATACAAATTTGTAGATTTTGACGTGAATTGATAAAGTGATCCTGTGAGTCCACGAATATTTTTGTTTGGCATATTCCATATATTTCTTTTTACTATTCCGAGTTTCCTCTTACACTTGCCAAACCATTTTTTATATTTGGACATTTAAGTTGTGGTGTAGGGTCTGAGTCCATTCCTAATTCCTAATTGTAAAGTTGGAATTTGCAGACACCATTTGGTGTCGGCATGGGGTAACCTCTTACTAACTAGCCCAGCAAACTTGAACGATCTTTCATTGAGATGTACCTGCTTGAAATCAATAGGAATATGATTTATTTTCTCAAAAAATCATGAGCATAGCATTTGTCTTGTCTTTAATCCGCTGACAGGTGAGACAAAAATACGTTGTAGCTGAAATTTGACCTAGATCTGGCTATTTTTGTCCGAGTCACATGACTACAAATCTAGCAACTTACATGTCAATGAGGTCATATAGTCATGTGATATGGACAATAAACAAATTTCCAAAGTTAAAATGGGGTAACAAGGTTCAGAGGAAACTTGGACTATATTTTTCCTTGGTGGTGAAGATATTTTGAAGTTGTCGAATGGTAATTCAAATCAGCGTTTCTCTTAAAAGCATTTGTAAAACTATTCTTATATTGATAGATACATTAAAATGTTTGCTACCGAGCCAACAGTACCTATCAGCTATAGTTTACTAATACCATGACCAGTTGTACCGGACCGTTTCGGAAACTGACCATATCATGATTAGTGCCTAATGGGAAATTAACTATTTTATTAAATATTTTTAAAAATGGAGAATTCGTGAATTTTTGCATGTGGTGTGAATTCGTGAATCACTGAAAAAGTCGTGAAATTCATGCCAAAATTGTGAGGGTTGGCAGCTCTGTAAAAGTAGTATCTGAGAGGCATGATTTGCAAGGTAGTAGATTTTTCCTAAGGTATTATGATTGGGTAATATATTTTAAAAATGAAACAACAGTAAGAGAACAAGGTACTGTAATCATTTTTTTGGTGGATCACAAGTTAAGTAAATGCAGTCAGAAGAGCACAGGTTCTCTAACATTTTCTATTACAGTTAAAAAACTTTTTACATAAAAATAGTAGCTAAAAATGGGAGGATTATCTATCTCTTGTACATGACTAAAACAAGACATTAAACAGGCTAGAAATACAACCTGAAATACACAGGCTAGAAATAGACACTGAAATACATAGGTTAGAAATAGACATTGAAATACACAGGCTAGAACTAGACATTGGAATACACAGGCTAGAAATACAACCTGAAATACACAGGCTAGAAATAGACACTGAAATACACAGGCTAGAAATAGACATTGAAATACACAGGCTAGAAATAGACACTGAAATACATTGGTTAGAAATAGACATTGAAATACACAGGCTAGAAATAGATATTGAAATACACAGGCTAGAACTAGACATTGAAATACACAGGCTAGAACTAGACATTGAAATACACAGGCTAGAAATACAACCTGAAATACATAGGTTAGAAATAGACATTGAAATACACAGGCTAGAAATAGAACCTGAAATACATAGGTTAGAAATAGACATTGAAATACACAGGCTAGAAATAGACATTGAAATACACAGGCTAGAAATAGACATTGAAATAGACAGGCTAGAACTAGACATTGAAATATATAGGCTAGAACTAGACATTAAAATACACATGCTAGTATGAGACATTGAAGAGACAGGCTAGAACTATTCTTTGAAACAAGAAGTTGACAATGAAATATAGACTAGAGCTATACACTGAAAAAGACAAAAAATAGACTGAAGTACACAGACTAAAACTAGACATTGAAATACATATGCTAGAACAGACATTAAAATACAGACTAAAACTAGACATTGAAATACATATGCTAGAACAGACATTAAAATACAGACTAAAACTAGACATTGAAATACATATGCTAGAACAGACATTAAAATACAGACTAGAACTAGACACTGAAATACAGACAAAAACTAATGACTGAAATAAAGACATTGAAATCCAGTCTATAACTATACTTTTGAAGTACATGGACTAGAACTAGATATTGAAATATGCAGACTATAAATTGTGGATAAAAAAAACAGCCAGATTAGAACTAGACACTGAAATATAACAGTGAGGAATAAAACTTTTCAATAAACACTTGCATACATGTTGCCTCCCCATTTTAGTATAGTTCGTAATGAAAAAAAGGTGGTTTAAACTAATGGAGTCCACAATAAATAAAAATTCTATGGTATTCATGTTGTCAGCATTATACTATTTACCTCTATTTAAAAAGGGAATATGGTCATCCTCGACACCTCCATACTGTGCATGCTGACTAGGTACAAACAAGTGGTTACCCTTTCTCGCTTTCACACCAAGCTGATTCAACAAATCCTGATGTTTCAAATCAGATTCTGAAAAGGGAAATAAAAATGTGTAACATGTTGGGTCAAATCAGATGTTGAAATGGGACATGTAGAATCTATATTGGGGTTTGGACCAAGATAAGGAAATCCCAGTCAAGGGGTCATATTATTTGTCTCCCCACTAGGCTTACCCGAGTGGAGAGACATATAATGTAACCCTGTGACTGGGATTTCCTTGTCTCAGTTCAATCTCCAATGTAGATTACTTTTCTCACCCAATATTTACCTTTATAGTAAAAAGAACTCTTTACTACTAGTGTTCATGTCCCAATATTAATGCGGCACATGAATACAAATATGTCAATGAGGGCTGTGGTGTGACTGTTGCATACGAAGTACACAGTTTATATGCATGAGCAAAGAAAAAATAACATAAAACGCTGCATGGTATTATCACATTTATTATATGGATGTTATAAAATTAACAATAACTAGTTAATATTTGTTACAAGAAAATGTTTCATTTTCAGCAGTTCCAATTTAGAAAATTGTATTGTAAATAATGAAACGATACTGGACCCACACCTCTGTTGTCATGTATTATTAAAACAAAAAGTTACGTGTAGTATGAGTGTCAGTGCTTGGGTTATTCACGGGTAATTAGAGATCCATGTCACTATCTTATATAACTTTTCTTCTCTTAGGAGGTAGTGGAACTGTTTGAGACATACTTGTGCTGTAATTAATACTGATTGTAAAATTACCAATCTGTATGAAAGACTCTCCAAATACAGACCCTATTTTATATTTTCTGTGTCTTGGAAATATGGCAAGTGTTGCTATTAGTAGTGGAAGGATCTGCTACTGGGAAATTTGTTTGAGGAATAAGGTGTGGATGGATATACGATTCCCTCTGGCTGTTAAGTGCATTGTCATCAAAGATTGCATTCAACTGGGGCACAATGGGAATGCTTAACAAAATTAGAATCAAGCATGTTTGACATAATACATTTCTGGCTGTTATTAAGTTTTCTGTAGTTGTTATGAGAATTGGGAGGCAATGATGTGTATAGGTCTATAGTCTATGTGCATGGATCAGTGACTTCTGTCATAATTCATTTCACATAGCATTGAGAATTTTATCCTATCTGAAGCACATTCAATTTTCAGGTCATTGTCATTAAATGTAGCTAACAGTATATAATTTATTTCACACAAAATATTTCAAACTAGCTACATTTAATGACGCTGACCTGAAAATGTACTGAGCTAGGCCTGCATCTAGGATAAAATTGACCATGCGGTGTTGAACGAACTAGCATATTACCAAAAAGCTTGACATGTATGCATGTCTAGTCTCTCTCAAAATGTTTTTGTATGGTGTGTTCTCAAAGATGGACTGACCTTAAGTTACTTTGTTTTTGTTATATATCTGTTGTTGTTAGATTTTAGAACAACTACGTCAGGCACAGCAGAAGACAACAAGGGTTTCCTTTTTAAAAAAGTAGTTCTGAGCATTTGGACACCTTGTCTGAGACAACTGATCTGAGATGACTAGACTGAGATAAGAAAAGTAATGTTAGCAAAACAGTTAGATTTCTGTCACATGGGTGAGAAATAATAATGTGTAACAAGTTGGGTCAAATCAGATGCTGAAATAGGACATAAAAACATGTAACAAGTTGGATCAAATCAGATTCTAAAATGGGACGTTAAAATGTGTAACAAGCTGGGTCAAATCAGATTCTGAAATGGGACATAAAAATGTGTAAAAAGTTGGGTCAAATTAGATGCTGAAATGGGACATTAAAATGTGTAATCAACATGTTAACAATTTATGGCAAATGGAAAGTAAAACGAAAAATATACAATCTTGTTTGTCTTCCTGTAATAAATAGTGCTTCTATTAAACAAAGAAACTATTACTCCTGTATATTCTATTCATTTTCAGTCCAACCACACTACAAATATATCACTGATTAACATACTTTCCTCCAGAGCTAGAAATGTCACAATAACACACACAAATAACCATGCAAATATGGAATTTGGGAATCTTTCAGTTCAAGCAAAGCAGAGGTAATATTGCTTAAATTTGATTGGAACATATATATATTATTGTGTTATATTATTTAAAACATGTACTGCAAATCAAACTTTCTAACTCCAAAAAGACCGTATAGGTCTTTCAGTGAAAACTCAATATAAATATCCATTCATGGGTATCTTGATAAAAATACTTTCAAGATGTCTGAGTGGCACCATTTTCAAATACTACCACCAAGACATAATACTCTTAGTGAAAACTTCAAGTCAATATGTTCACTTTCAAGATCTCAAATATGTACTATTTTAATTTCAGACCAACATAATTAAAAGATTTCTTTAAACGATAATGCCATGTTGATAGGACCATAAATGCTGGACAAGTAACTCTAACAATATAATCAAGATGGTTGACATGGTGGCCATATTGATGTCAGATTAGCACCATTTTCTTGTATGACCAACAAGACATCACGAGAAATCTTTTAGTGAAAACCCAATACTGATATAACTATCTATCCAGGAGAGGTTTTAATAAATAAAGTTAAAGAATAAATGTCATAAGAAATCCTATAAAGAAAACTGCACATTGATAGGACCATCCATTCAGAAAGTGACAAGAATGTTTGTAAGATGGTCCTTTGATTGCCATATTGGACTCCAGACTGGCAACATTTTCATTCATGACCAAATCTACATCATTAAATCTTTCAGTGAAAACTTCATGCTGATAAGACTATTTGTTCTGATGAAGAAGCAATAACAAGAGTTGCAAAAGCCATATCGGTTGTCAAAAGGGCAAAAGTTTCATTTAGGACCAAGGAGATCTCAAATGAAAGCTTGTTAAACATTTTATGGCAGGATTCTATATAGTTTAAGAGTAGTGATATTAACAATCTTGTGCTAATGGAGAGATGAAGGATGAAAGATGACAATGGAGAGATGATGGATAACAGATGACAATGGACAGATGATGGATGACAGATGGTGGTTGACAAGCCACTACTCAAGATCTTCTGATCTATTGCCAATTTAGCCATAAACATGTAAAAGATTTAAAAACTGCTCTAATACCATGAAAACCTCAACAGATTACCTACATATGGATACAAATACACCAACCAAATTTAAACACAGTTTTTGTGCTAACAAGATTCTTGGCATAGTTCATGACATACAGAACCAAATCAAGATGCCCCTGATAAAATGAGTGGGGAGAACAAAAAACACATTTTTATTAAATTATGCTTCTCCAAGAACACTTACCTGTTTATTTTAATGTTAGGAATAAAAGCCACTACCTCTCCAATCCAACCCTCCCAAAGACAAAAATTCATCCTTTCTGTTTATATTATAAAGACAAAGAGAAATATGGACTGCAAAGCCATCTGATTGAAAATGAAGGCAGGTTGGGTCAACACAGGGAATGTAATTCCCTTACTATGCAGGTCAAAGCAAACACAACCAGGAAACATGTTTTGTACAAAAGGAGCTTCAGCAAGATTCCAACTAAAGGACTTTATTGCGGCAAGTAAGAATTCATGTGAATAACTTATGCCTAATAAGTCAACTGCCTAAGAGAGAGCAATAGTCATCTCAATCTTTTTTTTGTATTCATGTGAGGCCTGGACCTAGACAGCAAAATTACAATGAAGAATCCAGGCACTTGAAATCAGATGCAACAGAAGCATCCTTGGCATCTCTTTCATGGATCACATCACAAATGACAAAGTGTGTAACACCATCAGGAGCAAAGCAGGCCAATATGAAGACCTCCTCACCACTGTCAAAAAGGGAAAGCTGAAATGGTATGGCCATGTCACTAGAGCCAACAGTCTATCTACAACAGTCCTGCAGTGTAGTGTCCAGGGTGGCAGAAGGAGAGGTAGACCGAGAAAAAAGTGGACTGACAACATCACAGAATGAACCAGGAAAAGTTTTGTGGAAACAGGCATTTGCACATGATCGAGACAAGTGAAAAGAACTGGTCAGATGTTCAGCAGCACAGTACCTCGATGACCACACTAGGTCAAGAGAGTGATGATGATGATGATGAAGAAGTCAATGTTGGACAACAAATCTAAGGTCTTTCTTATGACCAAGTTCCTCGATACCATGATGATGGACTGTGTCATTTCATTCCATGATTGAAGGATGGAATTATTTCTGCTTCAAGAGCTAAGCATGAGGGAGAGGATGGTCTGGCAAGGAAGAAACACATAGGTCCACAGCTGTTTGAGAAGATTTGGTCTGGCAAGGACGAAACACATAGGTCCACAGCTGTTTGAGAAGATTTGGTCTGGCAAGGATGGAACACATAGGTCTACAGCTGTCTGAGACGATTTGGTCTGGCAAGTAGAACACATGGGTCGACAGCTTTTTAAAGAAGATCTGGTCTGGCAAGGACAGAACACATGGGGTCCACAGCTGTTAGAAATGATTTGGTCTGGCAAGGATGGAACACATAGGTCCACAGCAGTTAGAAAAGATTTGGTCTGGCAAGGATGGAACACATAGGTCAACAGCTGTTTGAGAAGATTTGGTCTGGTGAGGACAAACAAATGGGTCCACAGCTGTTTGAGAAGATTTGGTCTGGCAAGGATGGAACACATGGATCCACAGCTGTTTGAGAAGATTTGGTCTGGCAAGATTGAACACATGGTTCACAGCTGTATGAGAAGATTTGGTCTGGCAAGAACGGAACACATGGGACGATGTTGTCCAAATACATTGCCATGGAAATACATGAAGTCATATTGAATAGGGATATGATACAGTGGAGTAGTTTCTTAAAGACTCATGAACTTATGTAAGAGCTGGGAGAAAGCATGAAACTTCAATATCTAAACTGCAGGAATTTCCATAAGGATAGATGGATGGAAACGTGAAATTAAAACATCTGTGAGATCAAGACATGTCAAATTCATTCAGATGGATGGAAAGGTGGACTGATCTCGCAATATCCATCTTGAATGCCATTGGTTATCCTGACCAGTAACTGTGGATTCCAAATAATCTCCTCCACTCACTTCTTGACGAAATCTGGGTTCCTTGCTAGAAAAGGATGTCTTTCACAGAATATGACAGAACTTCCGTCAGGAATGGAGAGAATATAAGAGAATGAGGTTGGCAAAACAAGAACCGAAGCCCCATTACGGCAATTTGGATTGCCAACTTCCTTAGAGGAAAGAGAATAATCCAACATTGTTTGAAAAAAGCTGAGGCATCAGTGTAGAGAAATTATGGTCCTATCCCATCGATACAAACTAACTCTGGAACTGATCAGCAGATTGTATTCATGTACAGGATTGGGATCAAGGCTGGTTTTTAGGTTGTGCACCAACAAATCCCACATCTTCTTGCCTTCAGCTATTATATCATTGCAGCTGTAGAGAGATGGAGGGGCAGTTATTAGGCTGCCTGCCTCCACAATTCCTCTTTTGATAATGAGGTGAGGGTCCTGGTGGGATGTGCATTCCTGGCCTTTGTCTGCAAGTCCAACAACGATGGTGCAGTACTATATTGTGAACAAGCTTTGAAGTTGCGTGCAGCATGTCACCATATTGAAGCAGTTACAGTCAGCCGGACCGCAGAGTAGTTCTTCTTTAACACCGCTAGATCTATGAAAAAGACATCTGAATGGGTCTTATCCCAGCAAAGATTACTGGAAGCTGACTCTCAGAGAAAAGGAAAGGCTTTTGAACTGCCTGATCTTGGTAGTTATACTCTCAGCAATTTCTCTGATTTTTCTTCCTCCTCATCAAAACAATCACTGTAGTTAATTCTAAAATGACAAAGTATGGGAGAGAAGAAAGAAAAGAAATGCATAGTTAACTGCATTAGAAATGCCAGATACTCCAGCTATACCAGGGGTGATAAATGAATTGACAGCGTGCATGAACACAAAGTTCATCACTTTTATTACAATAGAGCCATGCCATCAGAGAAAGCAGAAACTAAGTTCACAGACATGAAAAAAAATTCAGTAAATTATGTTGAAAATAATAAAATTAATGTATGCCAAATGCAGAATAATCCAAAAATAACAAAATCCTCAATTAATGGGCTGAAAAGTAGGACAAATTTCCAATGGACTTTGGGAATCAAAGTGAATGATGTTAGTTTACTTGCAAAATGTTAAAATCCAGTGCCACTTAAGGTAGCGAGGTGAGGTATTGGACAAAAGTTATTGTCTTTTGTTAACATAATATAGACAGATTTTCATCTTTGTAAGGGATGGATTTGGGAGGAAGTAATACTTTTATTTCAAACAAAAATTGTGATAGGAATATATTCAAAAGAGAATATGAAAATCAAGCTTTACCCAGATTTTTTTTTCTAAATTCCTTCAAAAGTTGAAACAAAATCCATGAAAACTGGCAGAACATAATTCATACAAAACAATCAAGCTGTGAATACTACAATTTTATATATGCAATTTTTCTTTCTTTCAAATGCCGATGAGATATAGAGATCATTTTAATTGCAATCATGGCAAAGGCAATGAGACACAGAGATCAGACAGAGATCACTTCATTGGCATAGGTAAATACAAGGATCAACAGATTATAAGACAGTTTTCTTGCATTGCCTTTTTCAAAAAAATACATTTTTAAAAAGAGCGTTGTCGGTCTAGGAGAATGGATTAAACTGGTGAGTACTGAAGTGAAAATAATGACTTGATGCACACTTACCTATTCGAACAAGTTTTTCAAATAAATGATGAGTGGAAGAGAAGAAACTCGAGAACATGACATCAGCTGTTCCAATTAAATCTAGCAGAACAAATGTATCCTGTAACAAGAAAAAGCACACCACAATAAACTAAAAAATCTAGTGTACAGCAATCTGCAAATTCAAAATAATGAAATGTTAAATTTAGTTACCAGTACACAAGTCAGTTACCATGAAACGATTGTTTCATCTCTTGATGCTAAGGAAAGCCAAGTGTTTCAGTATTGCCCATACTCAGCACCTTGGGGCAATTAGCACATTCCTAGCATAGTACCTGTAATAATCAATGGGTCACCATATATCACACAACACTGGTCAGCTCTTCTTCAATTAACATTTCAGTAAGCTATTACAAGTATAAACTATTTTGATCACCAATGTATTACAAACGAATACAGCTGTTCTAAAAGAAAATATCGTCAGTAACATAAATCCATAATTATTTTATACACTTCTGAAAGAAGTACATGGAAGTAGCAGCACGAGTTAATGAATACAACAACCTGGACAACTGTGTAGACATAGTGTGGAGCCTTGGGTGGCAGATTGGTCTAAAGTGCTTGTTTTTTTTTACTGATGACTGCTATCTCACCTCATTCTTTTTGGTTCAAGACTCAGGCTCATGTGGGTATGTGAGAAAGCTTGCCAGTTGCTTCTCATGGGTCAGTGGTTCTTACTTTTTTCCATCCTCCACTAATCTGTATTGGCTACAAGTCATCATATATAATGCACTGAAAAATGGCCCTAAACCTAAAACAACTGCAACATATACAGTAGTGAAGAAAATAATGCATGTATGACAAGTCTTGTTCGTGTGTGTGCCCCATATAGTTTTACCTGTTCAAACAATTTTGTCACTATCATTCACATCCATTCACTCTTACCTCAATTTCTCTTCTTGTATCCAATAAAAATCTACAAAGTTTTCAAAAATTATTTCAAATGAATTTGTCTACACAGTGATGTATTTTCTTCGTCTATTTGTCTAAGGATTTAACAACTTTTGTATACACTATTTATAAAATTAACATGATCACTACAATCTGCTAAATCTGCAAGAACTTTATCATCATGGCTATCATCATCCTTTTCTTCTGACGAATCAAAGTCTCAGAAACTTTGATGTCTGAATCTTAATCTCGCAAAATATCCAATTGTCAAACATATTTTTCCTTTCCTTGCTCAATATTTTCGAAATCCCGAGAACTCCTCATTTTCGCTCTTGCCATCATCAATTTTAATGTCAGCCATCATTTATGATTTTTCATAAACAGAACAAGTGTAGTGAAACCGCCCTCAATTAGTAACCCTTGGTTTCTGAACATTCAAATTTCCACAAAGAAAAGTAAAATCATTTCTGGTTGGTTAATATTAGTCTGATTCTTGGAAAAATATCCAACTAACCAATCAGATGTTTTATCAAACACACATTCAAAGTGACAAAAGACAGGATCGGCAAACTTTGACAAATGGCGGATTGGCCATTTAATACAGAAACTGGATCATGCATATTGATGCGATCAGGGACGAATGAGTTAATGAAGGGTGCATGCATTATTGAAGTCACTAAAGGACAGCTTCGGACAACCAAACAAATGTTGTTTTTTTTTATTGTGGCAGCAACATAAAAAAATTGTATTGCATGACTGAGACCAATTTATTTCCATTTCCTTCGTACATTTTCATAACAATCGGTACTTCAAAGGAAATCAATTTTCTTTGAAATTTCAGCACACCATTTTATATGGGTACATTTTTAAAAAAAGAACTGGCTGTTGTTTGGTCGAATGCAGTTACTGTTCCTCCCTGCTTATTGAATTGATCAACAAGTAAGATCTTGTAATTTTTTTTTTTTTTTTTATTGTGGTAGTGGAGTGTATGCTTTCCATGCATGCATCAGAAATTTAACAAAGGGCAAATGGACAATAGAGACACTACTATTTTGATCTGATGACAGGGATATAATATTACAGAAAATGTGAGTGTTCTGAAAGATTTAATTCTGAGTGAACAGGGTTCATACTCAACTATGACTGATAAATTCAAAGACTTTTCCCAAACTTTCAAAGACCACAAACAGAGATTTCCAAGACCTATTTTTGCTAACATTGTGTATACAGGTTATAAGAGAAAACAACGAATGCCAAATACCACAATATTTTTTACTGATTAAAGTCAAACTATACTTAATTGCCTAAAATTGCATTATAATGATCTAGAAAATAGGTTAACATTTGTTGTTTTTTTCTCCAGAAATATGTAACATACGTGTCAGATTTAATACAACATAAATTGTTCTCTTAAAAGACATCAGTACTGCTTTAAATGCATTATTTTATTTGCTTTTTTTTCCCTTTAATCATTTTGGAAAGAGATGCCACCACTGTCATCTTTTCCTCTGCTCTTCTCCTAAGAGCATTTGACTCTGTGACAAGCACAACGAGTCCTTTTAATTCTGCCTCTTCTGCTTTCTGTACAGAGGAAGCATGTAGGCTGGCAACGTCAGCGTCAAGACGCAGCTTTTTGGCTTTAAGTTCTTCCACTTCATCCAAGGCCAACTCCCGTTTCTTTCCTTTTGGGTTTTTCTTCTCATCCTTCTCCTCTGCTTTCTTCTTATCCAGATAGGCATGGTACTTGTGTCTTGCAGAGGAGGCATATGTCATCATTTCATTGCTAATGATGATTTCCAAAGGTCCACCAGCTTTTCTCATTGTGTCAATGATTAACCTTTGAGCTCTGAGGCTTTCTCTGCTGAGGTTCTCAACAGATACCTGTTTGTTGATAGAAAATCCTCTCTCTTGCCTGCCCATGTGATAACAACAACATTTTCTGGAGAACATTCCAAAGTTCAACATATTCATTTCTTTTGGAAAGGACAGAATAAAACACTTCATCAAGTCTGTCATCTGTTCTACTGAAGCATTTCAATGGATGATTGTCCGATTGGATAACTTCATCCACTAATTTTCCGTACTGAGTTAATATTAAATCACATCGGGACTCTACTTCTCTTCCTGCCTCACACATAATTTTTAGGACCCTACGAAGTTTTGTTTCTCCCTTTTCCTTGTCTGATCCTGATTGCACAAGTCCAGGGTCAGCCCAGGACATGTTTTTCCCCATTTTTTGTAATAAACATCTTTAAATTTAGTAATATTTCACGCACTTCAAAGTACTGGACAAAACAGGTTCTATATATAGCAACCTGTTTGTTTCGTTGAGAGTTTTTTTTTTTTTTTTTTTTTTACTCGCAATTCAAGAACAAGAACTCTTGTTTAACTCTAATATAGTGTACGCATGCGCACTTTGAAACTGTTTATCCGTGAATTTAATTTATTACAATGGATGTTTCTGTATTAAATCAAGGAATATTGTTATGTAGAACAAATTTTTCGAAAATGATTTTTGTTCCTCAAACGTGTTAAATAAACCGACGGTAGAAGTAAATTTAAACAGGCCCTCTTTTGCTATATCTCCCAAATCATCAAACTAAACGATCTTATTTTATACCCGACGAGTAATGAATTACCATTATTTTTCCAAAAACTACCAATTGCTTATACTTCTGCATCTTTGTTCCACTAAATGAACATGTAGTTACTAATTTGCAGCCTACCTTTGGCATGACTTGTAAGGGCTCCTTCTCCCATTGAAGCCAAGTTGATCGTCTTTTTACACAGCGTACAAAACGCCTTTCGTTTGCATAACTTATTCTTTTGCAGCCCTTCCTTGTACTTCTCTTGTTCAAGCCAGATATCGTTGAAAGAGCAAAGACCTGGCATTTTTAAACACTGAATTTGCAGACGATGTAAATCGAATGAAGAAATTTTGAATTCTCGAGCGTATAACTTTCGCGAACTTTCTACGTAGAATTAGTGTAATTAACATTTTGATTGGCTAAAACTGATGGACTCGTCCAGTCAAATTGAACTATTCGTCAAACGAAAGAAGCCAGGAAAACCAGCTGCATCCGAAGCTAACGACCTTGGGCAATTTTATTGGTGACTTCCTTTGATGAAGTGTGTAGCGGCACCGTATTGCTTTGATGAAGAGTGCATGTGTGATTGAAGTCGCCGCCCCGGCATACTTTGGATGGCCAAACAAAACAAAGCCTCTTTTGTTATTGCGGCGGCAATAAACTGAACGGGTCATAAAAAGAAAGAAACCAGGATAACTAGATTACATCTGAATCTAACAACCTCGGATAATTTTATTTGTGATTCTGGAAAGAAATTATTTTTTGGGGGGTTTATTTCAATTTTCAAAGACTTTCAAAGACCTCAGGGTAATATGCTCGATTTTCCCAAACTTTCAAGGCCTTGAAAACGCTACCTCATTTTTCCCAAACTTTCAAAGACCTTCAAAGACCGTACGAACCCTGGTGAAAAGAAGTGGAATTTTACTTACCATCCACACACAAATGTCAGTCTATGTAAATACATGTATATTAATTACTTACCAGTGGCCAAAAATCCTACTATGGTAAAGATGGATTATGAGATAATGCCTCATCCAGTTGATCTCCGTAACCAGAAATGTCAAAAAAAGGAGTGGATTTCAAACAACAATTAGAACTCATGCTAGATGTCATTATAAGTGGATTATGAGATAACTATGAACTGTTAAGATCAATATGGACGAAGAATTGGTTTTTGTAATAATAGATAAATTTCAGTGCATTTTAAATCAAGTTTGCAGCTTCCTTTCATGGGACCTCTGAATTTCTCCACTCTAAACCAATGGTTGTATGTAGAAGTTTAAATGGCCAACAATGTCATCAATAAAATAAAAACATTGGCAAATGGATTATTTTGCCACCAATAAGGAAAAAAATATCGCAGTTTGTGACATTCACAAAGCCCTATGCAATCACAGAATAAACTTTATAAATATTATTTTTCGTACTATTAAGAAGAAAAAGCAAATTTTTCATATACAAGAAAAATACATATAAAATTTCAGGAGCCACGCCACAATCGTCTTGTATTATTCATACGTTATCACTTCCCCAAAATGATATAAACTTTTTCATTTTTTTCTTTGTCCTGTTTAAGAAGTTTTTATTTGCCTGTACGAGAAAAATACATGTATATGCAATTTCAGGAGCCACACGGCAACCATGTTATATCCAAATTCATGTTATAACTGAGCGTGCTATATATAGCAGGGTCATGCTGTACCAAAAATACATTTCACAAATATTTTCTCCAGTCACTTCCTAATACAACAGCTGAATAAAGGGGCAAGAGTTTGATTACTTGGGATACTAACAAAATCAGTGTGGGCTACACAAAAACAAACTTCAGCAGGCAAAGAAAATATTGGTCAACTAATCAATTTACATAGTTGCTGGAGTGAGAATAAATATCTAATTCTGACATCTTCATAATAGTTTTGAGATCAGAAATTATAAAAGAACACATCTTTAAAGTTTCTCAGTGAGATGTGGTGTTTTAAAGATATTATTGTATCAAAGATCTATTGATATAAGTGGTTTGGGAACCCTGAAGGTTTATGTTGTTAAGGAGTATAATACTAATGTCAAATCTTAAAAGTCACACTGCGAACTTAAGTGCTAAGGTAAAGAATACAACAATATACAACAAACTTACTATGGAATCCAGTCTATTCTTTCCTGAGTTACTAGGGTCTAGTTGTGTTTGCCACTCTTTGGCAAGATGTCTGGAGCCATATAAGGAGTCAGTCTGGGTCCAATCCTTGTAGGCCTCCTCCCCATCAAAGAAAATCATCTGCAGGGTCAAATCACGGGCCTGTATTGTTAAAATGTATCTGTTAAATGCTTGGACAATTTGAAGTAGGATTCTTATTGTACTATTTAACACGACTTTTTGTCTACAGCACATACAAAATTTCTCACCAATTTTCTTTTACGAAAATGCCCAAAAATCTAAAATGCATACCTACCAGAAAATGTCACTTGAAAAACACGAATTTGACTCCCAAATCCCTGACATGGTTGTGCAAATACTATACTTTCAGAAATCTTAGTAAACAAAGGAAAAAAAGAACATGAGACCCCTTTATAAACACCATGACATATGCCCATAACCTTTATATACAAAATAAACAGTAGTGATTAATGTTCATGGAAACTCACCCAAGGCATAATCCATAATCATGGAAACTCACCCCATGTTAGGTTATACAGTTGATTATCATTAATGTTCATGGAAACTCATTCCAGGGCAGTTTATACAGTTGATTATCATTAATGTTCATGGAAACTCACTCCAGGGCAGGTTATACAGTTGATTATCATTAATGTTCATGGAAACTCATTCCAGGGCAGCTTATACAGTTGATTATCATTAATGTCCATGGAAACTCACTCCAGGGCAGGTTATACAGTTCATTATCATTAATGTTCATGGAAACTCACTCCAGGGCAGCTTATACAGTTGATTATCATTAATGTTCATGAAAACTCACTCCAGGGCAGGTTATACAGTTGACTATGATTAATGCTCATGGAAACTCACCACAGAGCAGGTTATACATTTTATCATTAATGTTCATGGAAACTCACCACAGAGCAGGTTATACAGTTTATTATCATTAATGTTCATGGAAACTCATCCCAGGGCAGGCTATACATGTACAGTTGATTATCACAGAGGTGGCTCAAATGTTTTAAGTCAGTTGGTAATAAACAAACACCCTTATGCAAATTATTTTGAAGATTAACAAAAGCAAGGATGATGTTGGATTAAGAATAATTGTGAGAGAGGTAAAAAGATAAATCAAAGAAATGCACATTGAACAAAAACAAATCTTATTACTCATTGTTGCCTTGAATGATAATGTTTAAACCATCATTATTATAGATTATTGGTTAGTTGGTGGTCAGCAGCAATGTTTAAGGAAACACTATTATTGATCATTGGCTACTTAATGGTCAACTGCAATGTTAATGTTTGCATCATCATTATTAGATACTATTGGCTACTTGGTAATCAGCAGCAATTTTAAGCCATCATTATTATAGATAAGGCTAGTTGTTGGTCAGCAGCAATGTTTAAGGAAACATTATTATCGATTATTGGCTAGTTGATGGTCAAGTGCAATGTTAATATTCAAGTCTTCATAATTACATACCATGTGTGGGGTTCGAGTCTTAAGATTCAGCTAATGTAGTTATGTGAGAAAGCTTGCCAGTAGCTTCTTGTGGGTCGGTGGTTCTTTCCAGGGGTTCATTATTATAGATTATTAGCTAGCTGGTGGAAAGCTGAAATATAAATATTCAAGCCATCATTATTATATATTAATGCTAGTTGGTGGCCATCAGCAATGATAATGTTTAAGCCATCATTATTATAGATTATTTGGTCAGCTACAATGATAATATTTAAGCCATCATTATTATAGATTATTTGGTCAGCTACAATGATAATATTTAAACCATCATTATTATAGATTATTTGGTCAGTGGCAATGTTAATGTTTAAGCCATATTTATTATAGATTATTATCTAGTTGTTGGTCAGCAGCAATTTTTAAGCCATCATTATTATAAACTATTTGCTAGTTGGTCAACATCAATATTAATGTTTAAGCCATCATTATTATAGATTATTATCTAGTTGGTGGTCAGCTGCAATGTTAATGTTTAAGCCAACATTATTATAGATTATTAGATTGATGGTGGTCAGATGAAATGTTATTGTTTAAGCCATCATTATTATAAAATATTAGCTAGTTTGTGGTTAGCAGCAATATTTAACCCATCATTGTTAAAGATTATTTGCAAATTGGTGGACATCTGCAATGTTAATGTTTAAGCCATCATTATTATAGATTATTGTCTTGGTGGTGGTCAGTGGCAATGTTAAGCCATCATTGTTAGATTATTGACTAGTTGGTGGTCAGTGGCAATGTTAAGCCATCATTGTTAGATTATTGACTAGTTGGTGGTCAGTGGTAATGTTTAAGCCATCATTGTTACAGATTATTGGCTAGTTGGTGGTCAGTGGTAATGTTTAAGCCATCATTGTTACAGATTACTGGCTAGCTGGTGGTCAGTGGCAATGTTTAATCCATCATTATTATAGATTATTGGCTCGTTGGTGGTCAGTTGTAATGTTTAAGCCATCATTGTTACAGATTATTGACTAGTTGTTGGTCAGTGGCAATGTTTCTTAAAAGACAGATTATGGAGTTGGAGCTGTGGAAGGGTGCTTCATTGGAATTATTATGGATGTGTGATAAATCTTTAATGTGAAATCTCCAAACATAGTTCATTCAGAGAAGGATGAGCCATTGGCAAGGTGAGAAAATCCGAGCAAAATGTAACTGTGAATGCACAGTTGATGGACTTTTTACTTTTAGAGGTGCAGTTGCATTAGGGTGCATTTTATTCTTTGCACACACTGCAAAAATCATATCCATGTTATTCATTCTGGAGTATACAATATTCATTGAAACAGTAACACCCCCTAGCATCAGGGAATTCTGACCAAAACCAGTCTCTGAATGCAAATTTTAATGACACCCAAATCACATTCAAACCCTAATGAACTACTTACAACAGCAAAGACTATTTGTGTAGTTAAGTCTGTATTCCACTCTCCAATGGATTTTAAAGACAGAAATAGGGTGTATTTCTTTCAATTAATGTCTGTGTGGTTGTGATTATGTGTGTGCATAGATGTGGTATAATGATAGTATTTGACAAGGTTATGTCAGCTAATGTATACTAAAATGGTATAGAGTGGACTCTTCTAAACTGCTTCACTAAGATCAAAATAAAGATACAGAAAACAAGTTTCTCATGCTAACCACCCTACAATGTATGTTAGATGACTTAAAATCCTAGTGAATAAACTTAATACAGTGTATCAATGAAGACAATTCTACCAGAAAATCTATATTTAGAAAGTAAGAATAAATTATAAGGACTCCAACGGAAAATTTGAAAATAACATATCAATGAAGACGATTCAAGCAGAAAATCTGTAAAAACAGTGTACCATTTAGGAGACTCTACCAGAACCTTTGCAAATACAGTGTACCTTTTATGACTCTACCAAAAAACTTTTATAAATACAATGTGCCACTGAGGACAACTCTCCCAGAAAATCATAAATATATTGTATTAATGTGGACACTATCAGAATATATGTGAATGCAGTGCACTTAGGACATAAAATGTAACTTGAAGAACAATTCTACCACAAAATCGGTAAAAAGAGCATACCATTGAGGGCAATTCTATCAGAAATGCTGTAAATAAAGTCTCAGAGATGACAATTCTCCCCCCCTCCCCAATCCATGAAAAATAGTGTCCACTGAAGACAATTCTACCAGAAAATATGTAAATATGATGTACCACTGAAGACAATTTTACCAGAAAATATGCAAATATGATGTACCACTGAAGACAATTTAACCAGAAAATATGTAAATGTTGGTGAAACAAATATCGAGCACTTTTAGTACCAATACATACTTGATCGGCACTCCCTTTTTTGAGCAGACAGTCCAGTTTTGCTGCAATATCCATCATAATGGCACAAGGTACTGCTGAGTCGATGGCTCCAATAAATGGCTTGCCATTCTTGTCATGCATGTACTTCGAATCAAAATGACATGCCAGTACCAACTTGTTGGGGACTACAGGGTCATAGGTTGATATAATGTTGGTAAAATTCTTCATACCATATGGGGTCTGATCAACGAAATTATCTGTCTCAACAGTCCATCCAAGCTTGTTATAATGATCAGTGATATGCTGAAAAGAAAATCGTTATATATAATACATTTTACTGTACGCCTTTTACACATATTAAAATATAATAATTATTAGAGTGCTTTGTGCTAGGTACCTGTAACCAACCAAAAAATAGTTACACTTTGCTAGGTACCCATAACCCCAAAAATGTTCTTTGAGCAAGGTACCATAACCCCCAATCACTAACGACTGCAATTTTCATAATATATATATATATATATATATATATATATATATATATATATATATATATATATATATATATATATATATATATATATATATATATATATATATATATATATGAGACTATAAACTAAGTTAGATTATAAATTTTGAAAAGATATAAATACAAGACTGTATTACCTTCATTAGGTAATGACACTATTGCTCCTGCACCTTCATTACGAAATAATAATGATAATATTGCTCACCTGTACCTTTATTAGGTAATGACAATATTGCTCATGTAACTTCTTTAGGTAATGATAATACATGTACTAATATTGCTCACCTGTACCTTCATTAGGTAATGATAATGATAATATTGCTCACCTGTACCTTTATTAGGTAATTATAATATTGCTCATGTAACTTCTTTAGGTAATGATAATACTAATATTGCTCACCTGTACCTTCATTAGGTAATGATAATTATAATATTGCTCACCTGTACCTTCATAAGGTAATGATAATGATAATAATGCACACCTGTACCTTCATTAGGTAATGCTAATATTGTTCACCTGTACCTTCACTGGTCTCCAGTTTCCATCTTAACATTATAACTGTGGAATATGAACTCAGACAAGTTATCTTAGATCTTTTCTAAACAATGCCTTTTGTTTTAAATTTAAATTTGACACTCAGCAGTAATAGTTCATGCACCAATAATTACCTTGTTTAGCCATAATAGGTCAATCCTCTCACCTTATTTGCAAACAAACTCAATACATGTATATAGGTAACCTGCCGACCTAATATGTTACACTATAATGTATAGTCATTTGTAATATCACTGAATATAACAGCTGGGTACAATGAAAAGCTACAGTACATACTGCAATATACCACAAATATATTTGGGACCAACAATTCAGTGTTCTGGAGAGGAGCCTAACACTTTTTTCTTTGATTCCATCTGTCAACAGCTGGATAAAGATGTCTAGCTCTGAGTTAAAGTAAATAATCACAATATTATACCCATGCTATTGTCTGGAATGGGCTTTTTTTTTTAAATATTGAGATAAAAATAATTAAATGTTTAAACTCAAAAGAAAATATGCCCCAATTTCACTAAAAAAATCAAAATGCTCAGTACCAAAAAGACTGAATTTGCTATGTATGTTAATTATTGCATACAACTATAACTGAAGTGGGATGATACAACTTGCACAGTAGCTGAGACATCACACTGGCATTCTAGAGCCTACTGATACAAACTGAAAGTGTTGATAATGAAGCCAGTAATTTGGCACCATTATCATGTAATAGAACTAAATATCATACGAAGCTTTGTGGTGGCTATCTTGGATATGAAATTATGAGCAATTTGACATTGTAAGAAGTCTTCCAGTGAAATACACCAATCAGGAGTAGTGTTAACAAGATTTTCAAGATGGCTACCATGGTGGCTATACTGGGTGCAAGATCATTGAGGGCCAACTAAACATCAACTAAAGTCTTTTAGTGAAAAGTACATGTTAATTGAACATCCATTCAGGGAGAAAATCAATAACAAAACTTTATCATGGTCACTGTGCATGTATGGTAGATATATAGCAATAATAAATTCATCCCCCCTCCCCCTTTTGTTCGTGGGTCCCAAAAAAAGCTGTGTGATAGTTATTTTGGGTCCCCTTTGGGGCTGACTGCACCCCATATTCTGTGGATTAACTGGGCAGTCACTTTAGGAGTAGTGATAGTAATATTTTCAAAACTGCTGCCATATTGACCACACTGGATAACAGATCAGCACTATTTTCATTCAGGTCCAGATAGACATGAACTTTTTTCATAAGGCATAATGTGGACATGACAATGTATTCAATGAGCAGCATTAACAAGATTATCAAAATGGCCACTGTAGCAGCCATACTGGATGTCTAATCAGTACCATTTCAATTTGGGAATGAATGGATCTTTGGATGAATGTGCTTGAAAAGACAAGCCTACAAGTGTTTAAGGAGGAATAACTATAATAAATTTGTGCTAACGGACTGACAAACATTGAATAATGTACATGAGGTTATCCCATAAGCTGTTCTGATTTAACAATAAAAGTTACAGTTAGGAATACTGTTTCACTAAATACATTGTTTACCTGAGAGGTAAAATGCAGATAATGGCCTCCAGGCAGTTAATATAATTTCATATAAATAAAACAATATACTGAAATCAACTGGAACACGTTATTTCATAGCAATTTCACTAAGATAGGCCCTGGAGGCCTGCCTTGCAAATGTAATAAAAAGTGAGAAGTGGTCTTATAAAATTTGGACAAGACTTGCTCACAAACTATCAATCTAATGATGAAACAGTGCTGTAGAATCCACCACAAGGTTATTTTGTTACAATATGAAATTAAATAAGTGAACTGTTACAATCAATGATTAGTAGTAATAATCTAAGTGCTCATGTTGAGTTTTAGTTGCGTAAATATCCCACTGGGCTAACATAATTTTAATAGTAAATCTTGACACATCTTTGAAACTGTTTAGTGAACATTCAGCAGGATTAGTATACCATATATATATCACCATATATATCTGTTTATAAGTCAAACTACAAAGAACAAAGATCCAGATCTGCTATTGTTTCTTCTTATAGTGATAACTACAAACTGCCCTGACCCAGATATGCCACGACATTATGTGACAGCAGGTCTGGGTCTGTTCAGTTTACAGTTGGACTTGTCTTATAAGTATGTATACATGGTATTTACCACTCTACCATACTAATCCTTCTAGCTACAATGAAATTCAGCTTAAACTCCTAATGCCTGCAGTGACCCACTGAACTGCACAAAGTCTATGTTGCTATTACATAACCAGCCATGCAGCATCCTAATAGGGCACACTTTTCTTTGATATGGTTATGTATTCTTGGAACTTTATGTACATGGAACTGAAACTCATGTGCTAGGTCATATAACTATGTCAGTATTTTGAAATAAAGAGAACACTGTACAAAATTAACAATGAATCTCCACTTTTCAGCATATGGGATATTGAGAAGCTCTCCACACATCAATTCATTTGTTACCATATCTCCTTCAAAACTGTGATATGGATTTTCATGAAACTCTGCAGTTTTCTTGACTTGACGGTAACCATGAACAAATTGAGTTGTCTTGTCCAGATGGTAACCATGGTGAAATTGAAAAAAATGACATTTTTAAATATTTATTCACCAAACTCTGTATTAGATTTCAGTTTTGGCTCATGTGTCCTCTGTGTGTGTGTGTGTGTGTGTGTGTGTGTGTGTGTGTGTGAGAGAGAGAGAGAGACAGACAGACAGACAGACAGAGCTATTGGGTTCATTCACCAGGCTTCATGGTTCCATGAAAGCTCCACCATACGAAGTTCTGGTAAATATATTTATTGCTGCTACTAACTGATGATGCTTACTGGTTGGTCAAAATGTGAAGAAGCAAAAAAATTATGAAGTGATTTCTTGCCGTCTGTCAATTTGTTTAGGCATTCTTCAATTCAAATCCATATTTCCTGTAAGCTTAAATGGATACATGAAATATTTACTTGGATGTTCGATGACAATGTTATACTGAAGATACAGCTAATGTGTCACAGAATAAGGCAAGAAATAACTTTATTTTCGCTTTTGAATAATTTTATCGTTTTTATTGTACATGCGTACATTACCTAGGGTGAATAATTGTGTATCTTGTCGTAGATCGCTTGTGGCGCGAGACACTAAAAGCAAATTATACACTGGTATTTTACCCTTACTAATACTGAGTCTCCTGTAGATTTAAGGCAAGTTTCTTCTAACTGACATAGTTTTTTTTATCTTGTCAAGGAGTGAAAGTTCTCCATTTTTGTTCCACAGCCATAGGGGTAAGTGTTACATTTATATTTCATCTTATATGTGAAGTATATTCAGTTTTTAATGTCGGAGTGTGAAATGATGCCTTTACTACTATGCAGATTTTAAATGGTGTGAACTTTTGAATTGTTACAAGTTGCTATCAAGAGTTTAATTTAGTCGCATGTATCTATAGATTTTAATTCCGTACCTGTTATTATGATCAGTTTGGTTTTATTGTAAGTGTCTGTATGTATGTCTATATGTATGTCTGTGCGCATGGTAGATTCATGAATGGTGGGCGTTGTCAATACAAGTGGGCCAATCCAATTCAGGAAATTGCTGTCTGTATGCATGCATGTGCAGGTATATCAGGCTATCTGTCTGTGTGTCTATATGAATATGGAAGAATATGTAACCATCACTGCCATACAAAGATGAAACTGCTAATTTGTAAACTTGTGCGCATGGTGGATCCATGAAGGGTGTGTGCAGCTGATACAAGTGTGGGCAAACCCAAGAATTTGGATGAACTCTGGTTTGTCAGTGAACATATTTGCAAGCTTATACAAATATTTACGAATCACACAGCTGTACAAATGTCCAAGTCATCTTTACTTCAAATGATTGTTGTTTCAACTGAGTACATTTGAATCATTTTGATTACACGAGATTATTTGAATCTTACTTTCATCACAGAAAATTATGTGAATCTCATTTTTATTAATGAAATTTTGTGAATCTCACTTTTAATAATGAAATTATGTGAATCTCACTTTTAGTAATGAAATTATGTGAATCTCACTTTTATTAATGAAATTATGTGAATCTCACTTTTATTAATGAAATTATTTGAATCTCAATTTTATTAATGAAATTATCTGAATCTTATTTTCATTACACGAGATTATCTGAATCTTACTTCCTGTACGAGGTTATTAATCTTACCATCATACATCTGAATATATGAATCATTTCTTTAGTTTTCCTATTTGTGAAAATTTTGGATAATGTAATTGATTGAGATATATGTTTAGAGCATGAAGGAACACTGTATTTGTAGAATATACATATTTTTATAAATTTATTTCATATATTTCCATCTTTTATCACCTGGTCTATCCTATTATATAATGAAACTGTTTTCATACAACATGGCATCATGTCATAGTCAGGTAGTCACCTTTAGTGCAGTCAAGGAATCAGCAAGCAGAACTTGGAAGGTTTCATATGGAATTAAATGTACAAAAGAAAAATCTCACTTGTTCAATTCCACAAATGTGATGCAGTTACATCAGGTGCAGAGAAGTCAAATGGAAGAATTTTGTGAATGTAAAGATTCCATATGTGCCTTGAAATTTTCACTGAAGCAAAATAAATTTTAAAAAAATGTGTGGTTTTCAGTCAGGTGCCACCCTTTTCTGGTCATGGAAGATAAGATGCGAAATTATAGTTAACTTACTTCAAATTTCGTAACAACCACCATGGGACTAGCTGAGAACAAATCAAAGCAACATTTCACTACCTTGCTATTAAATTTCTTACAACAACCAAGAGACTAATTGAGACCAAACCAAAGCAACACTTCACTACCTTGCTATTAAATTTCTTACAACAACCAAGAGACTAACTGAGACCAAACCAAAGCAACACTTGACTACCTTGCTATTAAATTTCTTACAACAACCAAGAGACTAACTGAGAACAAACCAAAGCAACATTTCACTACCTTGCTATTAAATTTCTTACAACAACCAAGAGACTAACTGAGAACAAACCAAAGCAACACTTGACTACTGTACCTTGCTATTAAATTTCTTACAACAACCAAGAGACTAACTGAGAACAAACCAAAGCAACACTTCACTACCTTGCTATTAAATTTCTTACAACAACCAAGAGACTAACTGAGAACAAACCAAAGCAACACTTCACTACCTTGCTATTAAATTTCTTACAACAACCAAGAGACTAACTGAGAACAAACCAAAGCAACATTTCACTACCTTGCTATTAAATTTCTTACAACAACCAAGAGACTAACTGAGAACAAACCAAAGCAACACTTGACTACCTTGATATTAACAGAAAATGCATTAATCACTGAAAAAGATATAAAAGGCGACTTTAATTGGCTTTAAAAAAATTCATTAGTAGATAAGGTCTTGATGAAAAAGTACATTGGCAGAGAACAGCAGCAGCACTATTACCTATACCGTTTCCAGGGAGCTAAGATAGAAATACAAAACAAGCATACAATCATCTATGTCTAAATTTACACCTTTGACAGGCTGTAATTGCAAAAGAATCCAGAAACAGTCAATGTACATCAAACACACTTACAGACTTTAGGTTGTAGTGACATCAGGATATTACCTGATGTGATAATTAAATATAATGAGGTTTATACTGGTGACAAGTTAGATATTTATGGAAATTCATGCCACCCTGGAGAGAAATTGATGTAATTACTACTGGAGTCTTGAAAACTATCATTGTAATTACTACTGTAGTCTTGAAAACTATTCTGCAAGTTCAAGTATTAATATATAGACCCAAAGCAAGCATGCAAACTTTAATTTTGATTTGGAACTGGAAATGTATATTTACAAATTCTTAGAATTACATGTACAAGCTTGCGGTTTTTTTTTAAATAAAGAAAAACAACAATGGTTAGAGTGTCCTCCTTGGATGTGGAAGGTTACGGGTTCAAAACAAAGCCAAGTCAAATCAAAGATAAAATAGGTACAAAGAGCTGCATCGCTAAGTTCTCAGCCTTAAGAGGTTAAGTGTTAGGACTGGTTGTGATATGAATGAAAAATTGTTACACTGTTAAAATTCCAAAAGACAAAAATATTTGTAGAAAAAAAAAAAGAAAGTGCAAATAAACATAATATGCTTTTCTTAAAATATCCAATATTGTATCTTTTTTTAAATAAAAAACTTGTATTTGGAGGAACTCAAATTTCCAAAAGGCAAGTTTAATTTTCCAGTCTGCTTGCCCTAGACAATCTCTGGGTAAATATTGCCAAATGATTTTAGGAACATAAACCCTTCTAAATGTATCAAAAAGTTCAAACATTAAAGGGTAAATATGCCTAACTCATGCAAAATATGAATCAAACAAAAAATAAATAATCTTTTAAAAGATATACACTTCTTTCTCAAACATTTGCACAACTGGGTACAAAAACACAAACTGCACTGTAATTAAAGGTGCAAGTTACAAAGGAACCTCTGAAAAATGCAAGGCAAGCTATTCTAAAGAAAAGAGTGGATGGGAAGGGGAGTAGCAACAATGTTTACTGGCTGAATATTTGTTTCAAAATTAAATATGTCAATAAACAGCTTTTCAAAAAAAAAAGAATTATTCACATTTCTGCAAAATTACCTTTCAACACACACGTGTGCTCAAAATAAAATTAATAAAATCTCAAAATATTAGTAACAGGACACATAAGGAATGGCTTCTATCAATTATAATTCACTGTTGGAGAATTATTGGTACCTTTGTCTCAGCAACAGCATGTGCTTAATCAGGCTACCAACTAATCCTAATATCTTCATTTTTCTGTGTCCGATGCATACAGAGAAAGATAATCTCTCCAAAACTTATTTAATACATAAATGATTCCATATTTCTGTTGAAAATCAATAACATGCAAACATCTATATTCTCTGAAAGAAATATGAACCCACAATCCAGTAACATCTAGTACTGATATCTTTACGGTTTTTTGTGTCATTTATTCTTTGATGTCTCCATTCTGTATTAGTGAACAGAATGTATCTGATTTGCATATGAACTGCACATATTAAACAAAGAAGAAAAAAAAAAATATGTTCTATATTCCAAGTAACGAAGGAAATAAAAGCTACTTTCATGCCAGATATTTGTAATTGGACATCGAACTGAGTAAGATCTGATCAACTACAAAATATTACCATGGAAAGCAAAGTAGTACTGAATTTAGAAATAAAGTCTCTATAAAAAAATAATTTTTCCTCTTGCCAGATCAAAGATAACTATAGCTTACATGACTGACACAAAGTTTGAATGTCAAACAAGATCTCAGTATGCTTGTAAATCATATAATGTACATACAGTGACAGTCAAACAGACAAAAGACACAAAGTTTGAATGTAAAACAAGATCTTAGTTATAATGCTTGTAAATCACATGATGCCTTTTCCAGAGAAAGTAAAGGTCAGAAGTCCATACATATCAACATGATTGTTTAGTGACATATAAAGATACATTAATTATATGAAAACATTTTGTTATCTTGAAAACTTTTCCAAGCAGTTAGATGTAAAATGTTTGATCAATAAGTGAAGAATAGAATTCCTAATCAGCACTGGAAAGAACGAACTATTCCTGCAAGTCATTTGTTATGAGTCTATGCTCTTAAAAAAAGTAACAGAAAAGAGTGAAGATAACAAGCTTTGTAAATTTAACAAATAATTCATTTCCCTAAAATACTAAGTGAAAAATACAAAAAACAGAACTTATGGTATTGCAAATTATATCCAAAATTAATCCAAGAATTATAAACACAAATCCATTTAATGAAAAGTTCTAAGTGAATCTCAGTTTGAATCCTGATGAAATTTGAGATGAAAAGAAATGTCTGGAATAACCTACAAAGTGTTGCAGTGTCCACAGTCTCTTATTGAATCACACAAACATAATGTCAGTATTGAATTGAGCTTAAATTACAACAAATGTCTTTGTCCAAGAATTATATCAGAGCATGTTTGTATTTCCAGAGAAGATAATCACTTGAATTCAACATTTGAAGAAAATAAAATTTAGCCCAACTGGCCACAATTAAACTCAAAATACAAAACTTAATGCGTCAAAATTTTGAGACCAAACTGACAAGTCTTAATCAGAACATCAGTTATACAACTGATCATGATGCAAAACAGATCCCCTGATGAGGATCAAAGTATTTATTTCTAGAAGTAAAAAGATGTTTGTAACCATATGGAATGTGGTAAACATCATGTACTCCATGTATGACCTTGACTCAACTAAATGATTCTTACCCTTAGAAAGAATGTTAAAAATTAAAAGAAAATGGTTTACCAAAACTGTCACTGATTTTGAAACAAGGTCAGCAACTCGATAAAAAGTTTCATTTATCCATAGAGGATAATGAAACTATTTTTCACTGTTTACATCAATGAAGTAAAAAATCGTGTCAAACAGAACACAAATCTGGGGACAAGGTCACGTTCAGTAAACAATATTACATTACAATGGCATGTAATGGAATAAAAAATGTTTTTAAAAACTAATACATAACACAGGATATGGATCTAGAGGCTAATAAAGATGGCTGAGCGTCTAAAGCGCTTGCCATAACAGATCATCAGCATCATCTCTGTCCAGGTGGGTTCCAGTCTCAGCTTAGCCAATGAGGGTATGTTTGAAAATGTGACAGCCACATCCATGGATTGGTGGTTCTTCCTGGATTTTTCCTCAACCAAATATGGTGACCACCTTGTATAGCCTAACATATGTTGAAAAATATCATTAAATCCCCACAAAATCAAATTAAAATAAAACCAGAACATGGTTCAAATTTTTGTGCAAAGGCTAACTAGTTTTAAAAGAAATCATTGATTATGACAATCATAAAAGGATGGTTTAACTTGTTATCATTCTTACCTAAGTGAAACAGTTTGCAGTTTTATGCTATGTCACGACACAAAAATGCATGATAATGTTCATCAACTAAAGTAATTCATTGGTATGACTAGAAAACAATTTATCAGCCATTTGCATTAGCAAACGGATATTCTTATCTACTAGCTCTGCAAATGATTTCACAATTAAAGTTACGGATATAATTATAAAGACCACTCCATAAAAGGGTACATTGTTTAATCAATTATCCCTAACCTTAAAACAAAATTAACAACTAGCTATTTTTAACATGATCTTTATGGCCTGGTCATACTTGTGATGCATTGAAGCCATTGATTAAGTTCAATCACTCTCCATAATAGTATCAGGGTTTATATGAAACATGGCAGGGAGTGGTTATTGATGCTTTGAGGAGATGGGATGATTAGAGGGTAGAACAGAGGCAGTCTTGGTCATAAAGTGTATTGATTAAGAATCAATTTACACTCAAATTGTAATTCATGACATGCATGTCTTCATTTGTGTGGGAGAGGCTGGCAGACATTGAGGAGTAGCAGATGACAAGTGTAAGCTCCCATGACTGATCAATGACTAATGAACTAAATCACTTTTAATGATTATAAAACACCATTAGTCCTTGCAATGTAAAGTTCTCACCAAGGTTAAATTATAACTCAAGAATTTACAAAAATGCTCATAGAACAAATTAAATATCAACTTCTTTCTAAAGACCAATTGGTGTCAACTACACATACAATTTCTTCTAAAAACTATATTGTATCATTAATACATATGGTTTCTTCCAAAGGCAATATGGTATCATTTACCATATACATGTAGTTCCTTCTAAAGGCAATATGGTGTCATTTACCATATACATGTAATTCCTGCTAAAGGCAATATGGTGTCATTTACCATATACATGTAATTCCTGCTAAAGGCAATATGGTGTCATTTACCATATACATGTAATTCCTTCCAAAGGCAATATGGTGTCATTTACCATATACATGTAATTCTTTCTAAAGGCAATATGGTGTCATTTACCATATACATGTAATTCCTTCAAATGGCAATATGGTGTCATTTACCATATACAATACATGTAATTCCTTCTAAAGGCAATATGGTGTCACTTACCATATACATGTACATGTATTTCCTTCTAAAGGAAATATGGTGTAATTTACCATATACATGTAATTCCATCAAATGGCAATATGGTGTCATTTACTTTATGATTCCTTCTTATGAAAATATGGTGTTGACAACATTGAAAGTTACTGTAAATTAAATACTTTTGTGAGGTACAGAGTTTCAATGACTTAATGATTTGAAGAAAACACAAAAATAAATGTTACCTTTTACAAAATCATGAAACTTTATACCTATGAAAATAATCATGGATATTAACAATAACAGGAATCAGACAATCTGTACAAATAATGCAAGTAACCATACACTCTGTACAAAATAACAGTACAAGCAACCAGACAATTTGCACAAATAATAAAACAAATACCTATACAAATTGTACATATTATAACAGAAGTGACTATACAATCTATACAAATAATAATAGAAGCACACAATTAAAGAAAATTGAACAAGCCTTGAATCTAGTATGCTAACAACATTGCTTAATCTAGTAAAATACTATATTTCCTTTTCACATTTTCAACTATTAAATATTTCATAAATTATACTTTAAGAATTATCGATCTAACTAAAGAATTAAAATATATGAAATGTTTTTCAAGTGAATATATAAAAATATGTATTATGACATAATAAATCTAATAAAAATAATCTACACTGACTCAAAAAATGGAACATACCAGGAAGTGCCAGCTCCGATTGTCTCTGAACTTAATAATAAATACATGTTTGGGGTTGACCTGGCAGACCAGAAAAGGATGCAGTACTCTACCTGCTGCAAAGCTACCAAATGGTGGAAATATCTGTCTTGCTTTGATGTTGCATTAGTAAACGCATTAATAACTATGCAGGAGTCGCCCAAACACAAACCTGTCACCAAAAAGAAGAAAGAAGTCCGACAGACAACTTGATTTTTTAATTGCGCTTGCAAAGCACATGATTGGGACATTTCGAAGATCAAGAAAGAGAAAGGCAGCATCTACAAATGACAACTGTGGAAATGCACATTGGCCCATACAAGCAGAGAAACAAGGGTGATGCAAAATGTGTACCAGAGAAAAAAGGAGGCATGAAGTGTCCATCATGTGCAAAAAGTGTGATGTCCATCTTTGCGTAAAACACAACTGTTTCTCTGATACCATGAGGAATTACTTAAGAAATAGTAGAACATAGTGACTAGGTAATAGTGTTAGTAATTAAATGTATATATTTGATAAACAACTTTGTATAAAAGACTCCCAGATAAATTTTAGCGTTTACAGTGTTTTGTGTTATATTCCTGGATAAATGTTAGTGTTTAAAAACAGTGTTTTGTGTTATATTCCTGGATGAATGTTAGTGTTTACAAACAGTGTTTTGTGTCATATTCCTGGATAAATGTTAGTGTTTACAAACAGTGTTTTGTGTTATAATTATATTTCTGGATAAATTTTAGTGATTACAAGCAGTGTTTTGTGTTATATTCCTGGATTTTATATCATTCATGTGGATGTCAGCAGGATAAAATAATCAAACAAATATAAGGTAGTTATAGCTATTATACATGGATGATTTTAGTCTATAAAAATCAGTTTATTAGACAGAAAATAACTAACACAATCCAACCATACATCAGCTAAAAAGTTATCATTTGGCTGCAGCAGCATTTGGCTCTGGTAGTCAGCCCAAAAATCAGCTACAGTAGTGACCCCAGCAGCTAGGAATAGCAGTGAGCCACTACAGTAGCACTAGAAGTTAAAAGAGTTAACAGACTTCTTTTTAAGTCAGCTAAAAAAAAAGGACAAAGTCTGAAAATCAGTATTATATTTGCCTGGCAAAGTCAATTTCAAACTTTGAAAAATTGTGATTGAAAATGCCGAGTTTGTACTTAGATTTGACTTAAATTATACAAAAAAAAACCTCCCAAGAATACAATTTTAAAACCAAAAAATATTTCTCATTCTTTGTTTTATATGTACCTCTCCCAGTGTTGTTAGAAATCTCAAAAGTAAGATAATTCAAAAGCTCAATTTCATAAAATTTTCTTGGAAATTGTGTGAAATGGAATTTGCTTAGAATTTGCCTTCACACTAAACAATATAAAATATGGATCTAAACTGCTTGTAGTTTGATGTGTATTTAAATAATAATAATAATAATAATAATAATTTGTTTATAGAACATACATGTACCTCATTTAGTCAAAAACTATTCTCTCTGAAGGCCCTTTTAAGAACAAAGTATAAGCTAAAACTGTAAGAACATTAATAATGTCAAACTGTCAAGTATAATTAAGCATATGAAAGTGTGCTGTGGGTCAATTCATTAATTACATATAAAAATTGCAGAGGGATCCATCATGATGGAAAGAGAGACTGGGCCATTACAATAAAAACAGAAAATCTTCAACCCACTAAATTTTGACAACAAAATTTTAAAAAAAAGAAATAGATAAAAATAAAAATAATAAAAATTAATATTAAAAATAATAATAAAAAGAACTTATTTTCAAAGGGTAATTCAATTAGTTATGAACTAGAAACTAATTTACCTTGAGACCGTCTATTAAGCGCATTCAAGATAAAAGCTAATGTTAAGTTCACACAAACACATCACACTCGAGCACATACAGGTGACAACTATTCAAATAAATGCTACATTGCTTCAGAAATGAAAATAAAGCACAGGAGGTGCTTTGTGTAACACGTACTTGAATAAGAACACCAATTTTTTTATAATATCATTCACCTAATACCCTATTATGGAATGCTTGGAGCTGATTTTGCAAACACCATGTACATTGCTTTCGCCATTCTTGAAAATATTCTTTCTTTTTAGCCATTCTATTGTAATCTATTACACTAACATCAGGCAGAATTCAGACTGGTAATTCAATAAATTCTTGGTTGTGGAGAAATCTTTAAACATTCCAAATCCCTTGACTGTACATTTTATGAAATTCCACAAACAGTCTCTACTTCATACAACTGTCAAAAGGTCTGTGGAATACGTATGTTATGCAATTGCATGAGGAATGTACAGTTTAAAGAAATTGTCAAACAATCTGTGGAATACAAATTTTCATGACTTCATGGAAAATATATTTAAATGAAATTGTCCAAGAGTCTATGTAATACATATTTTATGCCATTGTCAAACAGTCTGAGGAATCTATGTTATGAAATTGTCAAACAATTCATGGAATACATATTTTATGCAAGTGTCTAACAGTCTGTGGAATGTATAGTTTATACATCTGTTGAAAAGTCTGTCCAATAGATACTGCATAAAATTATGAAAGTATGGGCTTTCTCCCACACTTATAATTATGGAAAGTATAGGGAACTTCATTCTACTGTGAGAATTTCAGATTGCCAAGATAGCCAAACATAAATGTTTAATTTTATCGACTAATGTTGTGTTGTGTGACAAAATATGATAATACAGCAGAACATACCCCACCACCACCATCAAAACCTACAAAAAAAATCATCTTACAGTATGTGGCATAGCGGGTAGCTACATTAATGCCTTATGCCACCACTAGAAGGTGTGTTATGGTTGGGGAGGGGTACACCCAATATTTGGTGTAAATTATTATGGAAGTCCCACTCATGCTGGATTATGATTGTAGGTTGAATTAGTATAAGATAGATGTAAAGCTCCGAGCCCTTCTCTCTGACTGGCCACATGGGTACGGATTTAAAACATGTCCCATCCCACCCATCTGTGGGTTCCTCTAATTTTAGGACTAAGCTGTAACACATAGGCGGGCATTTGCATGATCTAAATGCTGGATCTTCTCTCTGGTGATGGTAACCATGCATAACTCTAGCCTGTGGCAATGTTTAGACATAAACCATAGTTTGTAAAAAAAATACTTTATACCTGACTTACCAACTGGGGCTGGGCAAACGTGACATAGTAACTGGTAATGTAGAAACTTTTCACACTGTAACCAGTAATGTAGAAAGTTTTCACACTGTAACCAGTAATGCAGAAACTTTCCAAACTGTAACCAATAATGTAGAAACTTTTCACACTAACCAGTAATGTAGAAACTTTTCATGTTGTACTAGTTACCCTTAAAGTGCTGCATTGTTTTGCAGTACATGGTCCCTCTGCTGAATTGTTTCAGGGGAGAAAAGAAGAAAACTGCACAGTTTTTAAATTGCATGTACATGTATTTCATTAAATATACACTACTGATAGACAAACCCTATATGAAAAATGATGGTGTGTGTATATATTTTAAGGTTAACATCAAGACATGTGTAGGTTTAACATATTTGCAGGTAGAGGTGTAAATACAGGTAAAATGACAAGTTACAATTGTGTTTCATCAGTATTTTTGTTTGTTTTTGATGGAAAAGTTCAAAAATATCTAAGAAATGTTATATTCTTTAGTAGTCCAACCATGCACATGTTATGTCTGTCACACTGTTATATATAAATTGTGAAAATCACAGGTAAAGGAAGGGTGACAGTTTTGCAAAAATCCACTCCATGAATGTCAGAGGTAAGTTTAAACCCTTCAGTCACCAATTAATGTTCTTGAAAAACTATCACCTGTTATTTATTATATCATCATCAAACCAAGGTCCATATCTGGTGATTAAACCTCAGCAAAGGCTTCATTTTTGTTCAATCATTGGGCTGATTTTGTATGAATAGTCACCTTAATTGTTCTCATTGTCTGACAGGTGTAAATTGCTTGGAATAGCTTGAAATCTATCCCATACTTATTTTTTTTTTACTGAAGTATGCGATTGATATCACATTATCAATCGCTTGCTCCAATAATTTAATTTTTCTCAAATTATTCAAAATCACTATTAGCATCACTATCAGAAGCGAATATTTGTTGCAAGAAATCACCTTCGTATTCAGCGTTGGCCATTTTAGCTTTGCACAAGTACAATGTGTTTAAAAGCGAGCATTTGTAAAATTACATCGTTAATAATATAGTCAAGTACTGCAGAATGGTTGTTCCTGGCATTTTTAAACCAATCAAATATTTTTTTTTTACAGGCATTTATGGCAAGATGAAGTTATAGAATGCGATCATTGTTGCTCACCTTGAAAGCGACTATAGCCGCGACACGCACTACAGGACCAAAAACAACAGCGCGACTATAGTCGCGACACACACTTTAAGGGGTAATGCAGAAACTTTCCAAACTGTAACCAGTAATGTAGAAACTTTTCACACTAACCAGTAATGTAGAAACTTTCCAAACTGTAACCAGTAATGTAGAAACTTTTCACACTAACCAGTAATGTAGAAACTTTCCAAACTGTAACCAGTAATGTAGAAACTTTCCAAACTGTAACCAGTAATGTAGAAACTTTCCAAACTGTAACCAGTAATGTAGAAACTTTTCATACTGTAACCAATAATGTAGAAACTTTTCACACTAACCAGTAATGTAGAAACTTTTCACACTAACCAGTAATGCAGAAACTTTCCAAACTGTAACCAGTAATGTAGAAACTTTTCACACTAACCAGTAATGTAGAAACTTTCCAAACTGTAACCAGTAATGTAGAAACTTTTCACACTAACCAGTAATGTAGAAACTTTCCAAACTGTAACCAGTAATGTAGAAACTTTCCAAACTGTAACCAGTAATGTAGAAACTTTTCACACTAACCAGTAATGTAGAAACTTTCCAAACTGTAACCAGTAATGTAGAAACTTTCCAAACTGTAACCAGTAATGTAGAAACTTTCCAAACTGTAACCAGTAATGTAGAAACTTTTCACACTAACCAGTAATGTAGAAACTTTCCAAACTGTAACCAGTAATGTAGAAACTTTCCAAACTGTAACCAGTAATGTAGAAACTTTTCATACTGTAACCAGTAATGTAGAAACATTCCAAACTGTAACCAATAATGTAGAAACTTTTCACACTGTAACCAGTAATGCAGAAACTTTCCAAACTGTAACCAGTAATGTAGAAACTTTCCAAACTGTAACCAGTAATGTAGAAACTTTTCATACTGTAACCAATAATGTAGAAACTTTTCACACTAACCAGTAATGTAGAAACTTTTCACACTAACCAGTAATGCAGAAACTTTCCAAACTGTAACCAGTAATGTAGAAACTTTTCACACTAACCAGTAATGTAGAAACTTTCCAAACTGTAACCAGTAATGTAGAAACTTTTCACACTAACCAGTAATGTAGAAACTTTCCAAACTGTAACCAGTAATGTAGAAACTTTCCAAACTGTAACCAGTAATGTAGAAACTTTTCATACTGTAACCAGTAATGTAGAAACATTCCAAACTGTAACCAATAATGTAGAAACTTTTCACACTGTAACCAGTACTGTAGAAACTTTCCAAACTGTAACCAGTAATGTAGAAACTTTTCATACTGTAACCAGTAATGTAGAAACTTTTCACACTAACCAGTAATGTAGAACATTTTCAAACTGTAACCAGTAATGTAGAAATTTTCAAACTGTAACCAGTAATGTAGAAACTTTTCAAACTGTAACCAGTAATGTAGAAACTTTTCAAACTGTAACCAGTAATGTAGAAACTTTTCAAACTGTAACCAGTAATGTAGAAACTTTTCACACTGTAACCAGTAATGTAGAAACTTTCCACACAGTACCTATAAATTTATGAATATAATAAGTGAGTAATCCAAGTAATTCCATGCCACCAACCATCATGTGGGGAATATGTCTGCATGTTAATACAATTTGATTTTTACTCGTATTACCACAATAAAGTAATATTTTAAAAGAATCATTTCCTATTTCCAATACTACTCCAAGTTCAAAATAGTAAACGAGTCTATGTTGATTATATAATGATGTTTAACATTTCAGCTAAATATTATAAAGTTGAAAAACAATAAAAAAAACAAGAAAACAATAACAAAATCAGCCTTGTTAATTATTTAATAAATTGCTTATTTATGAAGAGTGACAATGTAGTTGTGTTTACTACAATGCTTAAAATTTCAATATTATAGTCTGATTCAGAGCTACCATAGATGGGTCAACATTGGAGGAATTGCACATTTCCAGAATCCATTTGATATTAGTATAATTTATTGTCAATTGGAAGGTGTGCAGTTCATGCCATCTGGTGATTATTTATGCAGGTGACTATTTTACTGATTTTGAATTACAGGTAAAAATAAGTTACAAAGAGAGCATGTGGCATCATTGTGGAATAGATGAGAGGGTTCAAAAATCAAATTTATCTTGTTTTAATGTGTGAATTTTTAATATTCCTTGGATTTTTTTTATCATTTGTGCATCAATACTGCACATAAACTTACAAATATAGCCATTCCTTGATAATTTGTAAAAATATTCCAAAATCCTTCAAAATGGAACCTAACAATGTTTAGGACTAACATCTTTGAAGATTCATTAATATTCAGATCATTTGCTTGTACAACATTTAGTATGTAATGGTGGCATTGGGACAAATATGGGTCAATCAATGTATTTTCTATTTGAAAAATTTGGATCCATTCTTGACCCTGCAGTATATGCAGGTTCTTGAACTATCCCGGTGCTGAGTTACTCAGAGGTCTCTCTAGGATTTTAAAACTAGGAGTCCAGGACTCTCATTTTGGTAAAAATATGAGTCACACCAGCAAATGTTGCAGTCCCCTCCCAGAAAATGTAGAACTTTGCAGATCAGAAGAACTATTCGTCATCACTGAGTGTAATTTCTACATTCTTTATAACATTCAAATGTACAACAGTGTCAGCCTATTTGGCACGTCTGGTAATTCTGCACAACAATATGTAATTTCTGTAAACACTGGATCATGCTGTTTTGGTTGAAAATTCTATTTTTGGCTGAAATGCCGACATAAAGATTCCAAAGTAATATATTTCATTTCCTTAGCCTGATGCATAAACATTACATCTTTTCAAAGCCATGTGCAGAATAGTCCGCCATATATGGAGTCGTGAAAACATACGGTTGACATCCCATTTGTCCAAAATTAGTATTATTTTGAATAGAATGTTCTGGTGACAATTGCCACTTTTCAGTTTGTAAGCATTGCAGAATTTTAGTTTCATCAATTGAACTCGGTATGGGTTTAACGCCAATATTGATGATCTTAAGATGCCCATAATAGCCTAACAGCGGTGTAACTCTTGTTAGTCCTTTTGGGTGAGTCTGAATGTCAATCCAAGGAATGGTCTTATTCCAAACACTAAGCTATGCATCACACACTTTCTTACACTTGACTATTATCACATCCAAACTATCAGTTCTAGCAACTTTAGCACTCTTCTGAATTTCATTAAAATCATTGTCAGTTTGCCCTTTAACCTCAAAATACTTATCCAAATTTGCAAATGACATATTTTCTAAATCTTGATATGTCTTGATTTGGAGGTCGCATGCACAATTTATTTTACCATAATCAGAAATGATTACAATAATGGAAGCTAATGTTCTGATGTACACTTATAAAACCACATGTACATCTCAGGGACTTTCTGCCTCTGAATTCAGGACTGTAAATATCTGCATATTTTCCCACCAAAGCTGCTAGTCGAAATCTTTGACCTTGCCACCCAGCTATTGCATCGTGTTCTTTTGATGTACTCTTATAAATACAGCAGGCACATCTGGGGGTATTGTAACCACTGAATTTTGTCACTGTAAATATCAGCACAGCTAAAATGATCAAATAATCAACACATTCTCTAACATAGTAGGTTCTTGAAGTAGGACTGGCAAGTCTTTGAATTTGCAGCCCAGCTATTTGCATGTGTATGAAGGATTCCTGCATGGGTGATTTTCTTTGTCTCAGCTCAACCATATGCATCCAAATATGCATAATTATGCATTTCCGAGACTTCTGTTGCTGAAGATTTGTTTTTGTTTGATGCTTTGCGGCACTGCAGCGCAAACAGGTTATTTAGTGCCAAAGGTAATGGGGGTAAAGTGCCTTGCACAAGGATACACCATGGTAACTGACCCAGGCTGGTCCATCACTAGGATTTGAACCCACACCCTTTTGGTTCGAGTCTGGCCTGCTATCCACTGAGCCATCCTACTAAATACGATGTGCAATAATTATAACAATAATAATAACTATCTGTAGCCTGGTAGTTGCTCTAAAGCCAAGATGAAAACGTAAGCTTGTATCGAGAGGTCACCTATCTACAAACCCGAGTAGCCCATTCCTGATAGTACATTCAATTTATTATCATACTATTTACATCTCTCTATGCTTTGGTCTGCATTACGTTATGGGTGTTATATGAGAATACACACTACAATATTATTCAAAACTGAAAGGCATCATGCATCGATTACCATGATCATTTTTCGTCAGGCTATACTTTATCCTCCTTCTGGTGCATCTGAAGCTCATCGAAAATAATATTTTGAAGAAAGATGTGTTTAATGAGGTAAAAAAATGATGAATAAAAAAAGGTATGATTACATGAGTTTGAATTACAGTTAATAAGCATGTCAACTGCAACATTACCTGTATAACCTGTCTACTACCATCTGTGTCTGGCTGACGGGCAATCAACATTGGTTTCAGCAATCTCAAATATTCATTTTGATTAGCGAGATCGGATGCTAGAATCCGCAAACCCTTAGAACTGCTATACTTGAATGAGCGTTTCTTCTGAAAATATTTAAAAACAAATTTACATTATTAAGGAAAGAATGTCTTGCTAATTCAATTTTTTTATTTTACAGGGGATTGAAAGTCGGAATGAGAATAAGTCAACTGAAAATGCATAAATTTCAATGTGCAAACGACACAAACATGTTAATGAAAGGTTATGCGAGCCAATAGTTTAATTCCAAATGGTTTCAAAACTATTATTGCATTTCATAAATAAAGGATTCTTTGTTTCTAGAATATAAGAAATAGCATGGAAAGATCTCTTCTTGACCACAAAATCAACATGATCTTAAAATCATGGTTCAATAATCCTTAAAACATAAAAGGCAACTTTGATTCAAGTCTAAATTTTTTGCTGCTTGAATCAGTAAAATTTTGCAACAATCTTCTTATTTCATCACTAGCTTCATTTGTTTTCTAATGTAGATATAGACACTGCATTTACCCAATCCGTATAAAATTCTACGACCATTGAATACAATGATTCTATCTATATCAGATCTGATTGTTTGAAATTTCGATCCATGCATTTTTCTACTGTATACAATGATTCTATCTTTATCAGATCCCATTGTTTGAAATTTCGATCCAGGCATTTTCTACTGTATACAATGATTCTATCTATATCAGATCTGATTGTTTGAAATTTCGATCCATGCATTTTTCTACTGTATACAATGATTCTATCTTTATCAGATCCCATTGTTTGAAATTTCGATCCAGGCATTTTCTACTGTATACAATGATTCTATCTATATCAGATCTTATTGTTTGAAATTTCGATCCAGGCATTTTCTACTGTATACAATGATTCTATCTATATCAGATCTGACTGTTTGAAATTTCGATCCATGCATTTTTCTACTGTATACAATGATTCTATCTTTATCAGATCCCATTGTTTGAAATTTCGATCCAGGCATTTTCTACTGTATACAATGATTCTATCTATATCAGATCTGCCAGTGTTTCCCCTAGGGGTGCAAGACTGAGAGTCAAAAGTCTCCATGGTGTCAAAATTGGGGATCAGACTGAGTAAAAAAACAAATGTTGGTATCAAAACTGGGGGTCAAATTAAAAATGTGGGGGTCTCTGAAGCGCAAATAAGGGTAAAGGGAAACACTGGATCTCATTGTTTGACATTTCGATCCAGGCATTTTTCTAGTGGTCCTCAAGGGTTCATTAAATTTAAGGACAACTGAACCAATCAGAATTATCTCCAAATCATAGAACATTCCATAATTTATTGACTTTCTACAGAAAGTTTTGCCCCAAAATGAGCTAATAAAGAAAAAAGAATGCACAGGTATAATTTCCAACTACACAAGAAAAATGATGTGGCCATACATTTAAACCATGTCCCTATTATAGCCATATTATATTTATTTTTGAATAACATCATGCCATTGTATTTGGGAAACACAAGAACACACAAAATTACTGGTAAAATCAACATAACATCATTGTTATTGACAACCATTTCTCTTCAGGTTCTAATAAAGTTTTGATATAGAAATGTGCAGAAGGAAACAGTTTATTAACTGTAATCATCATTTTCTTAACATTTCATTCCCTAAATTGCTCTTTTATTCTGTGTGCTTTGTTTCTTCCTTAACAATTGTATGAGAGAAAGGGTGTGCTGCTAACAAGTATATAAAGATACAAATCTCTCCTTTTACAACCATGTTAGAAAAATGTCACAATCCCTTACCCACCCACTCAAGGAAAAGTCATGCTATCTTCAATGGTGTTGAAGACTTACTTGAACAGGATGCAATCACTTACAGTTTTAAACATTACAACATTTTCTTCATAATCCAATGACAACTGCGCATTAAATGCTGGTGCCAACATCATACCTTAAAACTTGTTTCCTTTTTAACATCAGATAACATTTCTGAGCATATAATGAATCTGATATCTGCAATAGCTGACACTATTATCAGAATAAATCAAATATATCAACTTATATAAACACAAATGACCACTGCCAGTCAGAACTCGTGCAACTGAATTAGGTTTTGCAATGCAAATAAAAAGTTAAAATTGCTGATGAGATCATTCAAAATTAATTTTTTGTTTATATAACCACAAAGTTCAGAAGGATAGAGAAAAATGGACTTGAGATGTGTATCAAGTAACTACTGTATATACCTGCTTATAAGAAAAGTCCAACTGCAAACTATACAAACACAGATCTACCACTGCAACATGTGCCAGCAGTCTCATCAGTTGTTAGAAGTAATGCGGTGCCAGCAGTCTCATCAGTTATTAGAAGTAATCAGGTGCCAGCAGTCTCATCAGTTATTAGAAGTAATCAGGTGCCAGCAGTCTCATCAGTTATTAGAAGTAATCAGGTGCCAGCAGTCTCATCAGTTATTAGAAGTAATCAGGTGCCAGCAGTCTCATCAGTTATTAGAAGTAATCAGGTGCCAGCAGTCTCATCAGTTATTAGAAGTAATCAGGTGCCAGCAGTCTCATCAGTTTTTAGAAGTAATCAGGTGCCAGCAGTCTCATCAGTTATTAGAAGTACCGGTAATCAGGTGCCAGCAGTCTCATCAGTTATTAGAAGTAATCAGGTGCCAGCAGTCTCATCAGTTATTAGAAGTAATCAGGTGCCAGCAGTCTCATCAGTTATTAGAAGTAATCAGGTGCCAGCAGTCTCATCAGTTATTAGAAGTAATCAGTAGAGCAAACCTATGCTGTAACAGATCTGGATCTTTATTGATAGCAGTTTGACTTGACTGATAAATGAGCGTATACAGTATGTCAAAATGGTGAGTGACAGAATCTTTTTTGTTTGTTTTTGGAATTAAAACTTCATGACCTCAAACAACAAGTCTTTCAACTGCTTTAGACCAGCTTAATTTACTAGAATGTGCAACTGCCACAGAGCCATAAAACAGTATAAAATTCCAAAATAAAATACAGAATTAATTTTTAAAAATATTTCTAATACAGTGGAACTTTGCTCTGGAAAAGTATTCTGGTTGAGAATAGAAATGCCACTCATTTCCTTCTATCAAACCCATTATATCCAGTGGCTTCAGAGAGACAGTTAAAATAAATTCTTTTTTGTATGGAGGCCTCAAGGTAGATTAGTTCTAAATAGTATTGTTCTGATTATCGACTTATAATCGATCATCAGTTGGTTGAGGGAACCAATAAGATAATCGACTGTGAACTCCAAAATCGATTGTGTGTAAAGGGAGACTACTTTTTAGTTGCATGCATAGCACAAAGGTTAGTAAAACTCCAAGCCGCTAAAGTTGACCGGAAATTTAATAATACTACAAATATAAAACCATAAGATTCATAATTTGAAATATTTAGTCATTATTACAAGATCAAATTGTTAAAATGTTGAGTTGATAAATTCAAACATATTTTGTTGATTTGTTTCAGTTTAAATGCAGATCATTTGTAGTACGGTATTTGTAAACAATGACAAACAAGAAAAACAGGTCTTTCTTATACTTTAAATTATAGATACACCATTTATAAATGAAATGATTTGGGGGAATTGTAGATGTATTTCAGTTACATATGAATGATCAGCCATAAAAAGTTTAACAAATATGTAGAACAAAAAATACCACAAAATAAAAAAATGTAATTTCTTTAAAAATTATACATGTCATTAAAAGAGATTACTCCTGTACATTTATTAACATCTTGAACTCTTGATCAAAATAAATAACTCTAAAAAAAAAACAAAATTAAAATTTGCTCTTAGTAACTAATTATAATCGATTATCAGTTGGTTAAGTGGAACCGAATATCAATTATGAAATTCTGACCAATTCCCATCACTAGTTCTAACGCTAATTGTGTTACCGTCTTTAAATAAAGTCATTATTATAATTATTACACACACTGAACTGAGCATTCAGATTAGTGCTCTGTATTATAATTATTACACACACTGAACTGAGCATTCAGATTAGTTCTCTATATTATAATTATTACACACACTGAACTAAGCATTCAGATTAGTTCTCTATATTAGAATTATTACACACACTGAACTGAGCATTCAGATTAGTTCTCTATATTATAATTATTACACACACTGAACTGAGCATTCAGATTAGTTCTCTATATTATAATTATTACACACACTGAACTGAGCATTCAGATTAGTTCTCTATATTTTAATTATTACACACACTGAACTGAGCATTCAGATTAGTTCTCTATATTATAATTATTACACACACTGAACAGAGCATTCAGATTAGTTCTCTATATTATAATTATTACACACACTGAACTGAGCATTCAGATTAGTTCTCTATATTATAATTATTACACACACTGAACTGAGCATTCAGATTAGTTCTCTATATTATAATTATTACACACACTGAACTGAGCATTCAGATTAGTTCTCTATATTATAATTATTACACACACTGAACAGAGCATTCAGATTAGTTCTCTATATTATAATTACTACACACACTGAAATGAGCATTCAGATTAGTTCTCTATATTATAATTATTACACACACTGAACTGAGCATCCAGATAAGTTCTCTATATTATAATTACTATTAGTTATCTTAATCTTACTAAACTACTGTTAACTGACCAATGTTTGTTAAGATGAAATAGATTGATAATAAGCACACACTTGTGTTTGCAAAGTTAATTTGTTTCGCTAAACCATTACCACCTATACTGGATAGAGATTTGTATTACTGATTTATAACATGTAAAACCACCATTAAACTTGAAATTAGTATGCCCACCACTTTCCCTAAGAAAATGGTCAATCCAAAATGTGATGTATGGTTATTTTTCTAAAAGGACAACCATTTCTCATGATTAGATTGCATCATATACAGTTCTAATAATGCTAATGTTACGGTCATCTGGAACAACTAAAATCACTCAGAGAATCCAGCAGAAGTTGGAACATCAGTACCATCAAGTGGGTGTAGTGATGAACACTAATGAGGTATGCATTACCTTCAAAATCCCTAATGAACTCTGTTGAATTCATATATGAAGTGTAGCAATTGCAATGTTGTGTGACAAATAAAATTAAAAGAGGGGAAATTTGGGGCATATGGAACACTGCACTAAGGTGTAGAAATGCAACAGGACTAAATAATTAGAGACACTGGTGCGCAAATACATCTATGAAATAATTGTTTTGAAAAGGTCTCTTTAACTTGATTTACTTCCTTAAACACAGAACAGGTGAATTCATGAAGGAGCAAGGTGTTTTCATGATGTTTCTTTTTTTTAAAATTCAGTTGTGGCCTAATCTGGCACTGGTATTCTATCACACAGTCATGGTCATTTTTTTTTTACTGGCTTTCTTGTTGGGACATTTTCTAATGTTCTTGCAAAGTTGAGTTAAATTAAAAACCCACAGGATTATCTCTCTTTCACTGTCAATGCCAATGCTCATCATAACTGCCAAAATATGATGAACCTTGAGAAGGGCAAAAGCAAGTTTACTTTATATATAACTGAACAGTAAACAGTGGTCTCAGAAACGCTTAATCACACGTATTTGGGACACCAATTTTTTTTAAATTATTATCTGAGACACAGAAAATCACTGAGGCGAGAGTCCTCCATACGCATGTAATAGGTATGCAGCAAAATTCAAAGACTTGCCTGTCCTGCTGCAGCCACCTGCTCCGTGGGGAAAATGTTGATCAATTAGCTATGTTAATATTCACAATGACAGAATTCAATAGCTGAAAGATCCCTTGATGTAATTTTGTCATTATACGAGTAGATCAAAAGAACATGATGCAATAGCTTGGCGGCAAGTTCCAAGACTTTGACTGGAGGCTGGGTGGGAAAATGTACTGATATTTACAGTGATTGAATTCAGAAGCAGAAAGACCCTGAGATGTACATGTGGTAATTTATAAGAGTTGCTGTTGTTGTTGTAGGGTTTAACACCATTTTTCAGCACATGATAGGCTATACATGGCGGCCAGTATTATTGGTGGAGGAAGAACCCCCGACCCACAAGAAGCTACTGGCAAGCTTTCTCACATAACTACATTAGCAGAATCTTAGATTTATAAGAGTACATCAAATAAACAACTTTAGCTTTCATTATTGTGTTCATTTCTGAAAGTAGCGGAAAAAGCAGTGCACGCGACCTTAGAATCAAGACATGTTAAGAATTAGCCAATCTCACATTTGGATAAGTATTAGGGGGTGGGGTGGGGGGTTAAACCCTGGGAAGTAATGGGAAAGGAAGGGGAGGATTTGCCAACCCCCTGAATTTGCATGTGCTGTAAAATTGATGCAGCCTATATAAGAAAATTAACAATCCCATCAAATCCCCGGCCCTGAACAAAAATTGAAATGATGTCCCTGCTTAAACAGCAAACTAACGAAAATTGTAACGAGAATCAGAAGAGTGCTAACCCTGCTAGAATTGATAGTTTGGATGGGAAAGTAGCTAAGTGTATTTTTTTTAAAAGTCTGGGACGTAGTTTCAATTTATCGGGGGGGGGGGGGGGGGAGGGGGGAGGGGGGCAGTGAGGGGGGAGGGGAATTTACGGGCTTGTTAATTTTCATATGTATGCTACAGCACATGCCAATTCTGGAGGGGGTGGGGCATTTGTCAGAGTATAAAGTCCCTGAAGAAAGTGCATTATGTCTTGAATACGCCCTTGATTTGATTGACAAAATTCAGTCTCTGTCTGATGGACAAACAAGAACTATGTCTGTGTTATGAATAATTTAGAAATGAAACTCTATGGCAACCAATTAGTTCTTCTAATTTTCACATTTTTTGGGGACGGGGGGAGGGGTCACATTACCAGGCAAAGTGGGCGATGAAGTCGTTTAAAAACGTAAACATTGCCTTCAGGAAAAGGAAAATGACTTAGCCCTGTGATTTTATAAGGTACATTGACTGCCCATACTTTTTTAAATGCCCCCCCCCCCCCCTTCACCATACTTCTAGAGTTGTAGCGAACTTTATTCATCAGTGGCTAGGCCAAGTTTTTATATCAGTTACATTGACAAATAAACTCTTGCCCATTCACAAGCATGTGTTTTGATAGCTGACTGACTATTAACCCTTTCACCGAGTAAGGTAGCAGCTGTCATGTCACTGCCCAATTTCGCATGCTATCCTTTGATGATAAACACCTGTGAACTCGTGTTTCGAAATTTTAATAATAGTGTGTAAATAGCTATTCGTGTAAATCATCTGGCAAATATATTTAGAAAAATATACAATTGATTGAAAGTAAAGCATAGGTTCTATTTTATTACAGATTTAACTTAAATATGCAAATTATGAAAGTCAGAAACATACCGTACAATATGTCGCAAGATGCACTGTTTTCTGACTGAACACGTATTTGTGAAAATACGAGGAAAAACAGCAGATACTATATAACCATTGTCTTAAACTACTACAACTTTACAAGTACATAGGCAAATAAATAAACCAAACTTTGCAATAAAGACTGTTTAAAAAAAAAAAAATGCACTTACGTATATGTGTTGATTCTTTGGGAAATAAAGCTTTAGTTCATACTACTGTAATTGTATAAAGGAGACGTGTCTGTAATTTTTTTTTTTGGTGTGTTATGTATGAATAGTTATGGTATTGTTTTATCTGCAATGAGGAAATTACGATGAACAGTATGTTCTGAAAAAAGCATTTATTTGCCCTCATGTAAATGGTACAAGGCTTGTTTCAAACAGGTTTAGAAATCTTTTAAGTTTTCAAAAGTGTAAATAAATAAAAGAAATTTTTTTACAAATTGATTAAGCATTTTTACTAACTGGAAATTAAAGTAATATAATCAGGTTACTCAGATAAAATTTGTTACAATGTAGGTTCTATTCTCTTTTAGAGTCATATGGCCAACATAACTCTGAAAATTGTCTCCTTGAAAATAAAGTATTGCTTAAATCCAAAGTTAATGCAGATATGAATACTGGCAAAAAGAGGCCTTAATTCAAATAAGAGTATATATATATATATATATATATATATATATATATATATATATATATATATATATATATATCTATATTTATATATATACATACATACTCTTATTTGAATTAAGCCCTCTATATATATAATATATATATTGCGTTTCTTGCTTTGCACACACTTCTCCATGCTGAGCTCTCACTTCTCCCTGTTCTGTCCAAAAGGAGAAGTCACTTCTCCCTAAAAATTAAAGTCTAGCTTGACCCCTGAAGTGAAGGGGAATGCAGCTTTTAATGGAAGGACTCCTATTTTTACTAAAATGGGAGTCCTAGACTCCTAATTTTAAAACATGAGGAAAACTCTGAGTAAACATACAGTGTGTATCATCCTCAGAACCAGCCATTATAAAGGACCCCACTTCAGGAACATGGTAAACTAGTTTCTCATGTACCACTGCAACTGATAGAACACACTGTGGAACAGTGTGTTGATTTTGTTTGTATCACAAATGCATTTGTTTTAGTCTGTGATATTGTTGCCTTCCTTGTCACTGTGTTTGTCCCAATTTAATATCTACATTTTAATTTGATCCATTGCATACATAATATGGCATGTGTACTTCCTCTCTGTCAATGGCTGTACATATGTGACATAAATTTAACCTGTGATTTGGCTCAAGATATTTGCAATAAATGAGAATTAGAAAAATCTCAACAACTGCTGCATAGAGCCATATATAATACATGTGATGTCCATTTATGTTTAATTCACTTATTTATTTTTATTTTGAAAAAACCTAAAATGTTTTTCACATACCAAAAATGTCCACTTTCTCCATTTATTATTTACCATACAAATAAAACATCATAATGCAGGATAGCAGTCCTAAATTTGTCAGTGTCCAGAAAACACATCATTCCAGATTTTAAAAAAAGAGAAAGAAAATTTCAATAAAAAAGATACCTATTTTCTTAAATATTACATGTATAATGGTAATCCTAAGAAATAGTGATGGGAATCGGTCAGAAATTCATAATCGATAATCGGTTCCCCTTAACCAACTGATCATCGATTATAATCGGTTACTAAGAGCAAATTTTAATTTTTGTTAAACAGTTATATCTTTGATCAAGAGTTCAATATATTTATAAATGTACAAGAGTAATCTCTTTTAATGACGTGTATACTTTAACCTGACAATAATATTATATTGTGTTACTTTTGTTCTACAACTTTGTTAAATGAATGCAACTTTTTATGGCTGATCAGTCATATGTAACTGAATTTCTGCCACAATCCCCCGAAATTCTTTCATTCACATGTGATGTGTCTATAATTTAAAGTATAGAAGGACATGATTTTCTTGTTTGTCATTGTTTATAAATACTACAAAAGATGTTGCAATTTCACTGAAACAAACCAACAAAACGTGTTTAAATGTATTAACTCAACAATTTAATTACTTGACCATGTAATAATGACTATATGTTCCTAATCATGAATCATAAGGTTTCATATTTGTAGATGTGAAGGGAATTAATAAATTTCAGGTCAACTTTTTGTGGTTGGGAGTTTTACTAACCCTTGTGCTTTGCATACACCTAAAAGGTAGTCTCCCTTTACACACAATCGATTATGAAGTTCACAATCGATTATCTGCTCAACCAACTGATGATCGATTATAATTGATAATCGGAACAACACTACTAAGAAATATAATAATTTTCAATAATAAACTACAATGTTTATCTAAGATAATGTCTTTTGGGTTCTTGTAGGTGTTGGACGTTTCAGTCCACACCAAACCAAAGATCTTGAGAAAGAACTTACTGACATCATGCCCTTTGAAAATACAATGTAATATCATATGGGTGTTTCTGTATGCATTACATTAAACGATTTAGCATTTGAATAAACTAAATATGGTGTGCGTTCCACAACAAATTACCACTACCATAAGTTTCATGTGGAATTTTCAGACATATATATATAGATAGATAGATAGATAGATAGATACTGTGTAAAGACTACGTGTTTAATGATATAGAACGTAGAAAATGTCTTTTATTACCTTGGAAATATATTTTAATTAATTACAAATCTCTGTAGCATATTTTTTTCCGAGAGCAATATGGAATATTAGCATCTGCTAGATGTATAGTAATAATATTTTTACCCCTACTCCTACCTCAACCACAACAAATCAAGTTGAGGCTACGATATCGTAGCTACTATATGTATATCGTTCATCAAATGGAAAAATATATAAATCATAAATAGCTCCACTTACCGTGTTATTACATGAATTAATCTACTACATATACATTATCAGTGACACATATTTGGCATAAGGAAAGGAGTTGATTTCAAACGTATTCCCTATTTTACGACGAAAAACTGCCAAAAACTTGTGCCCCTATTATATCACTGTCAGCGAGACAAATACTGTGACATAGAAAGTGAGCTCACCCGTCCTGTTGCCGCTCCAGAAAATGCAATTAATACGGCTATAAGAAAACAAATACATAGCATGTATTTCATTCGTATGCTGCAATAATCCTGTTCCTGTATAATGCCGCTTCTCTGGTACCAGCTACAGTTGTGAGAAATCTACATACGTTTCTGTTATCAAAGACACGTTTGTTGGTCCAGTACCGTTTCTTTACAGCTAATCCGATTGGTCAATTCCTAGTCAATAGACCCAATTGAATGACACGATTCATTGTCGTGCAAATTAGGTGTATTTTGGTCGGACAGAGATGTTATTCAGTTTAAGTAGACCAAATGTCATTTTTTTTCTCCTCGAAAGTTATGTCTAGCGTGCGATTAAGTTCAAATTTATCTGGCGGAGTTATGTGCGCATAAATAAAATTGTTGCGTAATGATGTGTCTGCGCTTGTGTATTTAGTTTCCAGCATACATTCAGTTACTTTGTTTCTTGTAGTGTATTTTGTTTAGATAATGAACCTTAGGTAGAGAAGGAAAATTAGCATATATAAAAAAACTTACTGCATTTGTATGGGAAACTATGAACTCGTTTTGTAGGATTGATATACTGCACTCCTAAGGTCATAAAATATAAACCTATAAATACTGATCGATTCTGACAATGTAAAGTTAACGGAGTGTGTGTGTGTGTGTGTGTGTGTGTGTGTGTGTGTGTGTGTGTGTGTGATATACTGAACACGAGCAGTTTCGGAAAGAAAAGAACTCTTACTAGATACGCTTTTGATACCAAGAAGACTAGAAAAAGTTAGCCATGCACAAATAACACTATATTGTTGCTGCCGACACATTATCTTTTAAATAATTTTCTAAATTTGCTTGATAGCCCATAATTACTACTATGACATTTGAGATATCCGTGATATAATTTGTGCCTTAATTGTTTTACAAAAAAATAACAAATGTCTTTATGGCTCATCGATTTCTAGGTCAATACAGATATTTTCCAGCATCCGCGACAACTTGAAATAAACTAGTTGATACATAATACATTTAAAAGTTTAGTTCCTGTAGAAACATTCATGTAAAGTTTTGTAAACACAGCGGTTTTTCTTTTTTCTTTCTTGTCTATGTTTTGTATTTGCCTTTTGTAAAAGACTCTTTAAGAGTCAAAAGCGCTTAGACTAATTAGATGCTAGTTTTGCACTGTTGTATTGCATTTATCTTAATTAATTCCTGGCACAAATGGCCCTTTGCTGGATCCAGCACACTTGAAAGGTCTGTTAAGCAAAGTTTGAATGCAACAGACGTTTTCATGTGTGTACACAACTGTAAAAAAGCCTTTTTATTTGCTCATATTTTTCTTTTATATCTAAATGAATGTACATGTGCAGTACATGCGTGCACTTCCTGAAAGAGCCTCTGCATGTGCTGTGTCCGACAAATAGATCACTGGCAGATATTTTAAGTTGCCTAAATGCCAAATGATTTCATGTTCATTTCCAAATAGTTTGCTGTATTTAGATAAAATGTTTTGATTTTTTTTGGTAATTAATTAGTGTGTGTGTGTGTGTGTGTGTGTGTTTAAATATTTTTTAAACAAATTTCTTTACAAGCTACAGTACTGATATAATAGGCAGGAACATTTCGAGTAGGATGTCAACACCGGGGTAGGATATTTATCCGTGATGGCCAGTAAACATAAAACACTAAGAAATATTTTGTGAACCTGAGAAATTACGTACAGTTCAAACAGAAAATATTGTTCACTTTAAAATCTTTGGAATATAATCTGTCTTACAATACACATACCCTAGTAAGTCATTGCAAAATTAAATTTATTTTCTTTTTAATCGGATTTATTTTCTTCAAAAGTTGTCTTTGACCCAAACTTTACTTTCATGGCATCTTTTTTTTGCCACCACGTTTGACACAAGTGGCACGTGTCAAACATGTGAATAAAAGATTATTAATATATATTCGAAATTAATTTGTGACAATTCAACTGTTATACAATTATTTGTTTCTTCTCCAAAAACATTTTGTAATGAAAATGAAAACATGCTCTTAATATTATTAAATTCGTAGCAACATTGCGTTCATTCCTTATTGACGGAAGCTACCGAAATATCGGGTTCCAAGAGTTGTTATCGCCGCAGTTAATGTAATGAACAATAACACAAAATTGTTCTGCTAGATGTTAAAGCACAATATTATATAGTGTTACACTCAACCTCAGGTCACAACATTTGTACACAAATACGTACCTAATGGAAAATAACCTTTACGAAATTTCCTTATGTTTAAAAAATAAATGTTAGTTATTATTAGAAAGTATGTTACTTAAATTATATATATATATAACCCGGACAATGTCAGGTACACCAAGTAAATTATAGGAGAATTCCAATGACATACACCCAGACCCAAAATAAACATGTTTAATTCTTGCAATAATCATCCTGATATTAAACCCATACACAAGATAATATTTTAGCCATGCATTCGTTGTTTATTATAAAAAAGAAAATAAATGATTTAGGTCAAAGTTAAATAAACAGGATTTTGGACAAGGGTCCGTCATAAAATGTTATATTACGAATAAAATATAATTAAAACTTTTACTAAAAAAAAAAAGAAAGAAAAGAAACATAACTAACAAACAATGCAAATTAAATATACATAACACGATTTCAACTTCTGTTTATACTGATAAGCTGTATTCACAAGTATCTGTAATCCATCCAGAGTTCTTACGAAATCCAATGTCATATGGATGTGGACAGTTTATATTGTCTAAATTCTTTTGAAATCTGGTCATCAAAATTTGTTAAAACAATTTTCCCCAAAAGATGTAAATATTAAACCACGATAAGTCACATTTGTTTGCATATGGGTAGAATCACCCCACATCTATATACATTAGGCAAATACTCAAAGTGGATCATGTAATTAAAACGGGCAGTTATAGGTATGGATAGATATTTTCCGCCATACTTTAATTGCTTATTCGATATATACGCAATACATTTCAAGTGATTTTTTTATATATAAATTATTACCGACTTTATATGCTGCAGTACCATTATCTAATTTATTGGTCCTTCATACCTGTATGACTGAGTAGAATTCGTCATTTCCCGCGTCTGCACTCTTATTATTATCTTCGAATAAGCATTATTTATATACCTTTTCTTCAGCCGGTGATTCTTTCTGAACTCTCTTTTGCGTCGTTGTATTTTTTGTTACTGTGTTTTAATTTTTCCTGCTTTCATCACTTCCTCTCCGCGTACTTTTAACAGTTCTGGATGTAACTTTTCAAATCCACTTTTCTTTCAATATGGCTTAACTTGCGACCTGCAGTCTGTAATAATAACATGATTTGTGCGACCTATTTCTGGTGTCTGTAATTATAACATGACTTGAAAGCTACCTATCCCTGGTGTCTGTAATAATTACATGATTTGAGTGCTTCCTATTTCTGGTGTCTGTAATAGAGTAGTTATCTATAAGCGAGTTCTGAACCACTCCATGTTAATCCTATCGGAATTTTTCCCCACCCTTCCATTTTTAGTGGTCTTTTTAGGCAAAAAAGGGGGGTACCAAAATAAAGCCTCAATTTTGCTAAACTAAACCTCTATCAGATTTATTTTAAAAATCTAAAGCCAAAAGACCCTATAGAAAATTCATAGACCACTAAAAATAGAAAGATAACGTCAAATCAGTAATTTAAGCAAATAAGCAAAACAACAAAATTGTGTTCTAAATACTACAATAAAATTAAAAATAAGTGGTACCAAAGACACAATAAAACGTTAAAATTGGGTAAAATTAAAAATAAGTGGTACCAAAGACAATAAAACGTTAAAATTGGGTAAAATTAAAAATAAGTGGTACCAAAGACACAATAAAACGTTAAAATTGGGTAAAATTAAAAATAAGTGGTACCAAAGACACAAAAAAACGTTAAAATTGGGTAAAATTAAAAATAAGTGGTACCAAAGACACAATAAAACGTTAAAATTGGGTAAAATTAAAAATAAGTGGTACCAAAGACACAATAAAACGTTAAAATTGGGTAAAATTAAAAATAAGTGGTACCAAAGACACAATAAAACGTTAAAATTGGGTAAAATTAAAAATAAGTGGTACCAAAGACACAATAAAACGTTAAAGTTGGGTAAAATTAAAAATAAGTGGTACCAAAGACACAATAAAACGTTAAAATTGGGTATAATTAAAAATAAGTGGTACCAAAGACACAATAAAACGTTAAAATTGGGTAAAATTAAAAATAAGTGGTACCAAAGACACAATAAAACGTTAAAATTGGGTACCAAATAAATAAAACAACATTAAAATGACATCAAAGCTGGTTCTGCACCACTAAATAAAGCAAAAAGGTTGTTTTTGAAACATAAAAATGGAGGTACTATAAAGCAAAAGGTTAAACTTTACAAAATTGTGTGCCAAAGACACAATAAAACGTTAAAAGATATAAAAATGATACCAATGCGGGTTCTGGACCACTAAATAAAGCAAAAAGGTTGTTTTTGAAACATAAACAGGTGGGTACCATAAAGCAAAACATGAAAAAAATATGTCAACTATCGGAGAAGCATATACACCAATATTATTTATTATCTTTTTTATTTAATTCAGTTATATAACAACAAAAGATCATGGCTTATAGCTACTCAGAAAATCCTCCAATGAAGGTGATTTTTCCACAAGAACATGATGTGAATTTTTCATATTTTTATAATATGTTAATATTGAACGATATGCACGTCGCCCACAATCATCACATAACGGAATTTTACCTCGAACTCCAACGTTACATTGAATACAATGATAGGTTCCTGCTGCGGCACTTAGTAACAAAAACGCGTGAACTCCACAATATTCACCAAAGCAGTTTTTATTGCATTGCTGATCAGATCCTTTGAGCAGCCACTTGCACGATGATAAACTGTATAACAATATATATATATATATATATATATATATATATATATATATATATATATATATATATATATATATATATATATATATATATATATATATAATTCAATTTGAATCATTTTTTAATCATCTTTTATAAAATTTATATTTTTAATCTATTTTATATCCAATTTTAATCGTAATTTGAATTTCCAATTAAAGATATAATTAAACATATATAAAATTTCAGCTAGTAAAATAGATCAGCCAAGATTCAACTTTCCTCAAAGACTGTGAAAAAGCCACGTCCTATTTATGCACGTGAACTCGTAGATGAGTACTATAATTTAACTAGAACAAAACCTGACTGGCCAAGATTGAATATACAGTTATCTGATCTTGCTGAGAGATTAACAGTTTTAAGACAAAAGTGTGAAGTATTTAAACTGATTTGTAAAACGGATTTGTTATCGATGAAGGATTTGGTGGTCTTTCTAAATATATTAAATTTATTCCGCAAAGCAGAAAAATATAATCGTTTTATCGCAAATGAACTAATAAAAATCATCACAGAAACTGTTCCTCAAATATTAATAAATCAGTCTGTACTGAAAGCAAACGTACTACATAACATTGAAATGTTTCAGGCAACTGATCCAAATAAAATACAAGTTGCTGATTTTAGATCAACAACAAAGATTGTTTTAATAACTACAGATCTTGAAGATCTAGCTAAGGAGCTATTTCAAGAAATATCGAAGGTTGTTGAAAAGTTTACCTCGTACGGTTCTGGGTGGGTTATTGATAAAATCAATTTTATTAAAGTCGCTGCACACGCATTTGAAATTAGTAAAGGCGGATCTTATAAAAAAAAAAAAACTTCCAGATAAAATCAGTAAAACAAAATCGTGTATCAACGTAAAATATTCAGATGAAAAATGTGTACCATGGTCGTTGTTGTCTGCGTTGTTTCCAGCACACAATCATGTTGACCGAGTGAGTAATTATACCCCATACCAATGTAGGATAAACATGACCGGGATCAGTTATCCAACTGCAGTGAAAGAAATATCAAAGATAGAAAAACAAAATCAGATTTTATTTCCAAGTGGAATTAATGTTTTCTCGTTAGATGATAAGCTAAAAATATTTCCTCTGTTAATATCTCCAACAACAAAACATGTTACAGATAACTCATCGGTGAATCTTCTATGGCATGACAACCACTACGTGTGTATAAGTAATTTTAGTAGGTTGATCGGTTCAATGTTGTCCAAGTACAAATCGAAAACGTTTTTTTGCTATAGTTGTCTTTCAGGTTATAACGAACAGGAAAAACTAATCGAGCATAACAAGTACTGTTTTGAAACATAAGCAATAGAAATACCAAAAGATGATAAAAATATATTACAGTTTAAGAAATACGAACGAACATACAGGTTACCGTTTATCATTGTTGGAGATTTTGAGTCGTTTATTACGCCAGTTGAGAATACAAAATGAATATGCGATAAACAACCGTGTATATATGTAATATTAAAACCATTAAAGTTCACAAACATATTCCTGCATCATATCAACTAAACACGATCTGCACCAATGGTGAGTACTCAAAATTATCTCCAATCTACCGTGTAACTGACTTTACCGATGAACCACCTGAGGTACATATGTTGAAATATTTAATATCTGAACAACAACGAATACAAAAATTAATAGATAACAGCGATGCATCTAGGTTTGAAAAACTAGAATCGTATATTAAAGCGGATAATTGTTCTGTGTGTAAAAAACCTTTAAACGGTAGCAAGGTTGAGAAAAAATATATAGGTACAGCACATAAAAGTTGTCGTCGATTTAAAAACTATATCCCAGTAGTATTTCACAACCTGCGTGGATATGATGGACATTTTATCTTACGTGCAATTGGTAATCCTGAGATATCTAAGTACTGTACAGAAAATAATCTTAAAATAAAATGTATTCCAAATAATAGTGAAAAGCTAATGTCAATCACAATAGGACAATTCCCTTTCATTGATAGCATCCAGTTTTAAATTCATCGTTGGATGCGCTAACAAAAATTTGTACTAGTTTTCCAATAATGAAAAAACATTTTAATGAAGATCAAATGAAATATTTAACACGAAAGGGAATATTTACGTACGAGTACTTCGATTCTCTAGAGAAGTTTACTAGTTGCTGTTTACCACATCGTGACAAATTTTATTCGTCGTTGTATGATAAGCATATTATCGATGAAGAATACCAACACGCGATAGATACTTGGGAAAAATTTAATTGTAAAATCTTTGGTGATTATCATGATCTGTATTTAACCGCCGACGTATTGTTGTTGTCTGACATCTTTCAACAGTTCAGAAAAACATCAATGAGAAATTACGGACTTGATCCTGCACATTGCTTTTCTGCATCAGGTCTATCTTGGGATACTTTATTGAAAATGGCACGTATCAAACTTGAACTGCTAACCGATCAGGACATGTACTTGTTTATCGAGAAAAGCATCTGTGGTGGAATATCCGTATTATCACAAAGATTCAATCGCTAACAACAAGTACTTATCAACGTTTGATCCAAACAAAGAAATATCTTATATAACATATCTTGATATAAACAACTTATATGGAACCCAATGTTAGCTATTTTGTCGAGTTTGATGTTGACTATAAACAACATTTACATGATCTGCATAATGATTATCCGTATCTAGCAACGAGAATGATAGTTACCGATGATATGTTATCACAGGAACAACTAGCACTGAGAACCACGAATAACATTTTAGTTAATAAATTAATTCCAAATTTGTTACCAAAATGATTTTATATTTGTCATTATTCAGTGATGAAAAAAGCAGTTGACGCATGATTGAAAATAACCAACATTCATCGTGTACTACAATTTAATCACTCACCGTGGATGAAACCATACATCGATGCAAATACCTCGCAAAGAAATACTGCAACAACTGACTTTGAAAAAGATCTCATTAAGCTCATGAACAACTCAGTATTCGGCAAAACTATGGAAAATACACGAAAACGAGTAAATATTGAGATCGTTAACGATGTTATTCAGCGAAACAAATTAGTTAAATAAAATTTATTTGATAGAGAAAAATTAATCATGAAAAACCTTTCATTGATCACAAAGAAACAATCTAGGTTAATATTAAACAAACCTGCCTACATCGGTGCAGCAGTTCTGGATGTATAAAAATATATGATGTACGATTTTCATTACGGATTTATCAAACAGAAATGGTCAGATGCAAGATTATTATTTACAGACACGGACTCGCTCGTATATGAAGTTCCTGGAGAAAATTTAACAATGATCTTTATCAGGACATATAATCATCGAGAGCTGTTCGATCTATCTGACGTTAAGGAAAAATTCCACGATGATGCAAACAAGAAAATAATTGGAAAGATGAAAGATGAGTTTTCATTTACACCAGTAGTAGAATTTGTTGGACTACGATCTAAGATGTACTTTGTTTTAGCTGATTCTGGCAATGTTACAAAGAAAGCAAAAGGTATTAATAACAATTTCGTTAAAAACAAGTTAAAATTCAACGATTATTTAACAGCATTATTAAGATCACCTGGAATTGCGCTACCTACAATAACATCCTACGGATTTAGACCTTACAATCATATAGTTTTCACGGATCAGATTACAAAAAACTGGATTAAATAATTTTGATGATAAACGATATTGCCGTGATGGAGTAAATACGTTGGCACATGGACACTATTCAACAAAAACAAAAACATTTTAAAACCAATTTCAAACATATTATTTAATAAATCGCAACAAAACAAGATGAATTTAAAACATATTATTTAGTAACAAGAAGCATTTTAAACCAATTTAAAATATATATTTAGTAATAATGACCGCAAGAAGCATCACTGTGGATAAACAGCCTTGCGTAAAAGCTAAGGAAATAAAATGCGGTGATTTTACAGTTAAGTTCATGTTTGATAAATTCAGACCTGGATTTTCAAATAAATCATCGATACGACCTTTAACGCGTGATGGACAAGCTAGAATGAGATTATCCGCGAAATATCATCATGGAAAAGGTTTTATTGAGGAGGAACCAATACATTTTTTATTATTAAAAAAATGGCGAAACATAAAACGAGATATTAGAAAAAGTGGGGATTCTAGCGCATTTCCATAAATTTACATGCTGGTTAATATAACCTTTTTTATGATTAAATTTGAATACTGCTTAATATAAACTTTTTGCAAATAAAAAAGCAAAATAAGATTAAAGTGAAATAAGACCTTAAATACTGATTAATAAAGCAAAAAAAGATTAAAGCGAAATAAGATCAAATAAGATTAAAGCTAAATAAGATCAAATAAGATTAAAGTGAAATAAGACCTTAATCTATTAAACACTAAATAAATAGTAATAATGACAAATATCGGAGAAGCCCATACAACAAGAATGTCTCGAGAACGTCAGGAAGCTATCCAATAATATATCCCCTTTGAGAGATTCACTTCGAGAAAAACTTCAACAACGCCGGGATAGTCACGTTGATTTTGTTACTGAGCAAGAGAAAAAATATAAACCATTTACCACAGCATTGCTTGGAGATTCCATCGAGGAGTTAAAAAAGCAGACAATTCTTCCTGTATTGCAAAATCTGCTCAGACAACAGAAAATCTTTTATACAGAATCGTTGAACAACACAACAACTGCAACTACAACAGCAACAACTACAACAGCAACAGCAACAATAGCCGCAACCACAACAACAGATACCTTTGATTGATTTAAGTGAACCTGTTGAAATAAAACCTCCACCTTACAAAATATCTGCACCTGAACTTCGTGAAGGTATCACTAATCACATTAGGTTAAAAGAAAACTACCACGATGCAGTCAATTTAGCATTTAATTATAATGAAAGAAACGACTACTTGAAAACTCCATCAAACATAATGCTTACCAATGGACGAGGCTAGTATTTACTGCACATAAAAACGAAACATGAATAACACCAAAATTAGAAGCGGATTATAGTAAATTTAAACATGATGTAAACTATTTAAGAACCCAGTCACCGATTATTGAACTACGATTAAAAAGCCTCAGTTTGAAAAACCACAGTTTGAAATTGAGACAGAATCTCAACCACAGTTTGGGAAGCCACAGCTTGAAATAGAAGCAGAGTTTAAAACACCTCAGTTTGAAATAGAATCTCAACCTCAGTTTGGAAAGCCACAGTTTGAAATAGAAGCAAAATCTCATTTTGGAAAACCTCAGTTTGAAATAGAAGCAGAGTTCGAAAAGCCGAAGTTTGAAAAGACACAGTTTTGAAGCGCCTCAGTTTGAGACAGAAGTTAAATTCATCAACGTGGAAGATCTACCTGTTACACGAAAAGGATATAATGCAGATGAAAACTGCCCAGATGAAATCATTAATTATGTTGAACGATTTGAAATACTTGTGGGATCGATTCGAGCAGGGAATAGTTCACCTGAAATATTTAATGAAGCCTCGGATATATGTAAAAAACTGTTCATGGAGGGTATCATGGACAAAGGAATATACAAGGAATTGATTGACGAATTTATTGACATACATGATAAAACCAAAATAAGCGAAAACATTAATGAGATCGGCCATATTTTATCTCTTACAAAGTTTGATAAATGTGATAGTAAAATTATCATGAAAGGTATAAATGCATGCTCGTGTTTATTGAAAAACGGGCAACTTGATGAACAAAAGTTTGCAAAAACAATAAATATGATTACTAACAAAAACAGTAATCATAGAAACTGATACCGATAGAAATCATTGGCTGATAATATTTTATAATAAAAAAACAGTAATCATAAAAAGCCAGTAATCATAGAAATTGTCATTAATATTTTATAAAACCAGTAATGATAGCTAGAAATGGTATAAAAAAAATAATGACAAGAAATCATATCAAATAATCATAAAAAATAAACATAACAAATAATAATAATAAATAAATATAACAAATAACCGTGGAGAATAGATAAATTGCTGGATTACAGTTTATTTCATCTATAACAGCGATCTTGCCTCTTATTTGAATTTTTGATTGCTCTATAGTAATTCAGGCGGTATTAGGTATTAATTTGTGGAATAAAAACAAACTCCATAATTATTTTTTTTACATTTTTTAAAATTATTTTATTTTTATGATTATTTTTCCAAAATTATCGTTCATATTTACTTGGTTGTAAAGTAATCTTGTATCTTATTTTAATTTTGTAAAGTAATCTTGCATCTTATTTTAATTTGTAAAGTAATCTTGCATCTTATTTTAATTTTGTAAAGTAATCTTATTTTAATTTTGTAAAGTAATCTTATATCTTATTTTCATTTTGTAAAGTAATCGTGCATCTTATTTTCATTTTGTAAAGTAATCTTGTATCTTATTGTCATTTTGTAAAGTATTCTCGCATCTTATTTTCATTTTGTAAAGTAATCTCGCATCTTATTTTCATTTTGTAAAGTAATCTTGTATCTTATTGTCATTTTGTAAAGTATTCTCGCATCTTATTTTAATTTTGTAAAGTAATCTCGCATCTTATTTTAATTTTGTAAAGTAATCTTGCATCTTATTTTAATTTTGTAAAGTAATCTCGCATATTATTTTAATTTTGTAAAGTAATCTTGTATCTTATTTTCATTTTGTAAAGTAATCTCGCATCTTATTTTCATTTTGTAAAGTAATCTTGTATCTTATTGTCATTTTGTAAAGTATTCTCGCATCTTATTTTAATTTTGTAAAGTAATCTCGCATCTTATTTTAATTTTGTAAAGTAATCTCGCATATTATTTTAATTTTGTAAAGTAATCTTGTATCTTATTTTCATTTTGTAAAGTAATCTTGTATCTTATTTTCATTTTGTAAAGTAATCTTGTATCTTATTGTCATTTTGTAAAGTATTCTCGCATCTTATTTTAATTTTGTAAAGTAATCTCGCATCTTATTTTAATTTTGTAAAGTAATCTTGCATCTTATTTTAATTTTGTAAAGTAATCTCGCATCTTATTTTCATTTTGTAAAGTAATCTTATATCTTATTTTCATTTTGTAAAGTAATCGTGCATCTTATTTTCATTTTGTAAAGTAATCTTGTATCTTATTGTCATTTTGTAAAGTATTCTCGCATCTTATTTTAATTTTGTAAAGTAATCTCGCATCTTATTTTAATCTTGTAAAGTAATCTTGCATCTTATTTTAATTTTGTAAAGTAATCTCGCATATTATTTTAATTTTGTAAAGTAATCTTGTATCTTATTTTCATTTTGTAAAGTAATCTTGTATCTTATTTTCATTTTGTAAAGTAATCTCGCATCTTATTTTCATTTTGTTAATGTTATATGTTATTCAGGCTGTATTATACCTGAATTTGTGAAATAAAAAGAAACTCCATGATTATTTTTTGCATTTATTTTTTATAAATATTTTTATATATTTATTTTTCATTATTATTTTAATATATTTGCTCTTATAATATTTGATTAATATGCCGAACAAAGCAAAGAATTTATCTATTTCAGATGAGAGAAATATAGTCGATTTACGAGGAAAAATGCCCATAATTGAAATCGTACAAATATATAAAATGGTTTAACACGATTATATAAAATCTGGAGCTATTACAGAAAAAAATCCTAGATATCCTGTTGGTATAGCTGGAACAACAGCCGGAAAATACCGAGGATATACAAAATATGCAAGAAAAAAAATATGCTAAACTTGAAGAACTCAATACTATTAAAAAAGAATACAATGATGTGAAAAATGCTATAAATGAGGCAATTCAACTTATCGATTTAAAAAGTAAAAAATTATATAAGCTAACATCTAGACAAAACGAGATAGATGAAAACATTGAGCAGATTGAGCAAAAAGAACAAGGAAAGATTGAACAAAATGAACAAGAAAAGGTAGATAAGTTTATTATAATTTTGACAGACCCTGAATTAAATAAAAAAGATAGTAAATAATATTGAAACGTATATGCTTCTGCGATATTTGACATATTTGTTTAATGTTTTACTTTATGGTATTCCATTTTTATGTTTCAAAAACAACCATTTTGCTTTATTTAGTGGTCCAGAACCCGCTTTGATGTCATTTTAATGTTGTTTTATGATTTGGTACCCAATTTTAACGTTTTATTGTGTCTTTGGTACCACTTATTTTTAATTTTACCCAATTTTAACGTTTTATTGTGCCTTTGGTACCACTTATTTTTAATTTTATTGTAGTATTTAGAACACAATTTTGTTGTTTTGCTTATTTGGTACCCAATTTTTGTAAAATTTATAAGGTTTAAATCACTGATTTGACGTTATCTTTCTATTTTTTAGTGTTCTAGGAATTTTCTAAAGGGTTTTTTAGCTTTAGATTTTAAAAAAAAGATCTAATAGAGGTTTTATTTAGCAGAATTGAGGCTTTATTTTGGTACCCCCCTTTTTTGCCTAAAAAGACCACTAAAATGGAAGGGTGGGGAAAAATTCCCATAGGATTAACATGGAGTGGTCTAGAACCCGCTTATAGATAACAACTAATAGTTACATGATCTGAGAGAAACCTATCTCTGGTGACCGCAATAATTACATGATTGAGGAGCTACCTATCTCCGGTGGTGTCCTGTAATAAGTACATGACTTGACAGCTACCTATCTCTGATGTCTGTAATAATTACATGATTTGAGAGCTACACATCTCTGGTGGCATCGTCAATTATTACATGACTTGAGAGCTACATTTCTCTGGTGTCGGTAATAATTACATAATTTTAGAGCTGCCTGTGTCTGGTGATGTCTGTAGTAATTACATACAATGTATATCACAAACCACACAACTCTTCAAGACAACAACTTACACATGTAAAGGACAACAAATGGAACAACGTGGCGTGGTTATATTATATCAAATACAAAATAGGTACACTGGTGGAAAAAAGAATTAAGGAACACATCTGTAGAGAGTCGTCGGTCATACATGGACACTGTAGCAGTATGGGACATTTCATCGTTTCCAATCAGACCAAGTTCATCACATGAGAGGACAACATATGGAAAAGCAAGGTGAAAGGAATGATTGAAATACGACAGGGAGGCCAACACTAAACAGGGATGAGGGGCTTAAATTACCACCCATCTACACCAGTCTCCTCGTATCACGTGACCATTACAAGTCATGCGATCAACATTCGTCGCTGATGAAGGCAATGTGATATTTAACCGCGCATGCTAACCATGAAAAAAACTTGCATCTCGAGATATTTGTTTGTCCAGCTAATATAATGGATATAACAAGTTATTGCTGCTGTTGTTAGTTTTGCGGTTGAATTACATTTCTCAGCACAATTAGGCTATATATGGCGGCCAGTACCCACAATGGCCAAGCCCAAGACTCGAACCAACAAACACAGGTGAGATGATTTTGATTGATAAAAGTGAGCTCTTTACATTTCTCAGACACCTGGGACCCCATAGCTTATTGTTACCGCTCCGGTAGCCAAGTGGTTAGAGCGTCCATATCGGATGCAAGAGGTCACGGGTTTGAACTCTTGCCGAGTCATATCAAAGACTTATTTTTAAAAATGATACTAACATCTACCTCGCTAGGCGCTCAGCATTAAGAGGTTAGGACTGGTCGGTCTGATGTCAGGATAATGTGACTTGTTGGGATATCATGCTACATGTATGCAACATGATGCCCCAAAGCTAGGCATACAGTCCCGGATTACCCATTAGGCAGAGTAGGCAACTGCCAATGGGCCCCGCGACTTTTATGGGCCCCATCGGAGGCCCCTGGGGCCCCCCATGAGACCGTGACCGTGGGTCTGGGGCCCCAAAAGTTTGACTGGCTATGGGCCTCCACGGTGCTTAATACGGCGCTGTAGGCATCACTATAAACTGCCACACTGAAAACATCGTAGAGATATGACTTAAAATATTGTTAAAGTTTTACGATAAAAATCCATATAACACACTACAAATCGGAGTGAACATATTCCTTTCGAATTTATCTTCATACGGTTGAGCTGATGACACCAATACCCTATTTAATAAGGATGGGAAAGAAATATACACGTGACCTGCATTTTTTTTCATACATTATATACCTTTTATCCTGCATACCTCTTGATAAAGCTGCCCGTGTGTAATGCACCCTACCTTGTGGGGTGGGTTGATTGACGGATTGTACCTTCTTACAAGGTGTCCGCTTTATTCGGTTCTCGTTATCTAAAGGTTGATCGCCCTCGGTGTTATTGCCCGGATCGAATTAATATAAATATGTGTGAAACTTGTTGGTGGAATAAATAGAGATTTGAGAGGATATATAAAACAGAAGGACACGAGCCCCCATCCATAAAATACAACAATTTAATCAATTACATAAACAACAGTGATAATACATTCACCGAATTTCAAACACATAAAATATTTATATAAATAGCCCATCTGTTTTAAATGATACAGTTGGTTCATCGCCTTGTACATCTTCATAACCTGATTACTTACTGTGCACTCCAACTTCACCCTGGCTGTTCCTTTCCTTCCTTTCGCCATAATTTTCTTCTTAAACCTCCCTACTGTCTCGCCTCTCTTTCACCCTCAAACTTTGTATGGGTAGATGGATACGTAAATCATCACAGTTATACTCATATAAAGAAAATTGATCCACGAAGTAAAAATTCAAGCAAATAATCATATTGGCATCAACGAATTACACGAGATTGATGCAGATACCTTGTACTTTCAAGCGTTTCTTACTTCTACCTCCAAACTGTGTTCGTCAACTTTCCAGACATCCTGTCCCTTTGAAAATGTTTGTACAAGAAATTTCTTTTAAATTTACTCTCGGAGTCTTCTATATGTTTACTCCTGCAGGAGAAATGTAGACTGACTAAGTGTTTCGATGGATCTTATTTAATACTAAAGGAATTTCGTGTGGGAAACACGCCCCTTATTTAACATAATCAATCAGGATTAAATATATCTACCGCCATTTATGACTAGGCGCCAAAACGTGCGGTCAACCTAACTTCAACAGTTCTGGAAAATATCAATTCTGACAGTTTCGATATAAAATCAAACTTAACTTTCCTGCTAGTCTTGTCTGAAACGGTCCAATAACCTGTCCCCATACATCTAATTCATTGCTCTTTGGCCCAAATGAATGTGCTCTTCATAGATCGACAGATATTTGCATCCTCACACCGTGCCTGTCGTACTTGACAGACTGTCAGCTTTAATTCCTTGAATAATATGATGTTTGACCTATTTGTTCCAGCATGGTAAACAAAATCGATGTAATTGCCAAAGGTGTGTCCAATCTCATTTAAATTAGATCACCATAATGATATTTCATTTTTTAAAGCCTGCTTTCTCTTTGTCCAGAGCGCATTCTCATTTGATTCAAAATAATATGGACCCGTTCCTTGATCGTCGTGTGCATCATCCAGAAATGCGGGAATTCATCTATAGCGTTGGCTGGATAAGTGATTTGAAAGCCACACACTGTGCTGTAAATTAACAGATCAGGTTGGTTTTGCCTGCTGTATTTTGCACATTCCTTTACTATCACCTTTGTTATTGTAAGGAAGCTGCAGTCATTCTAATACTCTTTGTAAAAGTTGGTACATGGCAACCGTCCAAATAGACGCTTCCATATTTTTCATCTAAGCAAAACGTGGCTTTCAGAGTTTTCTGGTAATGAAAAATGTACTCACGTTGTATATCAAAGATGCAGTGTAATACTATAAATATATTGTATTTATACTACATACAAATATGCCTATTTAGGTTCTCAACAACGTTCAGATTACTATCAGAAACTGTATTAATGGGGGAATAAATTCTGTACATCCCCGTCCAGTGTGTCATCAACAAAATGTGGAGGACTCCAGGTGGTTGAGTGATCTAAAGCGCTCGCTTTACCAATTACTGCCATCCAGTGCCGGATACCCATTAAGTACACTAAGCACGTGCTTAGAGCAGCAGAAAAATTAAAATTAATTGTTGATGATAAAATTGAATGAATTATGTAATAATAATAATAATGAGGACTTTGTATAGCGCCTAATCTTTAAAAGCTCTAAGCGCTTCACACCATCAATAATGATATGACTACACTACAGAACAACAAATGACAAAAACAATGAAATTGGAAAACATAAAAACATGCTGAAAATATATAAGATACAAAACATGATTAGGTCGCTAAGTTTGTCCCTGAAGTCGAAACAGGTGAGTCTTGAGAGTACTCTTGAAAGGGACCACTGTGTCTTTGTGTCTAATTTCAATGGGCAATTCGTTCCACGTCGCCGGGCCCTGGTATGCAAACGAACGTTGTCCATATGACTTTGTTTTCACCTTGGGAACAATGAGTATACGATTATCAGAAGAAGAGGGTAAGGATCTAGCTGGTGTATGCACATGGGTGAGGCTGGATAGGTATGTTGGACTGGAGTCTGTCATTGAAATATAGCACAGAGAACAAATTTTGTGTTTGATTCCGTATCGTATTGATAGCCATTGTAGGGTACAGAGCAGTGGTGAGGTGTGCTCTGATCGAGGTACTCTAAAGATGATCCGTGCAGCTGTGTTTTGAACTTTTTGAAGTTTCTGGAGTAAATATTGTGATGAACCAGACAGAATTGAGTTAAAATAGTCCAGTCTTGAAAGTACTAATGAACACACGTGTTTTAGTGGCATCAACAGAAAGATATTTACGCTTGGAACTGATGCGTCTCAATTCAAGATATGCAGCCCTGCAGATGTTCATGACATGTTGGTGCAATGTGAGAGTACTGTCTAGAGTAACACCTAGATTCCGTACTGACTGTGAGAATTTAATGTTGGTGTTACTGATATTTATTGTCTGAGGTAAAGGATGTGAATAAGAAAGTCTTTGTGTTGTGATCAGAATAGCCTCAGTTTTATCATCATTCATCTGCAGCTTGTTACATGTCATCCATGATTTCACATGTAACATGTATGCCCACTTAGATCTGCATCTACGAATATTTTTATTTGGATAGATGACAACACTGGTATTTTCCCACCTTTTTAGGTTTTAATTTTGTTTCCGTTTTCGAGTTTCACATTGTTTTAGGAGGTGCGGAGGCACTATAATATTTTCAGTGCTAAGAGCCATGGAAGGCCTTAATCCAGCACTGATGCCACCCCACCTCTGTTCGCTTTGGATCGGACTTGGTCAGTGTGGGTATCTAAGAAAGCTTTGCCAACGGTTTAGGGATTTCTCCATCCACCAATGATACTGGCCGCCATGTATAGCCATCTTGTGCTGAGAAATGGCATCCAACCCCCTCCAAAATCCCAAAAAAAGGAAAACAAAACCCAGCATCCTCAATGCAGTTATGCTGCTATTCACAATCCCCTTACGGAAACTGATCATTTGCTTCTTTTCTGAGCTTCTAGATTCTTTTAATATTGACTTAATCAATTTTTTATTTTTATATATCAACACTTTTAAAGCAATGTTACATTTGATGAATGTGGTTCTACCTTGAATGTGCAGTTTGATAACAGATGATGGAGTCATTCTTCCAGTTCAATTACTTTTTCTTAGATACCTTGCTTGATCAAAAATGCTGTAAAGATAATCAAGATTTGCATATGCTACTAGGGCTTTAGGATATTAGTGTAAGTATATTTTAACTCTTACGGGTAAGTTACAGACCCATAACCCGGTCTTTCCGGTACGCCGTACTAGGCAACGTCTTACTGGTTGCTGTGGTTATTCGTCCGTCGAGTGGACGAGGACCACTCTAGGCATCTGAGAGTTGGAGGGAAGGTTCTGTTCTGTGCGTGCGCAAGTGGCTGATAAGGCAAATCCTTGCACTAAATGTTTGTTTGCATAAGGGACAAGGGATGAGTGGAACATTTCTAGGGGGGGGGGGGGGGTTGATGGCACGCGCTTTTCTGGCTCGCCTCTTAAGTTCTGCAGCTGCTGTCCTGCTAGATTCTCACAACTTGGAGCCTTTGTTCGAGTAGGAACGCCAAGTGACTCGATCGCTTGCTGTTTGCTCACATGAATCAGGGTTTATGTTGAACGTTTTCAGTGAAGCTTTCAGATTGTATTCGAAGCATTTGTTTTGACCTCCTTGGGATCGCTGTACTTGCTGTCGTTCACCACTGAAGCGTCTCTTAGGCAGCCTGTGGTCTGGCATGCATACAACATTTCCCGCCCAGCGTAGCTGGGACCGTATCAGGATGGCGTGGATGCTGCGGAGACCTGCTTGGGCGTGTATCTCCGAGTCTGGAACCTTGTCCTGCCACTTGATGTTGAGGATTTTCCTGAGACTTATGGTGTGAAAGTGGTTCAGCTTCCCGGTGTAGCGTTGGTACACCGTCCACGTTTCGCATGCGTAAAAAAATTTGTGGGGAGCACAACTGCCCTGTAGACCTTTAGTTTGGATGCCGATGCCTCTTCTATTTTACACGTTGGCATACTGTCTGTGGAAAGTTGAGCTGGCTCTGGCAATGCGGAGGTTTACATTGTCATCAATAGTGACGCTCTGTGACAGTGTGCTGCCAAGGTAGGTGAAACGGTTCATTACGTTGAGTTTTTGGCCGTTGACCGTAATGTTGGGCTCAACATAGGGCTTTCCAGGGGCCGGCTGATGCAAAACTTCAGTCTTCGTGGTATTAATGGTGAGACAGATTCTTGTGCAGGAGCTGAAGAACTTGTCAACGCTGCGTTGCAGGTCGGTGTCTGGACCCGAGTTGAGGACGCAGTCATCATTAAGTTCCCTGATGGTGTCCGTCATAACCATGGTTTTTGCTTCAAGCCTCCTGGGGTTCAACAGTTTTCCATCTTTACGGTACATAATGCCGACTCCAACATATTCGTCTCTGAAAGCATTAGTCAACATGGAGAACAATAGACTGAACAGTGTAAGTGCCAGAACACAACCCTGCTTGACATCATTGGTTACTGGGAATGGCTCAGATGGGCATCCATCCATTACCTTCCACAAACCTCTGGTGACAGTATCAAAGGCCTTTGTTAAGTCGACGTAGATGGAGAAGATGTCTGCGTTTTGCTCTCGACATTTCTCTTGTAGCTTCCTCGTAGCAAACACCATGTTGATGGTCCCACGTTCTTTTCGGAATCCACACTAGCTTTCTGACACGGGTCCCTGGTCAATGTGCGTAGTGAGGCAGTTCAGTAGGATTCTAGCGAGTACAAGTGGATTAAGGAAACGTTCTTGAATTCCTGGGGGATATTCTCTTACTGCCACATCAGTAGAAACAGTTGCCCCCAATGATTGTGAGATCTTTCAATAATACCCGAGCTGACTGGCACTCTGGGATAGAACTTGGGAGTATGTCGTTGCACCCTGAAAAATGCTGTATCCTAAGAGTTTACAGGAAGCAATTACCAATCTTGTCCGAATATACTCTTAATAGAGCACAAGCCAGCCACTGAGAAGGGAACAAAATATATATGTGCAGAATTGTCCATAGACATATCTTGGAAAAGGCACATAGACAAGATGGTAAAAAAAGGGAACATTAACCTTGGTTTACTGCATCGCAACTTCCAAATCAAAAATGAGGAATTAAAAAGTGCTGTATAATTCGCGCTGGTTCTCACAGGCCTCGAGTACTGTATGGAACCCACATAATATAGACCGACTAATTAAGATAGAGATGACTCAAAGGAGTGCTGCTAGTTTCCTCACAAATAGACACCGTAATACTAGCAGTGTCGACAGCGAAGAGAGCAGTAGCAAGTACTATGACGCTAGCGATGGAAGAAATTTTACCCACCCAAGCTATGAATGCACTGAAGGGCCTTGGCCTTTCAGTCGCTACAGGTTGGAGTTTAAGAGCGCAGGAAAAGAGATGTACATTGCTCATAATCTGGGAAGAGAAAATAGAATAAGTGACCAGAAATTGGCCTAGGAGCATTGGTAGGACGAATAGGAAGCCAGGTCCTCGTGCTCCTACTCAAAACAACTATACCAAGAGGGTCCAGTCGAGCGAGCAGCCAGTTGTAGAAGCCACAACCAACAATAAAACTATAACTTCCACCAAGGCCTTGCCAATAACAACCTCGACTTCATCCCCACCCTTACAACAGCGACAACATGAACAACGGACATCCAATGAGTCGTTTACCAGCGTTGTTGCTAGGTTATCACCATTACCAACAACAACTGTTGTAACACCATCTCCTGTTTTAACACAGGAAAAACCCAGGACTAATGGCTCCCGGGAAAAAAACTCGATATACCATCATCAACATCAGGAGACTCAAAAAACAGTTGATACAACCAACAAAACCACTGACGCCACCACCAAAACAACAGTAAAACTACTACAAGGCTCGCTGTCATCATCACCATTAACAACTACAACCAGTAACACTCAATCTAGAAACACAAGGCAGCAGAACAAGAAGAGTCCTACAAAAACCATAACAATAACAAAAACTGACAAGGATATAAATGAACCGAAGCAGGATCAATCAATCTCGGGCTCTAAGGATCCTCAGCCACCAGTAAACCAAACCAAAAATGTTGTGGTTGAGGGGAAAATATACACAATGGAGGAATGGACAGCATTCCATCAACATATATGCAACAGAGCTCAGGAAATAGGTTTGGGAAAATTATACCTTGATAAACTGTCCGCCATTCAGTACCTAGTAGATCTCAAAGTACTGGGAGAACTACAGAAACCTAAAAATAAAACCGAAAAAACAAGATGGACCAAATCAGTCAACAATATGAAGGCGATGGGTAGCCTACACTTGGAGAGTTCGATGGAACTCATCTGGCTGATAGCGCGTGCTATCCAACACTACCATCAATTAGAGATCACCCATCTTCAAAAAGATTCCATGGTGAATCTGGTACTTATGCAATTTGTGAAAGAGGAATATACCAGACAGTGCCAAGTTTATATGGACATTTCCACCTCACCTCCAAAAGTTTGCCGAATAGCTGACACCAGATTATCGAACAATTAAACAGCACTCGAATGAGTGCATTAATGCGTCGGGGATGAGGCACGATTCCTTCCCCTCGAAAAAATTAATTAGCTCCAAATGGGGCTTTAAATAGTCGTAAATGCCCAAATGGGCGCATACGACTTAAATCTAATTGGAATGGAATGGAATAGCAGTGTCAGTGTCATGTTGAATCATCTGTGGGATTCACTCGAATACAGGCGAACCTAGGCTACAGTAGCCTGATTGATCAGAGTATAAAGAGACGAAAATATATACTGACAATCTTTTAACTATTTCTGCTTTTTCAATCTTTACTCTTCTGACTCCTATCGTTACAATCTTTACTTTATCTTGACCAAGCTACACCCGTTGCTTAGTAGTCAAGCGTTACTGCGTGAACGTATTTATCGATATGGTCGTGAAAATCAATGACAATGAAAAGGTACAGATAATTAATAAAGACATTTTTACAAATCAAATACGACTCAAACCCATGCTGATTGATTCTGTATTCATTTTATGGATTTTCTCTAATTATTCGGGGTGGGTGGATGGGGTGGTTTCTTTAAACACTTATTCATGCAGAAGAAATGGGATAGCAACTTTGTTTAGGATCACAAATCTTCTGATGAAAAGTCTGAGAATCAAGAGGAAGAAACAACTTACTCTTCGTTGATCTTTCAGTAAAGAATGCAACATTATGCAACGGTCGATCTGGGTCTGTGCTGTTTGCAGTAAAGCGTGCAACTGACTATGAAGGCCTGTAAAAGGTTAAAGGCAGTTAAAACATTTAATCATCATAACTAAGGTAGATTTTTAAAAAGGCATTGATGTGGATTTCCAAACTGTAGTATTATTTGGAGTTAATTTCAGTTAAAATAATGTTATCTTTCTGATAACATCACAAATTGGGTATTTATTAAATTAGACATTATATCACGTCTTTCAGTGAAAATGATTTTCCATTTAGGAGAAGTGATATGCGTTTCAAAATGGCCACCGTTTCAGTCATATTGGATACCATATTGGCCAAATTTGTATATGACCAACTAGACACCATAAGATATCTTCTGCTGAAAACTATGCTGATATGACTCGTGATTGAGATATTTGTTCTGGCCAATATCCATGGGTGCATCCGGAACAATGGAAGAATATCCCTCGACTGATAGGAATAAGCTTCTTTTCCTCACTGAGTATATGAAGTTAATTATTTGTAGTACTAAGGTTTCATGGGAGAGATACACTTTGCTAAATGGGAGAAAACTTGCCATTTAGCCTCTCTTCCAAAGTGGCCTAATAGTTAGAACATCTGCTTTGGATACAGGAGGTTGTGGGTTTGATCCAATTCCAAGTCATAGTTAGTGTTAGGACTGGTTGGCCTGGTGTCATGATAATGTAACTGGGTGGGACATCATGCTACCTGTTTTCAGCAGGAATGTAATTTGTGCCCATCATGTTTGCCCCCCCCCCCCCCCATGTAAATGACTTCTTTGGTCTGTAGCATGATGCCACAGTGCTAGATATCACTATAAACTGCCACACTGCAGACATCATAGCGATATGACTGAAATATTGTAAAAGTTATGTTAAAAATAAATCCAAATCCAGAGTGGTGGACTAACTTACTCAAGTAATTGTCCCTCAGAGACGTTTCAGCTTTCAGGATGGTTGGTATGAGCCAGATATACATATCAAACAACTCGGCTACACTGAGCTGGTCAATGATCCATGATGTTTTCCAAATGAGGTGAATTTTATGATTGGTTGGCACTTATGCAAGACTTCTGGAATCTGGAATCAGATGACGTGCATGTTGCGAACATTCATGCTAAAAAAAAAGAGCAATAAGTACCCAGCAGCCAGGCTATTGGCTCTATAGCTGGCAAGACAAGGGTTAGGAGCTGAGTATTTCTACTCAATTAACAAGGACAAGGTATGTGGACTATGCAGTGTGGATCCCAAACGATATTAGGAACTAGCCTTCTGGTATCTGTGCTGAACATACATGCTTGAAGGTGTCTGTTGTGATAGCTAAGATCTTGAAAAGACATGAAGAAAAATATGTGGGGTTGTGAAGAAACATGACTGCTCTTTATATTAGCGGGGCATATATTCTAGTGAAAGCCATGCAATATTAAGTCTCTTGGTAATGGGCAAAGGGCATTGGAAAATGGGCAACAATACTACAATATCTTATGAGGGCTGGATTTAAAAGGTATTGTCAATACTTTGAATGCATTATTATCAGGTGATGTATTTGAAAAAAATATAAGAACATAGCATATAAACATTTATACTGATACCATGTATAACTGCCAGATCATCAAGACAATTATGAAATCAAAAGGATAAAAAAGCAGATGCAAAAGTTAGCTTTATTTGACAAATGTTGAGGACTAAATAGTCCTTTGACACTATGACACACTAATAACACATTGTCTCCAGCCTTTCACAATATGTGAAAAGTGCTGACATCACAGTAACATCATGTATAGGATTGGCTACATTCTTGGTAAATTAAAACCTGCTGAAAACTCCTAAGTATTGGAGTAATTTGTGGATTGTTATTCAAAATTTCCAATGATATATTAAAAATACCTTGTAAAATTCAAATAAAATGCACATCTGTGTCATGCCATTTAGATTAATTTTCTGATGTTCGTCTTATTGTAGAGTTCTGGACCATTCAACATCTGATGACCAAATGCATGTTTTAGTCTTACGATCAGGTGTACTCAATTACTGCCACATGCTTTCAACATTAAGTGTATATCGATACTTAAAATAACTATTTTAAGGAATTAACCCAACTATATTGATTAGTTCAGCTCCAGTGATTTTGGAGTGAACTTCTGGCACTGAAAACAAAGTTTATTTATATTTGCTCTCAATAGATATAAGTGCTCTGATCTTGAGAAGGAAGGATACTCCAACCATTACTGATCTACACATTCTGCATATGAACTTGGTTTTGATATTAAAATTTTAGTGTATCAGTTAAAACTTCCAGCCCTTGCAGCCATTACAAAAATTTGCTTGGATTCCCTTGCAATCATGCTCACACTTTTAATATATATATGGACGCCATTGTTTGCAAATTATTAAGAGTGATAAGATAAAGCATGCTGTGAAACCATATGATTTCCCATGTGTTATGAGAATATAGCTACTTAATCCATTTTTCTCAAAAATAAGAAAATTGTGGTAAAATCAAAAAAGTTTTAAGAAAGTATTTTATGATATTGAAATTTTAAACAAAATCTATGTAAATTTCAAACAGAATAAAGATTTACCAATGACAATGTGCATGTAATTAACTAAGATTGAAATAACAGATTTTCAGTGAAATGTATCAAAAGGAAAAATGACAAAAACCAAATTTGTTATCATTCTACTGGGAAATCTTTACAAGTTGCTGACATGATGTTTCATGCATTTCAGTACCTTTATTAGAAAAGGATTTGTTATAAATTTTAATTATGTAAACAACAACAATGTTAAACCACTGAAATGACCCACGATCGAATGCAGTCACCAATGTATTACAAACACTACTGTGAAAAGACTCACAACTGAAGTAACAAAATGTGTCCATGGTTAGGTCTGGATTTCACAAATAGAATTCAACTTTTGACTTGAGCCCAAGTTCAGAAATCTTGAGATCTGATTTGGTGAAATATGATTTAAAACTTGTCAAGCAAATATCATAAATTCAGATGTAACCTTAAAACTTATGGAGAAATTTGGATTTCACTACTCAGACATAAGTCTTCACTTTTAAGTTCAGTCCAGACATTCACTGATTCAAGTTCTTGAAATTTAAGTCCGACCTGAAACTGACCAATCAAATGTCAAAAGTATAGACTTAACTAATAGACTTGTGCTAGTGAAGTTTGAACCAAGTCTGGATATCAACAATAGAAGTCCTGACTGAAACTAGAGTCCAGGATCCTATATTTGTGAATGGGTGAAATTTCAGTCTGACTTAAAACTGACCAATCAAATATCTTCTGTCAAGGCTTAACATCAGGAATTCATGTTGGTAAAATATGGACCCTGATGAGTCTACTGTTTGCTTGAAATCATGAGGAGACCTAAAGGCACAGACTCATTAGGAGACCTAAAAGGGCAGACTCACGAGACCTAAAAGCATAGACAAAGCTCAATCTGCACATTATGCAACAGTATATTCGAGTCTTCACTGTTCTGCAGTTGGTTTACAAAGTACTCTGGTAAATATGAATGGTACTTAGGGTATACAAGGTAAGTATACATACTGCAGGTGGTATACTTAGTACCCAGAACAACATGGTAAAACTAAATGTACTACTGACACATCATCTTGTGATGCTACTATCAGAATTGAATAATGCAATATCACTAATTATTCAGTGAGATGTCTAAGAAAAAAAAAAAAAAAAACAAGTTCATTGAACATAGATACTGAACCAGTCTGAATTGACCTAAATACAAAATTAACAAAGATATGATGGATGGACCAGGTGAATGCAATTTGAAAAGAAGAATTATTAAAAATTTTAATACAAATTAAGTAAATACATTGCTTCTTAAGAAATAAATATGAAACTAAGACCTACAATGCAACTCAGTAAGATAAAGTTTCTGTGACTTGTAAAATATCTACAGTATGACCATGTCAGGACGACCCTAAGATACTGGAGCCTACCATGCCCCCAGTGTAACATATATGCTTCATTGAGTAATTATGTTAGTAAATGGTACGTAGTACATGGATGTGTCCAACTATTAGACATAACTTTGCTAGCACAAAAAAATGAAAATCAAAACTGTTTACTGTTGACCAACACTGGATATTGCACTCTATGTAACAGTACCTTGATTAAACTCTCCTGAGCACTGTTGCATTGTTTCAGAATGAGGGAATCTATGTGCAAGAAAATACTATGTGTGTAACAGAACTTGACTCTTCTCTACTGTCCAATGCAGAATTGTTAATGTACAAGGCTTGACTCTGCTGGCAAAATGCTGCATTGTGTGTAGTCTAATGTCCAATGCAGCACTGTCCCAGTACAGGCTTGGATCTACGGGCAACACATGACATATGTAACCAGATGGTTGATTTTACCCTAATGTCCAAAGTAGTTTTGCCCAGTATAAGGTTTGGATCTACTGGCAACACATAACATTATATGTAACCAGATGGTTGATTTTGCCCTAAATCCAAAGTAGTTTTGCCTAGTACATGTACAAGGCTTGGATCTACCGGCAAGACACTATTCAGTGTCATGCAACAGAAGATCTATTTTACTCTAGTGTCCATTGTAGCTTCATCCATCATTAAATTAAGGTTGTGCAAAACATGGTACATGTACAACAAAAGCTTGATTCTAATCCACTGTCCACGACAGTTATGACAAAGTCAAATATTAATGAACATTGCATGTTATTTAAGTTACATCATGAGTATGTTCTTCAAACATGTTACTGGTTTTTTTTTTTTAAAAAAACTTTATCAGTATCATTTCCCCGTCATTGTGTCAAAAATCTTGAAGTACATAAAGGGACCAATGTTTTGAAATTCCACAAATAGTAGGATTCTAAAACATTCTAATTGAGCCTAAGGGCTATCAAAATTTTAAGACTTTGAGCACAAGCTTTGTGTTTAAAAAAAGAGTTTTCAAAATAAAAGGTTGGGTCTCAACGGGAGAGAAGTCACAAAGCTTAGTTTAATACCACATCAGACTTGTAACAAAGGGTGTCGTTTCAAAATTTTCCAAAGCCATCCTGGTCAGAGCTGTCTTAGTGTATCTCTGGAAAAGGCACTTGGTTCCATTTTTCTTGGATATAGCCAAAATAAAGCACTGAAAGTACATGTACTGTTAAAATAACCCAGAAAACATCAACCAACTGTAAATGAGGCCAAGACTGATATTTTTATAATTAAAAGTTTGGTCTCATTTCATGCTATGAAAAAGAATACATGGCTCATACATAATTAAATTTATGAAGTTGTGCAACTTTTCCATCCCAAAAAGACAATCAATCCTCGCAAATGGATATTTCTGAGGGTGGTGTTTTCATTTGTTAAGTTGTATTGAAAATTAACAGGACAAAATAACTAATATGGAAAACAACTGATGCTCTACTGGCTGAAAAGAATTCCCAATTCAAAATTAATTTTCTTCCTTTTCTCTGCTGTGTTAAACCATCTCTGATATTCTTTAGTGATAGCAAGATTTTCAAAGTAACAGGTGTGATGGACATACTGTTTGTCAGACTCGCATTGTTTTCATTTAGGACCAAATACTACCGTATACATTTTCTAGTGACCTCCCGCTGATATTATTATTCATTCAAAACAGGTAGTAATAAGATTCTGCAGAACTGCCAACCCTAACACTACCATCTCAGTAAGGCAGTCGATTATTTTTCCCATACGTTGCATCAGTTTTCAGTAATCTGCAACTAAACATGTATTGCTAATGTAAAGATGGAAAAGATACATTTAAACTAAAGGTCCTGAAGTATGATTCAAGACAGATGCAGTACCATATCAACATTGTCTTCAACGTAAACATTTGTAAAGTTCACTTTGACTTTATTAACCGCCAGTACAGTTTCACCAACTATGGTTCCAGACCCCACGGAGCTCAATGGTTTCGTGCTATCTCTCAAACTGACATAATCCTTCAAACTGTTTTAAATTTCACATGGGCCATGGCGACAGCAATAATCTTTCCTGCCATGTGACACACCCAAATCAACATGCGATGTCCAATAAAACCAATTATTGCTCTTCCTGCATTTTCACCCAAGAATCTGAATAGTCCCTTTTATTTGTCTGGACAATTAAAAGATTTTAAGAGCTTTATTTTCCATTTTGTCCCAACCAGTTGATTGATGGACACCATTTATTAAAAAAAAAAAAAAAAAAAAAAAAAAAAAAAAAAATGCTTAATCAAGCAGAAGTATTCATCATAAAATAAATGCAGTTTAAAGCATACAAGGTACTCCAGCAAAATTTGTCCAATTCTCAATCAGACATGAACAAGCCAGTATCTGAAATTTTACCCCCCAAAAAGTGTATTTCATTAATTTGTGCACATGTTCAGTAAATCCATATTTTAAGTGTCATTTCTGTATGATTTAACGTATTGGATGCATGAGTAGACCCCTTTTCGTTTAGTACCAATTAGACCATGGAATGAATGTGTGTACAATTTCATGGCAATCCTCTAAGCAATGACAAATAAATGCTAGTGAATGGATGGATGACAGACCACTCCGTAAGCTCTTCTCTTCTATGAGAAGTAGAGCTAAAAACCAGAACCATAATGCTTTGCTGTAGATTTTCAATTTAGTGCATGTACATGCACAATGTAAAAGCTCTGATGTCATGCAATTAATAAAAAAGATAAATGTGGGCCTTAATTTCATGTCTCAGAAGAAAAATTATATATATATATATACACCCTCTACTATATTTTTTTTTTATAAAGTTGAGGTAACAATTTCATTTAACATTTAAAATGAATATAATGTGAAATATGAATGACAGTGTTTTGATTACTAATGTTCTAAGAGACCTACACATTATGAATTCACATACTGTCCAAAATATTTACATGTTGAGTGAGAATATACTATGTATCAATATAATAGTGACAACTTAATCTTGATCCTAATTATGCATTATATACAACATAAACGTGAGGAACTCACACATACAGCATGTGTACATGAATGAAATAGGAATATATTTAGATCTATATTGTTCCCTAATATACCCAGTATGCAAGCCCAATGCCTTTCATTTACATAATTTACAGAGCTTGCTTGGGTTTAACTATAACCTAATGTACTGAAGGACATGAATCCCTCATTCAATACAAAAATACTGGCATTATGATGATTACTGTCAAGAAATCTGCATTGAAACTATATAGTAGTTCTTGTTATTAAAATTCCAAAGGTATACAAAGACATACATAACAGTTCCAACAGAAAAAAAATCATGAAAAGACAACTGAAGAAAAAAAAATTGATCTTTTGAATACAGTTCAATAAAGCAACATTTTGTAAGCAGCTATCTGTGTGCATACAGAGGCTTGATGTCTCATAAACTCGGAATGAGTAGATTTATAGCAGAAGATTATTAATACAAAATAATGCATTTACAAGTGCAAATATATTGATATACATATACATGCATCTATATATAGTTCATTCCTCACAGGAGTGCGAATGATATCCTACTCTGTGCTCAGTGAATTTTTAGGTTATCTTCATAAAATTTAACTGAACGTATTTCATTTCATGCAAAGTATTTGAACATCTCTTAACACATCTCATTCAATACATGATAAAAGAAAGTAGTCTGTTCTCTTCAGTTTTTTTTTATGCCACCATGACCTTTAGAGTAGTTGATTACTTTTGTAAGGAGTAATCATCTCTCCTATTCAATTACATTCAGTCATAATATATTTGCTGCCCTTTGATTCCTATGCACTATCAAAAATGGACTCTTCCAGAACACAGGACAAATGACAAATTGCATTTACACAGAACTATTTCTTTCAGTATGTATCCAATGAATGGTGTTGCACTGTATATCAATATGAATTATGTTGAAATCATTCCACAAAACAATCTCTGCAACATTTTAAGACAATGACATGAAAATTCAATAAGTAACTGATGCAGATATCATTCATTATGCAGTGTGAAATTACTATAACTGGTCTGATATTGGCATATATGAGCAAATGCATTCTAAGTACAGATGTGAGTATATATCTAGATATATCTGACAGATAGCTGCATATAAAGATAGATTCATCTGACAAGGCAGATTTTCTGTGTCTTAAGACATGCATTTGAAAATGGCAGATTTCTCAGTATGGTGACAGATGCCTCTGACAGGGCTGAAATTTGACTTTATTCATGTACTGAGCAAGGTATATTTATGTATAGTGACAGATGCACCTGATAGGGCAAATATGCATACCCTGAAAAGTGAATCTGACAAGGCTACATTCTTTATAGACGGATGCAGTTGATGGGGCAAATATGCATACCCTGAAAAGTGCTCCTGTCAAGGCAAAATTCTCTACAGAATGATGCATCTTATATAGGACTGATAAGTTATCTTCATAAATTTAATTAAAAGTATTTCATTTCATGCACAAAGTATTTCACATCTCATTCAATACATGATAAAAAAGAGTGGTCTGTTCACATCAAATTTTTTTTATGCCACCGTGACCTTTGGAGTAGTTGATTACTTTTGTAAGGAGTGATCATCTTTCCTATTCAGTTACATTCAGTCATAATATATCTGCTGCCCTTTGATTCCTATGGACTATCAAAAAATGGACTCTTCCAGAACTCAGGACTAATAATAGATTGTATTTACACAGACCTGTTTCTTTCAGCATGTATCCAATGAATGGTGTGCATATAGACAGATGCATCTGATTGGGCAAATATGCATACCCTGAAAAAATACTCCTGACAAGGCAAAATTCTCTAGACAGATGCACCTGATAGGGCAAAAATGCATACCCTGAAAAGTGAACCTGATAAGGCTACATTCTTTATTGACATATGCATCTGATGGGGCAAATATGCATACCTTGAAAAGTGCTTCTGACATGGCAAAATTCTCTTTATTGAAAGATGCATCTTAAAGGATAGATATCTGTAATTCCAAATTTTTACCAAGGCTTTCTAACAAGTTAAAATTGGTTAAAACTTCATCATGGGATACACAAGACTAAAAGTTATTAGTTTATAAAACCAGAAATGAAATATCTATTCATGTACCTTGGCATATTTTTGCTTTGACAATATTTTTAAGTTTCAAGATTGAGCTGTTATTTATACCTTGAGATTCTTTACTATTGTTATAAATTTTGTAATTATAATTATTAAACTTCACATTATACACAATTCATGAACTTGTGAAGCTTGAAAATTGATTTACAGATTATGCATTAACAATCAATGACCCTACATACAGTGTGCACACATTATGAATGGTCAATTTTACTACAACCCTTCATACAGTGTGTACTCAAGTATATACTATGCAGGAACAGCTATGGTGTTACTATGGCCCTTCATGCATTGTGTAGTTGAGTACAGCTATAATGTTACTATGGCCTTTCATATATGTAGTCTCGTACATACTATGCATGATCGACTATGGTGTACCACAGTCCTTTATGCAATGTGTAGTCTTGAACACACTATGCATGATTGACTATATTGTTACCAGTCATTCATTCATGCAATGTGTAGTCTCGGACACACTATGCATGATCAACTATGGTGTTACTATGGCCCTTCATGCAATGTGTAGTCTCGGACACACTATGCATGATCAACTATGGTGTTACTATGGCCCTTCATGCAATGTGTAGTCTCGGACACACTATGTATGATCAACTATGGTGTTACTATGGCCCTTCATACAATGTGTAGTCTCGGACACACTATGCATGATCAATTATGGTGTTACTATGGCCCTTCATGCAATGTGTAGTCTCGGACACACTATGCATGATCAACTATGGTGTTACTATGGCCCTTCATGCAATGTGTAGTCTCGGACACACTATGCATGATCAACTATGGTGTTACTATGGCCCTTCATACAATGTGTAGTCTCGGACACACTATGCATGATCAATTATGGTGTTACTATGGCCCTTCATGCAATGTGTAGTCTCGGACACACTATGCATGATCAACTATGGTGTTACTATGGCCCTTCATGAAATGTGTAGTCTCGGACACACTGTGCATGATCAATTATGGTGTTATTATGGCCCTTCATGAAATGTGTAGTCTCGGACACACTATGCATAATCAACTATGGTGTTACTATGGCACTTCATGCAATGTGTAGTCTCGGACACACTATGCATGATCAACTATGGTGTTACTATCTATGGCCCTTCATGCAATGTGTAGTCTCGGACACACTATGCATGATCAATTATGGTGTTACTAAGGCCCTTCATGCAATGTGTAGTCTCATACACACAATCCATGATCAAATATGGTGTTATTATGGCTCTTCATGTAATGCATAGTCAAGTACACACTATGCATGAATGGATGTGTTACTATAGCACTTTATGCAGTGTGTAGCTGAGTAAAGCTATTATGTTACTAAAGCCCTTCATATGTGTAGTCAAGTACATACACTGCATGATCATCCATGGTGTTACTATGGTCCTCCATGCTGTAGTAAAGTACACACTATGCAGGAACAGCCATGTAATTACTATGGCCTTTCATGCAGTGTGTAGTTGAGAAACACTATGCATGATGGGCTGTACTAAAACTGACCAGTTGTATGCCATGTGTAATCAAGATTTAAATTTCATGGTGAGATGAATCACCTAAAATCTGAAATTCAATTCTGCAACAAAAAGGAGCAATGAAATGGTCAAAAAACTACATAAATAACAAGAGCAAATACAACAGAAATCATTAGTAATAATTATGCACTTCAACAGAGTAATCTGATAAACAATATATGTCATACTATGCAGGAACAACAGACAGTACCAGATGTTCTTCAGGCCAAAAGATAAACTTAATGATCGAAGTTTGCACAGGAATTTTTTTTGGCATAAACTTGTTTTTCAGATTCATAAAATCTGTATAAACTAGAAATGTGTTCATGCAACATGAATGGCCCATCATTGAATGACCTACAAGCGAAACGGGTAAAATTATTTGCCCTGACCAATGTTGTGGTGGGATATAAAAATACAATGTGCTGTTGAATGGATGCAAAGGACATACAGATAAGGGTAACATTTTATGACCCTACCAATGTTGTGGCGTGACTTTAAAATGATAAAAATGTGGACGTTGAAAATCATGTTATAGTTTCTATGATGCAGCTTTACTGGTCATAAAATTTAATGAAACTTTGAATACAAATCTAGCAATTTTTACATTATGAGTTAATTATAAATACAATCTCAGGAATAATATTTTTTACATTTCAAGTAACAAAAAGGCTCTTTTTAAGTGGCAGAACAAAAAAACAGAAATACCCATTCTAATATCAGTAACCATGTACTCAGTGTACGCAAACTGGTGTAACCTGTTAGTGACAGCACAATTCATGACAGATAAAGCATGTGTAGCAGCCAATCACATCATGTCTTAAGTTGTTAAATCTACTAAAAAAAACACTTAATCTAATGTCAATTCCTCTAATGTGTTTCACTTTAAATTATGAAGTATTTGCCAACAATTTAAACTTATCTCAAAATATTCAGAAAACATTATTCAGGAGTTTGTTCAAGGATAAACCAACAATAGAGTTGGCTCACAACCATCTGGAAATTAAAATTTTAAAGAAAAACTGTATTTTATGTCCACTCAAAAAATACCAAAGGGACTAACTCTAACTCTAATAAAAGCCATTCATGGACACTAGTGCCTTCATTATCTAAGTATCTGGTTCATCACTTGTCCCCAACATTTCTAATATTTTTGCAAATACAGGCTTGTGTGTGAAAGTTCTGGATTGTCAACACTCATGACTATTTAAACCAGAGTGGTCCAACAAGAGTAATTTTTGTATGGTCCACACTCTTCAAGATGCTGGACCACCCTAATATAAACCATATTTGAACTAGATGTTTTTTCCACACAATTTCCTAGAGTTTCATTAGAACTAGATGTATTCTCACACAATCTAATCATTCAAAAGTATGATTAACAAATGTATCAGAGGACAACTAAATTTATACATATGCCTCTAAACATACAAAAGAGCAAGGAAACATTTAAAATATATTCTGTACATCAGAAAAGAAAAATTATTATAAGCCCTATATAATTTCTATGTTGAGTTTACTCTGGATCTCTATTGGTTAGCAACTGGTTATTCTAATGTACAAGTTATTATCCACTTTGCCTGCAGATTGTTTTCATGTGCTGGCTGTGAGGTTGTACCTTTGCAGTTTGTATCACCTATATACATGCAGGTACAATATTTAACACCAGAGCTACATCATGGGGGATGATTACACATAGGGAAGATGTAACATTTTTGCTAGCAAAGTCAGTGTCAGCTGCACATAAACAGCCTAATTGTATGACAAATATTCAACCTCTAACATCAATGTGAAATTCTAAGAGAACTAAATGTAAACAGAAGATTTTGCTTCCTTGCATCAAGCCAGGTACACATTTTGAGATCTAAACATAAGTAGAACTTTCAATAGATGTATGCTTGTCAGGTACATAGTAGTAAGTCTGTATTTATTTTTTCAACATTTTATCTTTGTCTTAATAAAAGCCATTTATCAAAATAATTAACAAATTCACAAATCATAAATGTAAAAAAAAAAATTGGAATCATGATAACTGCTACAGTGACTTGATCTGCAGGAGAGAAAAATTAGGCCATGTGTACAATCTATTGCTCATTTTGTGACAGAAAAACAAACTAAGATTTTTAAAAATAGGGCCAAAACTAAGTTTGTCTCCTTGCGACAAAGAAAACTCTTAATATGTTACAAACTGAGCAAATCGTGCTTTATCTTTTAAAAGAATCATGATAACTGGAAATTAGCCATTATATTTAACCTGGATTTGTCATAGATAGTACAATAATTATGAATTCACATGCTTATATCAGGCAAACAATGTGTTTACAATGTAAACTTACAACCTAAAGAGATACAACAAATGAAAACCAAGTACTTCAATATGAAACAAAAAAAATCTACAAAGAGGATAGCTCCTTAATCTAGATAAAATATTTCCCTAACAAATTATTGAATGCCTCATTTCAGTGACTGACCTGTTTAGGCAACCTTTGCTTCATGCCTACTCAAATGTTTCCTGGACACCATCCATTAATGTTTATAAAAATAAAAAATAAACTCCCGTCATTTGTCATAATATAGCTGGAAATGATCATAAAACTAGCAAGTTCAAAAAATAATTTCCATAAACCCCGCCACAAAAGCATTTATTACAAATACCTTTTCTTTGTTTATTAGAATACTGTAAAAAAAGAAATAAAATAATAATCCATCAATTTTCTGTCAGAAATTATTTTTTCTCATCAGCTCTATATGATCACATGATTGTCATATAACTGATGTGTCTTCCAAACAAAATACAGTATGCAATGATTAGTGATCCTTGTGTATTGTTCACTAAAGAAAGTCCATCAGAAGGATTTACTGTTTTTCTTCTCCGCTTGTGTATCTCCAATTACATACACAAAAATTTATTTACATACACCTAAAAAATTGTATTCTTGGCTCAAATTCAGTAAATCTGTACGTCATTTTATTTGTTTTGCCTGCACAAGATGCATTCCACAGCTCCTTGACATTAGGTATTTTGGCCAATTACAGTGGATATAAAACTCAAAATGTCACAAGCTCATGCAAGAAAGCTCAGTCTCAAAGATCAATGAATACAATATTAGTTTCCTGGTTTTGAAAGCTTATGCTAATGCCTTGTCACCTGTCACTCTCAAAACTGCCATCACAAGGACTGGTATTTATCCTTATGATGCTTCCAATATTCATGTACAACAGCTAAAACAAGCTACAGTGTACACAGTGCCTAAAGTACCTGAAATTCAATTGAGAATACACTGGCAAATCACCAGGAAAATGAGATCCATGAAGTTAATCAGTGGAAGAGAGACCACAAGATTTATGTTAAGGACCAAATCAGTTTATTGCAAGCAAGAATAGTTTGGAGACAAAAATCTGAAAGAAATAAATCTAATGTCAGCAACAGTGAAGTGTCCCCCACAGAATCAGATAAGTTGCTGGAAAATGCATCACAAAGACCTGCTTTGTGCATTCTTCATAACAATTAAAGACAACTGTGAATTCAATTATTTTTGTGGGCATCAAAATTCAAAGATTTGTAACAACAATTTTTTTGTAGGTAATTAAATATAAGGCTATGTTTGGGATGCATGTTGTTTTTAGAAGTGGAGCAACTTTCCTGGGTCTTGTTATAGAACAAGGGTGCACGCCCTTTTTTGGCCAAGGGCCAGATTGCAGTGTTGTTTAAATTTGCCCTGAAGGCTGGACAGTTCATGTTTGTGGGATGGATCTGGCCTGTGGGTTGTGCACCTATGGTATAGAAGGTTTAAAGAAACTTTAATAACCATAAAATTATGTGCACCATTAAAAATAAGGACTTATTTTAAATTAGTCTTCAATGTTATAGGTACCAATATATAATCTTCTGTGTCAAATGGAAACCAAATCAAGCTAAAGAGAAAGGTGCAATTTCTATGAAACATTTTTTTTCTTTTCAATTTAAAAAAAACAACTTGAAAATTGTCAACATTTAAAAAATGGACATTTAAGAAGAGATGTGACATGGTTATCAATCATACAAAATTTAATTTAAAAGTAGATGGAACAAAGTCTTTGCTATATTACCTGACAGACCAAGCAAAGACCAATGAATGTGACCTAGTTATCTGCAGGACTAATATGCAAGCCAAGAGCTTCATGGATTTGTTAATCCTATAACCAATCTAGATAAAATACCATGATCCTTCAAACATTTGTACAAAGCAGACTGATTGAATCTGAAGAAATCTGTTCATCTGAATCCCTGGCAGAACCTCATTTTCATCAGCTGAAAACCCACTATTTTCTTTTTTCTGTGCAATGTGGAATTTTCTTTAGTGATGTCCTTGTGCATTACCTTCATGTAGGTATATGTACATGCACTCAAGTCGCATGTTTTCTGAATGGCTAATGTATCCATCAGAAGCAAGTTGGAGACAGGGATGTTTTTACAAAGATCATCTTTTCATCTTTAAGCGGATGTTTTTGGCAACTTGCTCAGTAGTCTGGGGTGTGGTGGTAGCAGTGGCCGTTGGACTCATAAGATCTGGCACTTCTTTGCTCGGCAGTCTCTTCCCTCGCTAAAGGACAACATATTTAATTTAGTACATGGAAAGATAAACCAATAATTTTCATTACATGATAATTGCCTTGATATGTATTACTGGGAAAGATGCTGTCTCATAGAGCTATAAAAAAAATGTAGCTAAAGTGGAAATAGTGGAAATCCAACCCATACTATTTAAGCAATATTTTGAAATATAATGTACAGTTTTCAAGTATGGGAATATTCTAATCTTGAACAACAGGCAATTAAGCAAAAAAAGCAGCCAACCACACCCTCAATGTCAATATTGTTAAGCAATAACCAACTGAAAAAGAAAACCTTTGTTAATGTTATTCACCATTACCAGCTGTATAAAAGAAAAAAATTGCCTCCTCTTTTCTGTTCCAAATCACAAATCTTTCTTATCTATTGCAACTAACAAATATTTTCAACTGCAACCATCTTGCAGCTAATGATATCATCCCTTCTGCTAATTCTTCATAAGCTGTGTAGTGTGTATGAGAGCTAAATCACCATGCAGAACCGCAGTCAGTCATTAGTATGGGAACTAGGCCTGCAAGCAAACAGTAAGAGAAAGGACATGTCAGTACCGATTATGAGGTGGCCATGCACAAAGAAATTAGCATCCGTAGCTGTATTCAACAAGAAAAATATTATAATGCAAACATGTAATTCTGTTGGAAGCATTATTACATGGAATGTTACTTTGTGGATCATGGGAAAAACAACCCAACTAATTGTTATGGTAGCTTGCTGCAAACAAGTTATGTAATTATGGTTTGACAGACAAAACAAGGTGCCTCAATGATGGTCTATTAACATTAAAAATGTCTTCTTTTAATGAGTATCCTGATAATTCCAAAATGCTCCTTTGAGATTATTCTAGACATTTCAATTTTAAAAGCAAGTATTTCTTGTAAGAAGAATAAGTATAAAAACATTACAAAATGATTTTCAATGCTAACCTGTCCCAATCTATGCTTTGAATGACATTTTGAAAATTACTAAACAAAATAACTGGTTTTTAGAACTCTAATGTCACCTGCCCCAACAATGCAAACCAGTCATGTTGTTTTAATTAAAATTCTTACTGAATACAGCCTGTGATAATAAAAAAGTAAGTACAAGAGGAAAAAAAAACATTCCTTTATTGGTTAGTTTCCCAAACTGTCATGAACTATTAAAGCTGCAATTTAAACCAACTTACTGTCGTCTTTCTCAAGATGGAAATCAAAATGGGTTATCTGCAATAACTAATTACAAAGGTTACTTAACATCAGGTGGGTTGTTACAAAATGAGTGATCTGCAATAGTGCAGCTAATTACAAAGTTTCTTGACATCAGGTGGGTTGGTATAAAATGAGTACTATACAATAACTCAACAGATTACAAAGGTTTCTAGACATTAGGTGGGTTGTTACAAAATGACTGAATATCAATAACTCAATGATTACAAAGGTTTCCTGACATCAGGTAAGTAAAGATGCAAGACCACCTCATTAGTATGTGTGGATCTTGCTCATTTCTGAGACCTTATGGATATATATGCATATATTAAAGGTCTTAACAAAGTTGGACAAAAATTGAGGCCTCCAGAGTGGAAACAAGTTCAGCTTGTCACATACAAGATGATCTCTATTATATGTTTGCAGCTCTTTCACTAATTATTACATCCAAGATTTTGATGATGTCAATTTCTAATGCAAGTTTGATCTAAATTGGCTCAGAAATATGACTTTCAGAGGAGTATCAAGTTCAGTAAATCTGTTGCATGATCATGTCAGAAGTACACAAGGACCTCATGTTTACAAGACCTTAACTGAATAAGCACATAGTTCAAGTCTGAAAGAGAGTCTCTGCCACAAAGATGCAAAAGTTTCCTAATACTGCTTTCTTTTCAAGTTTCAAACCAAACAATGTTTTCAGTGTTTGTTTTTGTAGGGTTTAACGCCATTTTTCAGCACAAGATTGGTTATACATGGCGGCCAGTATTAATGGTGGAGGAAGAACCAGGGACCCCCTACCCCCCTGAAAGAAACACCGACCCATGAGTGGCAAACATTCTCACATACCCACATTGGCTGAATCTGAGACTCAAACCCACGCAGACATGCAGTGATCCGTAAAGAAGAGCGATTTAGACCACTCGGGGCCCCTTGTTTTCAGTGTAAACAACCAGTATACTCATGTTTTAGTAAAGAGGTGAAGTGTCTTGGACTAAACATACTCAAATGGTAAAAACGGTCATCTACATCCAGTCTTTGTTTGTTTTTCTGATTAGGATTTTTAATGTAGCTTTAAAAAAAAATCAGTCATATAGCTATGATGTCTGCAGTGAGGCAGTTAATAGTGATGTCTAACACTGGCACATGATGCTGTAGACATATAGCATGATGTCCCACCCAGTCACATTATCCTGACACCAGGCTGACCAGTTCTAACACTAACCTCTTAATGCTGAGCGCCAAATGAGGCAGCTGTTAGTACCATTTTTGTCTTTGGTATGACTTGACTGGGAATAGAACCCATGACCTCTCGCTTCCACGACAGACGCTCTACCACTAGAACAGTTCATCCAATCTTTGCAATACCTAGTTGTAATATTTCTAAAAAAATTTAAATGGCAACATTGCAACTTTTTTTTATGAGTTCAAAATTCACAAAATTAAAGAAATTTACTGAATTATTTCTAGCTTACTGAAGATGAAGTACATTACTTGGAAGAATTTCTGTAGCTCTGGCCATGCAAATATGGTGGCCGTGTTAGTAAAGAAAATCCCATATGGTTGAAACGTGAACACCAGTTTTGTCCATGGTGACAATCAGGTTAACAATTATAAATTTATGAATGAAGGGACTCAATTTGACGTTTTTTTAATTATAAATATCCATGGTACTAAGGTGGAGTAAGGGGGTCAAATACTAAAAAAATTCAAATCAGAAAGTGATGATTCTGACAATTTATTGGGAACACAGGATATTTAGAAAATTCTGATGTAAAAAATAACACCATTATTGTGATGATTAATGTTAAATATATATTTAAAATCCCAAACCCTATATATAGCATAACATCTGAGAATATATGCCATGCATTTAGATTCTGCAAACTTCTAAATAACATGCAAATTCTGGTTAATACAGGATTTATATTGTAATTTTTAACAAATTTTCAGTAGTGGGAAAAGAGGAATAAATAATATTTTCAAAATTATGAAACATGTTAACAGAAAAGGGTTATATCCATACAAATAACATCTGAAATTGAGTTAGCAACTGAATTAACTAAATGTGCAAGGTCCTGAAAATCCAAAGTGTTTACAAACAATGTGCAACTTAAAACGATGCATTTGTGGTAACAAATGGGGATGGAATTAAATTTTTTCACCCCAACCATTTTGACTTACTGTCCCAAAAACAGCAAATCTTGCACTGGTTTTGAATTATAAAACCCAGGTTTACAGGCATATGGCAGCAGCAAAATGCTTTAAAAACAACTTTTGTGTGTATTTAGTAGCATCTGATGTCCTCAAGTATGTATGTAGTTATGATCTGACTGCCAAGCATTCAAATGTGAATTTCAAGAAAATAAGTGAAATCCCAACACCAAAAAGAACACTGTACCAGGATAAAAGTATCAAAACTAGCATATATGAAGATGTTAATGAACCCATCCAATTGCTGTAAAACAGAATTCAATTGAATGATTAGATCTTGATGAGTTTTCTATCTTCAAGAAATGCTACTTATTTTTCAAGTTCTTGGAACCTATTAACAAGTTATGTAACAGCTGTGGATATTTAAGAAATGAGTTTATCAGTAAATCAACCTGATGTTTAATGCTGTGTAATGTACATCAGCGTTATCAGTATGTGTGTGTGATTAGGATATTTACTGTAGCTGTAACAATGTTTCAGTAATATTGTTACAATGTCTGCAGTGTGGCAGTTCTGAGTGACATCTAGCATCATGCCGCAAATATGTGGCATTAGCATCATGTCACACCCAGTCAGATTATCCTGAAATCATGTCAACAAGTCTTAACACTAACCTCTTAATGCTGAGCGCCAAGTGAGGCAGTTCTTAGTACCGTAAGTCTTTGGTATGACTCAATCTGGTTTCGAACCTGTGACTGCCTGCATCCAAGGCAGGCACTCTAACCACTTAAGCCATCCAAGCAGTGGGCATTATCAGTAAATCAACTTGACATATAATGTTGTGTAATGTGCAGTACAACCAATTTCTAGTAAACTTCTGCATTTTCCTACCAATGACACATTTGGAAGTGAATTTTATACCTACTTTAAGAAAAGAATTACTAAATAAGATCCAAATAAACAGTCTTCTAAATCAGAGATGTGGAAAAAAATAACATTTTTTAAAATTTGGAACTGTTAGTTCCGCATCACTGATAACCGAATGCCAATTCATTTACAGTTTTACTGATTCTGTAAAAGATGAAAATCAATGAAACCTTGCAAGGAATCATCATTTCTCAATACAAAGTGAATGAAAATCAGATTTTCCTTCTCTTATCGGTGAATATCTCTAAGTCTTAGATAACAGGGGAGACCATTGTAGGCTACTATTATTTATCTATTCTTTTATGTTCTTTTGAGAATTAATGCATTTAAAAAAAAATTAAAATAGAATGAGATACAAACAGTTGACTTTATCATGTTCATTTAAATAAAAAAAAAGGGTCACTTGCCTCTATCAACAGTGACATGCCTATCTGGATAATTAGCATATGATGTGTACAAAGCATGCCTATCTGCCTATCAGGTAAAATTAGCATACACTGTGTGCAAAGCGCGCCTATCTGGTACAATTAGCATATGCTGTGTACAAAGTATGCCTATCTGGTACAATTAGCATACACTGTGTACAATGTTTGCCTATCTGGTACAATTAGTATATGCTGTGTATAAAGCTTGCCTATCTGGTACAATTAGCATACGCTTTGTACAAAGTATGCCCATCTGGTACAATTAGCATATGCTGTGTACAAAGCAATCCATCTGGTACAATTAACATATGCTGTGTACAAAGCTTGCCTATCTGGTACATATAGCATATGTTGTACAAAGCTTGCCTATCTGGTACAATTAGCATACACTGAGTACAAAGCAGAAACTGGCAGTGTAAACACTAACTTTCTAATTAGGGGGACTTACTGTGTAGTAAATTATTGTTCTGACAGGCTGTATCAGGACTCGCTAAGAAGGTGTAGGGGGCAAGAAAACATTATCAGAGACCCAAGTTGACATCTAAATGTAATAGTACCAATATAGCTTATTGGCCTCCTCAAGACATTGATTTGTATGAAGCATGAAGCAAAGGTAAATTTATTCCAACAATTAAGAAAAAAACACAGTGTACAACATTCTGAACCTTCTCAATCTGATTAAAATCTATCCTGCATGTAGTGATCAAAAATGGAGTGATAAAAGGTTGTGTACTGGGAAAGTCTGCAATTCTCATATAGTTTACCTTAAGTAGCCAATCAGATTAAGCATTTTGTATCATGTCAGGAATAGTCCACAATGTATTTTATATTCAAACAACAAAAGTACATTTTTTGTAAGAATTATTAAAGCTGTAATATGACTGGTTAATTAAAAGGTCTAGAGAACAACAAGCACATCTGTTGCTTCTTATGATTTTGAATTTGATTAGACTGTAAAGTTACAAACAAAAGATAACAAGGAAACATCTGTAATGTATATTTGGAACTTAATCCATTTCTTGAAAAACTGACACAATGTAAGTTATGATAACATGTTAAAAATGATAACAGAAATTAAGATCTTGAAAGTTTAATTATGCTGATCAAGGTTTGAAAATGCTAAGAAAGGATATATAATAAATTTGTGTCAAGTCATAGCAGTCTGAAAACAAACATTTACAAAATAAAAAAATAATAAAAACATAAAACTTGCAGTGACTATTGTAATTTGTTTGAACTAAGAACTTTGGAAAGAGGAAAGCAAGGTAGGTAAATATTTCACAAATGTACAGAAACCTACCACTGCCTCTGAGCTTTTTATCAAAACTGCACTGGTCTTGTCTTCGGTCTGCATTGGCTCCTGTAAAAAAAATCTTTGTGCAAAATAAAATTTGTGTGTATTGTCAACTTAATATATTCAAAAGTATTAGCAAATATACATCCATGCAAATGAACCAAGCGTGTTTTAACTTAAAACCATGGTTAAACAAACATCCAGGACACAATATTTTCCAAACAAATCTTGCTGAAAGCATTATATTTTACAAATTACAGTAAATTTGCACAAGCTTCTACAATTATGGTGATAGTAGCTGTTTTCTTTACATAAACCCCCAGCATAGTGCATTCATGCAAAATTATTTTTATTGCAACAAATCAAATGATAAATTATAAATTCCATGGTAAAAGTTCTGAATATTAAATCAAAAATGTGTTCTTTGTCTTAAATAATTTGTTTCCACAAATCAAATTATAAATTATAAAATCTATGGCAGAAATTTTGAATTTTAATTCAAAATTTATTCATAGCTGCCAACCCTCCAGACTCACATATTGTGCAAAGAGGAATCAAAATGAATGAATTCAGAACACAATTAGTGAAAAACAAAACTATAACAGTAGCTGCATCCACTTTGATGGTCAGTACTGCATTACATGAAAATCCCAAAATGAAACTAAAACCCATTATTTACACTAATTAAAAGTTCAAATTTATCTGAAGCCAAATTTAGTAACATACATAAACTTCATGCTAACTGTCATGATATGATGCTGTGGCAAACTTGAACTTTCTCAACTGGGCTTTCATAAATTTGTTTTGAAAACTGTTCCGTCTGGTTGCCTGGTGGTTGATCTTGGTGACTTAAATTGTTGCTATTTTTCAACACTAAGGATGTCCTAAAGACTTGTCTTATTTTTCCTTTAAATACAAAATACTCTTTCACCGCCATTGCTGTTGATCTCAAATTGAGAAAGGCAGGTTATGTTCGGCAAGAAAACTCACAAACAATGCTTTACTGGGAGCTTGCAGGACTTGAGTAGGTGACTTCAAGTGTTCCTTAGCTGAAATCTGCTTGGTGCTCTTAATTTTTCCAATATCTGTCTTTTGCTAGCAGTATGCTTTTCACATCGTTTCTGCCACATGTCCCCAGGGATTTGTATCATATAAATGTACTACTCATTTATTATATGGTACCTGAATGACAGGTAAATTGTAAGTAACAATACAAACAGGATAACAGTTTATTATTCTTATTTTAAGCTGATTAAAACTTGGGGAATTTTGTGATTTTTCTGCATGCATCGTGAACTGTGAATCTTTATCAAGAGTTCCTTCAAAAAACATTAAGGCTGGCAGGTCTGTTCTTTTTAAAAATATTAAATTATCTTACCTGAAGTTCACCATCATTTTTGATAATTTTACTTGGTTCCTTCTTTACACCTGGACTTTGCACTGTTCCATCTACATGCATAGGTGATAACCTTCCCTGTTGACAGAGCAATGAAGAAGTATATTTTTTATGCTCTATAAAATATTTCTGATGAACATTCTAATTAAAAGAACATAGTTACAGTTGCTAGATATTTACATTAATCCTAACTAACAAAATGTACACTTGCTGGATATTTATTTTGTTAATAATTAACAAATTTATGGTTACTGTTGCTAGATATTAATATAATTCCTAATTAATAAAATGTGGTTTAAGTTGCTGGATACTCATATTAACGCAAAGTCTTTCATAAAACTAACATGACTTAATGGGCCGTTTTTATTGTCAATGTGTCAAGACACCTGACAAGAACAAACAAACAATATCATTTTCACTCCTCTATGCAGAAACTGTATCTTTTGCATATGTTATAAGAACACCAAGGCAATATAGGTTTTTCTGTGTTAGCAATTGCAGATCTGCATCATCTGTAGGAACTTGAAATGGTCTTTATGCCAGGAGGTTATGCTAGGTTTGATTTAAATTTTGGTTCAGTGGATTTTTAAGAAGACGAACAGCAAATTTTGACAGACAACAGATTATACACAACAGACAATACTTTAATACTTTGTGCTTATTTGGCCTTGCAGTCAAGTAAGCGAAAATGATGTGAAATGCAATACCATCATTTTGATATTTTGATAGAAACCAAGTTCCTAATATCCCATGAAAAGAGTTGGTACTCTCAAGCTGCAAATGAGGAAATTGTTTCTAGAAAGTTTGCCCTTTCTGGGTTAATCAATAGTCCTTATGTAAAATAGTTTTAGAATGGTGGGGGGATGTGTTCATTATCAAGTACAAGTATTTCAGTATGCATGTCTTTTTGGTCTCTGAATGGAAAACCATTGCTACATCTGTACATTTGTAACGGTGAAGTACATAAAAGCAAGAGCCATGTTAAAGTTAAAAAATGCATCAATGGACTCACCTGAGTGTCTTCTGCTGACTTTGAGCGTTTTACAGGTGTATCAATCTCTGCAGGTGAACCCTCTCGTTTATTACAGGGACTCTGCATGGTGTCCACATGCATTGGCGACCCAACAGGATCCTAGAAATAAAGAATAAAGGCATGCAATATGTTTAAGTTAACTGGCTTGTTTCAGTATTACATGGTATGTATCATTCCATATATGAACAAATATGTAATCAATAGTCCCTTGACCAGGTTGCAGCAATCTCTAATGCATACCAAGCCATTAAAGTGCAAATATGCTAGCTATACAAAAAGGAAATGGAATTACTCCGTTGTGATTGCCCTGTGTACAAACTCCAACCATTACACCTGGCAGTAAACACTACAAAGAACTGAAATCACACTTAACAAGTCTGCAATACATGACCAGGTCATGGAGACCATAAGGGTAACAAAGGTTAAATCGGTGAAGATCAATGCACTTCATTGGTGGCTTTTCGAACAAAAACACTCAAGCCTAATCATCAGATTATTTGCTTGTACATATCAGTGTTTTGCTCAGGGACTCAACTGGAAACAAAATTGTGCAATTCTTTCATGTATTTTTAAAAGCAGTTTTATTTGAATGAGTTTTATCTGAATGAACGAATGAATAAGAAAAAGTATTAAATCTAATTTTCAAAGGTCACTTTACTATTTTTTTAAAAATCCTAATACTGTAATACTAGTACTTAATTACATCATGCTCCACCGATTTTCTCTCAATCCTTAATGATTGCCTCTTTCTCTCTATCCTTAGTGATCACCTCTTTTCTCTCTATCTTTAATGATCACATTTTTTCTCTATATCCTTAGTGATTGCCTCTTTTCTCTCTATCCTTAGTGATCACCTCTTGTCTATCTTGTGATCACCTCTTTACTCTCTATCCTTCGTGATAGCATAACACATCCATTAGGGCTGTGACTGAACCAAGAGCGACCTGATACTGTATACATAGCTTTGGAATTGGACTAAAATAAAATGCTTCATAATTTATAATAGAAAGTTTTTTTTTACATCGATTTTAAATTTTTAAAAACAAAACTGATCAATTTGGATTACCAAGTAGCTGAGTTTCTTATCACTTGAAATTATTAGCAACAAAGCAGAAGGGGAGAGGCTCTACTTTTTTCTAGAGTCTTTGTATTCATGGTTCAGAGCAACTGCAAAATCTATTAAAACTGGTACCATAGTAAATAAAAGTCAAACCACAGTATCCATTTCTATTCCCCAATGTGCACAAAAAATGGAAAATGTTTATTAACAATGGGTGGTAATTTACTAGGGACTGACTCGAATATAGAAAACCACAGAATAGTATTTTTTAACTTGTGTGGCATTAATGTGGATGATCATAGTTTTGGGGATAAAGTGGGAGAACAACAGAAAAATTTAGCAGCCACATTAATATTTTATGTGGCAACTTCAATTTAATATTAGATTGGACTGTTGGATTTGGATGGGTATGTAAATGTTAACAGCCCAAAAGCTTGAGAAAGATTGAACATCTTGTGAAGAATCGTAACATGGTCAACTATTGCACCTTTAACACATATCTATGAAGATACTCTTGGTACAAAAAATCTTTAAAGCAAACTAGATTAAAGGCTATTATTATTTCTGAAAATCTCACAAACTTAGTAAATGACATAAAAATTACAACAGGTTACAGGTCAGACCACCTAACAGTCACCCTTGAATTACAATTTAATAACTTGACACCTGGAAAAGGCTTAAAAAATGACTTTTAAAGGATCCAGATTAAAAGTGAAAGATACCTGTTTATAATCATGATGAATTAAATGATGTAAATGTAGCAGATATTCATTTTATTAATGATCATAGTCTATTCCTACAAGTTTTACTAATGGAATTAAGGGGCACAACTATCTAATTTGCTAACCATAAGAAAGATGAAATGGAGAAAATGGAAAATTATCCAGTTAATAATAAATCAATAAGCTAGTAGACTTTTATGCAAATAGTAGATAAACTAGACTAAAAAAGAATTGAGATCCAAAATTTAAGAAAGATTAAGCTACCAAGGAATGCTATTAAAATGAACCCAGTGGTTTGAAATAGGTGAAAAAAAATCTCCAAAGTTTTCTTGTGCCATTGAAAATAGAAATCATATTTTTTTTAAAACGATTCATGAAATGAAATCCCAGAAAAAAATAATTAGATCAAAAACTAATTCTTAATGAAATCAGCACTTTTTACAGTAACCTTTATTTGGATCAAGAGACATACTAGATTTAGACTTGAACTAATTATTAAGAGTGTGTTGTAGAAAAACAAAGCAACAACAATTGGGCTCTTGGATGGAGAAATACAAATAGAACTACTTAGAGTACCCCAAATTTTTTTTCTTGAGTTGAATGCCATTTCTAGGCACAACACAGGCTATACATGGTTGCCAGTATAACTGGTGGATGAAAAGCACAGGAATACCCAATTAAGAACCAACAATCGATGAAAAGAAACTGGCAGCTTTCTCACATACCCACACTGGTCATGCCCAAGACAAAGTCACATACTTAAGATGGCAGTGATCGGTAAATGTGAATGCTTTAGACCACACTACCACCTGGAGGTCCCCTGAAAAAATTAAAAATGAAAAATTTCCTGGTTCTGATGGATCTAATATGGAATTTTGTTTCAAAATTTTGGGAGAGCGAGTTACAAAATTTATTTCTGAGATCAATTAATGAAATGGATGACATAAAATAGCTTTCATTCAGTCAGAGACAAATTACTATTCTTTGCTCACCAAAAGGAGATAAACTAAGACAGTTTTATGTATCCTATTCTCCGTTTTAATGATGTCTATCAATTAGCATCAGGATATTCAGGCCTTGCTGGAAACCGATTTATCTCCCTTGAGGGAAGTTCTTCAGTGCTGACAATCAACAATGGCATTTGTATATAAGGAAAGTTTTTAAGCTGATAAAGCATATAAGGACAATTCTTCAAAAGGTGGGATGATACAATGCATGGTTAAATGTTCTATGTAATAAACATAAGTTTGTTGTGTCATATGATTAAATGTCCTTTGTGATAAATGCTTGTAAGATTGGTTACCTGTTGTATAAAAATCCTTCAAAGAACAAAAATTTACAATTTAAACAATCTTTTGACATTTTAAAATATAGCTAATGTGCAACCGCATTTTCTTTGAGTATTTTTAATCAACATTTGTCTTGTTAATCACCTTAATGATATTTTATTATATAATTACCCTTTATACACACCAGTTACATCCCCATTGATCAGAAACCTTCATGTATTTTCAATGTAACATCGCTGTTTTGTGTTTTTATCACTCAGTGGTATATGTAATAACTTATCTTGATAATGCTATTTTTGCATACCAATTTTTGTGGTGCTATAGAGCCTTACAGTGCTGGCGTGCCATAAAATCCACAATCAATCAGATACTTCATGGATTTGTAATCTCTCTCTCTCTTTCTCTCTCTCACTGTGTTCTCACTTCTCACTGCTGACTCATGCTAGGACACTACTAAAAAGTGCAAAAGGGTGGAAAGAGAAGTAAAAACTTAATAATACAGTAAAACATTGATTAGCATTTGTTGGTTGGGCAAATTTAAATATTGCCATAGTTTTTGACAGTTGTCGATTGAGGGAGAGAAGCTGAGTGCAGATAGTATAATGATTTCTGTTTATCTTTAAAAACTACAGAAGGAAATAACTGACTGAAGCCTGGTTAGAGACCAACTGTACAATCACGACAAGACTGGCCTTCATTGGAAGGCACTTCCCCAAAAAATGCTGGCTTCAATGACTGAACATGTGGCACTGGGATTTAAGATGCAAAAAGATCACATCATAATAATGGTATGTGCTAATCCAGTGGTAGTCTTAAATTTCCTTTGTTTCTTATAGGAAAATTTTAAAAAACCTAGATCATCTGAAATTATTAATTTAAATGCTTTGGCAGGTAAATATTTCTCACCAAAAATATGCTTGGATGAGCCAGGATATATTTCATGATTGGTTTCATAAAATATTGTACCAAGTGTAAAATCACATATGGCATCAAAAGGTTTACAACAAGATTCAATGATACTGATGGACAATGCGCCTACTCATCCCATATGTGATTTAAAGAGCAATGATCTTTCATTCAACCGATGGACCAAGGCATGATTGAGAGTATGAAACGTCATTATTGCAAAACGTTCATTCAGAAATTTGTCTTGGTATAAAATGAATTGGGCGTGAAAGAGTTTTGAAAAAGTTACACTTCAAAAGGTGCAATTTTCAGTGACACTGATGCCTGAAATGATCTTCCAGTGCATACAATACAAAGAAGCTGGAATAAGTTGTGGCCTGAAATAGATTCAGCTGACTCTGAAACTGATACTGAAACCATTCCACAAGCTGAAATTCTGCACTTGTGTTAGAATGTTCCTGGTTTTGAAAACATTATGAAGGGGGAGGTAAACAATTGGCTGGATATGGAAAAAATGTACATTGGTTGGGAAATATTTTAGACAACAATGAAATTGTGCAAAAAGTGACAATCTTGGATGACTCTGAAACTGAAGAGGAAGAAGAAAAACTGCTGCCAATGGAACAAACAAAGTTAGTCACAGTGAAGCCAAAACTGTGCTATCAAAGTGCATTGAGTTGTTTCAAGTGCAAGAAGAAGCAGATGATACACAAGAGTTACTTTCGCATACAATTCGTAACATTACATCCCAAAAGGTGCGACGAGTACTAAAGCAAAAGAAACTGACAGACTTTTTTTTAATAAAAAAATATGTAACTATATACTGTACATTTATTGTTTCTTTTGAGTTTCATTATGATATTGCAACAATGTATCTCAAAATATTAAAAACAAGTACATCTACATATGTAGATATTAAGATCTATTTTGATGACCCAGTCTATTGTGTATTTTTAATGTACATATTCTATTATCCGTCTATTCTCATATCCGTCATGGTCTCAGTCCCATACCCTGATGAACAACTGAAGTTTTACTGTAATACCAGTAACAAATGTGGAAACTAACATACAAAACTGTATTCAAATCACTAGAGATTCAAAAATGCAAAAATGGTTCCAATATTAAATACTCAACATAATATTACATGTAAAAAGGTATTTAAACAAGACAGGTGTAATCCCAAACAATATATGTAGAACAAGAAATCATTTGACATTTGTTTTGAGAATGTAATAATACCAATAAATTCTGGTCAACCCATTCTACATTTGTTTTGGAAGGTAATAATACTAACGAGTTCTGGTCAACTCATTCTACACATGTTCTAGGAATGTAATAATACTACCGAGTTCTGGTTGACACTTTCTGAAAATGTGATATATGAACTTCAAACCCGAGCAAATTATTCTTGATGACACGTCAATAAACCTCGAAGCACTAAACTGCATATGTCTTACTACTAAAGAGCACATATATACTTAAAGCAAAACAAAAACTTAAATCAACAATGTCTGAAATTTTAAACATCTACCATCTTTTTGAATTGTACATGGCAAAGAATAATAATTTACATTCAAAATTCCACAAGAAATGAGGTATATTGTAAAAATTGTAATGTCCCGAGCTTTATTTCATCACAAGGTCAGTTTTGACCAGATGTCAACATGGGATTTTAATCACAAGACAGAAAGCTATTTAAGTTTCAATAATGTAATAAATGCTAGTAATGGTAAATATTAACTGTGCAATATGCACAAATGGATCAAGAATAAGATCATAATGTTTCAGTCAAAACTCTGAAATAGGTCCAAAATGAGTTGTTTACACCTGAAATTCCTTTATCACATAAATATGTGGCTCAGTGTAAAGTTAAGAATGTACATAATCAAACAGTCACTGAAAACAGTTAATGTATTTCTCAGGGTAGAATACAACCCAAAACAAATGGAATTATAGAACACATGAAAAATGATACCACTCGAATGTGTTTCCCAGTGAATTTAGTATTGTTATGGTCCAGAATGCACTAATACTTCGGAATTTAAATTTTGAATTGTTTTTCCTTCTTTATTGCCAAGTAATCGACACATTAATGTAATATATAAAAAATGAATACTCCCTGTAGGAATATTACAATGAATGCTCCCTTCTATACATGTTTAGTTAGTTACCGTAACAACGGTGCTGATATTTTCGTATATTTATCTAATTGAATTTCCATATGCATCACTTATATAACAGCAGAATATATTAATGCTGCATCACTAGAGTCAATATAAATGTATGCCATCGGTTACACAATGCTATTGTAGTAAAGCACCGTTAATTCCGAGGGCGGGAGGGGACCATCAGTCTTCAATACTAAATAATATATTGTAGTTTTATTTCATATCATTTGGAAGATTATATCATCCATAATGATTTATATTGTTACAATGCGATCTCTATAGCGAACATACATCGGTCGTATTAGCTCTCTGTTATCTTCTTGTATATACAGTCTCTGCCAGTCAAAATGTGTCTGCAAAACACAGCACACGACTGGTATTTATACCCTTCAGACCCATTGGTCTTACGTGGAGATTGATGGGAAGGATATAGGTCGTAAGTGTGTGAGGGAAACACATGAGTGGTTTGAATGATACTTAACAACACATTAGAAACGCTCAAAAGTATGATGGTGGGTGAATTGTAATTCGCACTTATACAAGTATTTTGGTAGTGGAATTTCTCAGTATTTGGACACTTGATGTGAAGATATTCAAATCAGAATTAAACACTTTATCTCAGAAAATGAATATGCTATGCTAAATAGTGTTAGACGATTTAAAAGGGAACATACCACAACAACCAAAAAGATCGATTTGGACCAACATTGGCAGCAGGATACAAACCCGTACAAAGGAAGTGCCAATCACAATCACCCAAATTATCAATATATTACTCCAAAATATCACTGGACGTGATATTAAAACATTTTTACACTTATTTATTGTGCCTAGCATTGATGCAACCCTACAAGTCCTTTAAGACTTCATGTATGTATTAAAATATATCTTATTTTGTTGACCATTGATATAGACATGAATCACTGAAAGTTAATATTTAATGCTGAGAAATGTGAAAATTATGTTTAAACAAGCCACAAATTACTTATATGTTATAACACCGTAATTTATCACAATATTCCCCTCTAAAAAAAAAATGAGTTCTTCCATGAACTTGAATATATATTTTGTTTTTAAAGCCTAAATTGAATAATGTCACACTGTACTGCAGTGTCCACAGTTGGTGCTGCATCTGTCATTGTACCAGTTTCCTGTCGTATCTTGTAGGTTGGGTCCATCAGGATTAATGTATTAAGTTCATACACTTCACCAGTAGGGAGATAAGCCCTTTCAGTTTGTCGGATCATTGCAACTCCCTCTGGGACATGGTGAACTTCCCTATTTGGGCACATTAACGCTCGATCCCGCATTGGGCGCAGCAAATCAGCCACAATGCCAGTGTTGTATGATGAAGGGGCACCTGCGAAGAAAACATGAGGGTCACTGTGAAGATTTTCATAAAGACATCCTACTGGTGGTTCCACTGGTTCAAGTGGTATTGGCTTGGTCCAATGTTTCAGTGGCATCATGCGTTCAGGTCTCCTAGGTGGAAAAGGAAATAATTTTTCCTGATCTGCTGTCCGTGGTGGAATTTCCTCCAAATCTGGTAATGCTATCTGTGGAGGTGAACCTGGTGCTGATGTTTCTTCTGGATGGAAAAATGATACTACATCAGATTCAGATAGAGCGATCTCACTTTTTGTATCTTGAGGGATGGCAGGTTCTGCAGTGGAATCACAGGCAGTCTGTGCAATATATTGCCACCCTTGTGGTTGAGTGGTAGGGCGCCCCGACAGTATGCTTTGAGTGTTTGGGAAAGGATATGGAAGTCTTCTTACAGTCTCCGTATCTTTCCACGACTTCGTGGACACTTTTTGGCACGGTGGAACTATTATAGAAGATCTTCCACCATCAGGATGACACTTCTGAAGGTGCTGCTTCAGCAGATATGCTCTGTTGGTTGGGAAAGACTTCCCACACACACCCCAGTTTCTGACTGGCCCGTGAGTATCCCACCAGTGCTGCTCCCTCTGGGTCATGGTGGAGAATCTCTTCGGACAGTGTGAGTCTTTGCACCAGAACATCTGTGAAGAAGAATAACATTTGGCCCTCTGATAACGTACTCATTTGTGTAACTGTCATGTTATTATATTTGTTAATTAAATCCTACTGCAAAAAATTGTCCCCATCCGAGTGGTATCATTTGGGAATACTTGAATTTAAAAATAAACAAACAAATATCATCAGACATTATTCAGACTGTTCAGCAATGAACTGCGATCTACTCTGTACTGTGTTTAAAAAAAGAAATTAAAAAAATTAAATTATTTGCTTTGAGCTTCTTAAGCATAGTACGGTTTTAGTTTATTACAATGAACAAAGAGTTTTTGTGACTTGCCAGGTTGTTTTATTTTATACACCAGATCAGAGCATTTTTTAATGACAGTGCATGGGCCATCCCAATAGTTTTGCAATTTTGATGCATGTCCATGCTTTCGTTGGCCACTGAAATACCAGACCTTATGCTACTACTTGCCCTCTTCCCTCATGAAACTGGGCCAAAACAGCACCAATGCCGCATCCGCTAGCATCTGTATCAAAGATAAATTGTTGCCTGGTAGATGGATAACATAAAATTGGCGCAGATGTTAAGTGATGTCTTTAACTGTTCAAATGCGGTTTGACACTCTGCAGTCCAACGAAACTGCACTTGTTTTTCTGTGAGTTTAAGAAGTGGTTTTCAAAATCTTTCACAAACCTCCTGTAATAGGAACACAGACCCAGAAAACTACGGACTTCACATACATTTTTCAGTTTAGGCCAGTTTTTGACAGCCTCAATTTTCTTTGGGTTAGTAATTCGTTTGTCGGAAACTATATGTCCCAAGAATATCACCTCTTTTTTAAAGAAACAGCATTTATTGGGAGAAACTTTAAGGCCTGACTTTTCAATACGAGAAAGTACCTCTTTTAAATTTTGTATATGTTCATCAAAAGATCTTCCAGTCACAATCATCTAAGTAAATCAAGCAGACTTTCCAGTGAAGACCACGAAGAACAAGTTCCATAAGCCTATCAAATATAGATGGGGCATTACACAGTCCAAAGCTCTTAATTTTTAATTCATCAAGTCCACATTGTGTGGAAAAGGCAGTATTTTCTTGATCTTCTGGAACCACTTCAAATTGATTGTATGCACTGGCAAAGTCAAGGGTTGAGAACCAAATGGATTCTCTATGTGCATCCAGAGAGTCGTCAATTCTTGGCAAAGGAAAAGAGTCTTTGCAAGTCAAGCTATTTAAACGGCGGTAGTCAACACAAAGGCGAGGTGACTTGTCCTTGCGTTCTACCAGTACAACTGGAGCACTCCAAGGACTCTTGGATGGTTGAACTATACCCTGACGCATCATCTTCTGCACTACTGCTTTGACAATCTCTTGTTTGGAGAGCAATAATCTCCTTGGGGTAATTTAACAGGCATAGCAACAGCTGTATCAATCTTGTGCTGTACTAGATCTGTTCTTCCTAGGTCTTCTTTTGTGTTTGCAAAAAACTCTAGCATGATCACACAGCAGTCTGTGCACTTCTAATTGTTGATACATGCTTAGATTTTCTTTGCAGCTTGTCCACAGTTCTGTTAAGTATTCTGGAAGGTGAATGTTGAAATCGTTTCCAGCTTTAGCATCAGGGTTACTGAGTTCAATTGCCAAAGGCTCTTGTGTATCATTAGGTATTCCAAGGCATTTTCAACAATAATTAACAGACAAAAATAAGACATATAAAGAGATAGAGCTTGTTTTCCTGAAAACAATGATACCAAATTTAGTTTTGTTGGTCAATTAGGTGAGAAATTACAAAACAAAATATAAATTTGGACTTTTTGCACATCTGTACAAAATCATGGCAACCTTCTTTGTTGTGATACGATAATCAAGCTAGTGTTTCATCTACTTACAACAAAAAAAATATAAATCACAACTACTAACCCCAGTAACATGTATAAATAGAAATTATAGTATGGAAAGTACAAAATTAGCAAGCCGCACAGCTTCAATTTTGCAAAAAAACTTGACCTTCAGACTCAATTTTTGAAGAAAATGCTCTGGAAGAACACATTTCATGGCACATAATAACAATATTTTTGAAGATTCATAGCAGCTACTGATATCTAAAGGCCAATATATATCAACAGATTGCACTCAATTTTTTTCAAGGCCACAATTTCAATGGTTTAAAAATTAGAACATTACAAACTTCACATTTTGACCGCGGTCCAATTTTAGGCTCAATTTGACAGACAAAAACAATTAAATGTTCACAACTTTTACAATTTTAAAGCTACATGGACAAACTATATATCAAAATTTGTGTCTTTCTATGCACAATCCAATAAAACTATATGCATCACAGAAGAAGTAAAGTTTAAAAAGATATCAAGAATTAAACTGAAATAAAATTTAGATAACAGCCCTAGACTTAAATGAAAAGACAAAATTTAGCCATTGTTTCAAAATATACAAAAGCAAGCTTCAAAGTATTAAAAAACATGAGGAAAAAAAAAATGATAAAAAGAATAAAGACAAAACCTCACAAAATTTAAATGCATTTAGCCTTTATTTCATCATAATTCATTTGGAGATGCTTAATGTTTGGGACCGACCACACTCTTCCATCATTTGATACTGGTGATACATCAAATGCCCATCTGAATACATAACAGGCATCAATTTCTGCAACATTGTCAAAGGCCTCGTAAAATAGTCCTTTCTCCCTTTCAATTTCTCCATAAACTTCATCAAAGCTTATCCTTTATTTATTACAGAGATAACATGTCCCAAGTAAAAATTGTTGTCATAAAATACAGCAACAAATTGATCTTAATTATCAAATTGAAAAATGCCGTCCTCATTGTTTTCAAAACTGTCATCTGACACAGAGCTATCCAACTCTTCTGTCAATCTTTCCATTTTACAAACCTGTTCATCATTTTTGTCTGCGAATTTGTACTTTAACTGCAGAAACCACATTGAAGGTAGCTAAGAGTTTGTCAATGTCATATAAATTCACACATGGAACACCATTTTTGGATATCCCTGCAACAATGTATGTTTTATTCTTTGCTTCATTGACTTTTGGGGACTGATATGTTTCATCAGCTGAAATTTTTAAAAATTAATGATTCAGTTGGAAAGAAAAGGACAAAGACCTAAGACATGGAAAATATTAATCTACTTTTAAAAGCCAAATACTAGCAGTTTCTTTGCAAATTATTCTAATAATTTTGAACCAACCTTGAACTAAATTTTAAAATGTCAATTATGGTTACTGTAATGCCCAATGTAAAATATAACCATAAAAATGTTTTGAAATTACCTATGCACAGATGTAAAGGTATTTATTGTGTAAAAAAAAAATTAAGTTTTTTACAGAATGACATTTTTTAATAAAATGAAAAATATAGGGTAGTACTTGGCTTTTAAAAGCAATTAAATATGATAACACATTATCAATTAATAATAAATTAAAACAATTCAGACTTAAAGATTTGGACCTATGTTTTGGAGATTCTATAAATAAATTTATATAAATAATAAATTCTAAGACATCTCTAACTTTCAAAGTGATGCAAGAACATGATCTAGACTCCCAAGTCCATGATAAAGATAGTCTATCAAATACTCATTCCAGTTTTTCACGATACATAGATCTAGCAGGTTTCATAAGGAAAATGTTTCTATACATGCACGTACATCAAGATCGGAGACTAAAAACAAGAAGGCTGGTCAGTGCCATGAAGAAGTTGTCAATGTGTCAGTAACTTGTAAAATACATATACTATATGAGACAAACAATCAACGATAAAAGCAATATAATCATATTGGTTGACCACAATATCTGGCTTAGACAAGTAATTATATGCAAAAATTAAATAAAAAAAGAAATCAAAGAAGGCCATGTGAAAATCTAGGTCACCGACCGTAAATATTTTAAATTGCGTCTATTTCTAGATGTAACTGTTGAATAAATGTGAAGAAAAATAAAAAAATATAACTAAAATTAAATCTATTATCAATAATACTTACTGACAAGCATCTTTAAATCATTCGATGGAATGTCTGCGGCTCCCATATCAAACAAATTCGCACCCACCATTCGCGCTAAGTTGAACATCTTGGACGCCATTTTGCACATTAGCATAAGCGAAGATGCACAGAATCATATGCTATTATATGGGGCTACGCGCCTATTTGCATAATATTTTTTAATCTTTCAAACTACAGAGAAATATGAACGATATTTTATTTTCAATGTTTATTTTAATAAAAACATTAACAGAAAGTCCGCAAAAACTGCATTAAACATTTTTTTATGACTTTAAATTAAGAAAATTGGTTGAAAATAGTCTTAGATTTATGCTATTTGCACTAGTAAAACTGGCTTTCAATTCTCTATTCGTCTGTATATAATATTTGGAAATAGCTTTGAAAGGCGTATAGCACCATCCAATTAAAAAAGGTTAGTTTTTTCCCAACTGATAAAATTCTAGCCATGGGATTTTTGTGTGCCTAAACACGTTTTTAAAAACTTCATTAAAACCGTCAGAATTAACAGATAAAAACAAATAATACCGTTCAAAAGAAGAAAGAACACGTTTTTTAATGTCATGTAAAAATTGTACTGATTTGACACAAAATAAGTTCACAGTAAGAAAAAGAAAAGTAGCTAAAATCAGTGGTTTTCCATGTTTAGTCAGCTGAACTTAGGCAGTTTGGAATACCTAATATCATCTACTGTAACAATCTTGTCAATCATGGAAGAGGCTACATTTGTACATTGGTACATTCTGCTGGGCTGATCAGAAATATTTACTACACATAATGGCAAATTTCCAGAACTGGGATCCACTACAGATCTTGCAACAAGAACACTTTTTTCTGACAGTCCGAAGTTGTCAGCTTCAATAACTGCCATCGTGGAATATCCAAGTTTACCATCAATTCTTGCTTGAGCAATCATCTCTGTACCAGCTAGAACAATGACACTCTCCATGATGCTAATTCTGCACACTCTTGGTAAATCACTTTGAAGCAAACAATGCACTGAATTTCCACCTATAAATAGCTTAATTTCTGCTACATCAATTTTGCACTCACATTCAAAGTGAAAGTCATACCCCAACACAATGGGCGCTTGAATATCAGCAATGACAAGTCAATGATGGAACACTTTTCCATTAATTTTAATAGGTAAGGTAACACAACCTTGTATAGGATTAAACCTCCGTCTGCCATTCTGAGTTGAAAACTCTTGTATTCGACGGATGGTCAGATTTCTTCTGGAATAGCTAGATACCGGTTTGGATGCAACACAGAAAGGGTAGATCCAGTATCCAACAAACATAAAACTTGAACACCGGAAATTTCCGCTTCAATATAAAGACCATTATTTGAATGTTTGAAACATATCTCTTTTATCCTAGATATTGGCCCTTCATTACCACTAGCTGAAGCTTGGGCCGGTACTTCAGCTAATTCACGTTTCGCTGGAAATCATATGAAGTTGAATCAGCTCTATTGTTTCCCCAATGAGAATTTGGTCCATTCCTGGAATCAGACTGTGCACCTTTCTTATTACGTAGAGGGCACTCATTCTTCCAGTGCCCTTCCTGACGACAGTAGTGACATTTTCCTTTTCGCTGGTGGGCTAGTCGACGTGTGTTGTTATTGATTTGGTAATTACTCTGTTGGCTAGAAGCACACGCACCTGTTTTCTCCAAGGAATTCAGCCTCCCAGAAATATCCTTCAGAAGCTTTCCAACTTCCGAAGCCTCACCAACTCTGGGCCCTAAGTTGGGGTCAAAACTGGATCCTCCCGGTTCAGTATCCTGCATCCTCATTGTGTGAGGCCTCACCCCCAGTTTCACCTTCCGTCCGAATCGGAAGGACTAGAACTCCAAAGCCAGATGAGCTGCGTCATCCATTGACTTTGGTTTTCCCTGATGCACTGCCCACTCCACCTCTGGATCATCAAGGGCATCTAGAAAGCAGTCCTGGGCCACTGCTCCCTAACTCCTACTGGTGCCATTGGATATGCCTTGTTCGCTGGCGTTTCACCTCTTGTACTAGCTCGTTCAGCGACTCCCCTCACTTACGTTGACGGTGTTTCATTTCAAGCCTGTAGAGCTCTGACTGATTATCAGGTTCAGAGTGTGAAGCAAGGGCTGTAACCAAATCATGATAATTCCTTCTCTGTTCATGACTGAGGTCGCTCAAAACACTATGAGCACTTCCCCTCAGACTGACTGCTAATTCGTGGGCTTTGTTTTTATCATCCCACCAGTTCAATTGACTAACCATCTTGATGTGCACATGGTAATCCCTCCAAATGGAAGTACCATCATAAGTTGCAGGCTGCCGACCATGGGGATAGAGGCCAACAGGAATATGAGCTTCATTCTCTATTCTTTGGCTGGATACACAACCAAGCACCTCCCTTGGTGGTTGTCTCAGATTGTTCTGAAAGTTACTACTGACATTTTCACACGGGGAAGAATATTATATATATCCTGTATTGTGCTAACATGCCTTTAAAACTATTTACCTATATACATATTCTGATGGGCATAAAAGCACAACATAAAATAAGCACTAATTCAGAGAGATCCATACAATCAACTAGTCTGACAACTCCAGCATGAACAGAATTTAAGAACCACAAAAATGAAACCAAAGTCACTGAAGCACAAAAATATGGGTCAGTGACCTACTTTTCTAATGAGAACACTTGATAAGATGCTTATGATGTCCAAAGTGACCTGGCTAGTTTGGTGACCACTATGTTTTTCAATGCAACTAATTTAAAATTATTGTTACTTTTAACCTTAGTTAGCTAAGCACAACTTCTGAATGTACGTTATGAGTAAAACATAACCATGAAGAAATATTTTCATTACAAAAAAGTAAGCAAATATACAATTGAACCCTGATCGGCTAATTCAAATGCAGATAATCTCACCTCTGATTTTGACTTTTTTACATTTACTTGTGCTGAACCAAATACTTTCTCTCCATCTTCTCCAACCACTGGTATAACCTACAATGCAATCAAAAGATTATTTTCAACAAAAGTATTATTGTACCTAAAAATGAATAATACTCTTTTTAAGAAGAGATTGGGCATAATATACACCCACTGCATGTTTAATATTTTTCTATGAACACAAAGAGTAAGGCTGCCTGTGGAAATTTCTAACCAATGTGTCTCTATGACCTGGACTGGGGCAGGTGGGAGGTCTTTCAACCCCAGAAACTACTGGTTTCTTTGCATTACCAAAAAAAGTTTTATCATGGAACTGACTTTAAAACAAAGTTATTCTGCAAAACCAATTTTTCTTTGCAACACAATGATTAACCAATGACCTTTTGAAACCCAACTCATCAAGTGTCTTTCAAGTCCATGCCCTCTAGTGCTAAAATTAGTATGCCACTGTTTTTTATCACTGTCACAATAACCTTGACCTTTTACATCAAAATCAGATCCCTTTTATTTACCTAATGTGCAAGTCAGCCATGAACTTTCATGATTTTGTCAAATTAACCTTGACTTTTTACCTCAAATTGAAACAATTTCTTTAATACACAATGTGTAGGTCATCCACAAACTTACAAAACCTTTTTTTTTCCTTCACCAGACCCCAAAATTTATAGAATTCTTCATGACCCCAAATGCAAGCCATCCAAAGTTTGGTAACTGTAGATGGTGGGCAATTTGAGTTTTTGTGAAGAAATTAAATATGTAATAGATGATTGGATGGGCAATTGGCAGTTATATAATAAATATAGTGACACAAGCACAAAAAATATTAAATACATACAAAATATTATTATTGAATATGTTCTATATCATCCCAACTTGTAAATATTTTCATGATCATAACTCGCACCTGAGCATCTTTGGATTCTGTTTCCCCATTGGCTGTAACCTTGATGTTGGTCCCCTCCTCCTTGACATTGTCATTGATTTTGACAAACTGGTCCTGAGATTGTGAATCTTCAAAGCATAACCTGTCATCATCTCCATGTTCTACCCTTAGCAGCTCAGTGTCAGACTTGCTGTGGATAATCGTAACTGGCTGGATGGGTTTGGGCAAGTTGGCTGCACTGGTCCTTGCCTCCTTGTATAAAAGATTGGATCAAATATATAAACAACAGTTTAAAAATCTCTTTATTTTAATCTACCAATACAATTTTAAATAATCTGAAAATAACCATTTTAAACTTCTAAGAGGACATGCATTTCTAAATAAAAATGACTAGCCATTATAATTAGTGATAGATTTCATTTACTGCACTAAATCTGAAAGCATAAAAAAAAAACTTAAAAGTTTGACTTCTCTTATCTGATTAATACTGGTGTTAACAGAATCTATACTGATTGTGGGACATACATGCATCTGTGTTCATATAAAACTATACTTACCACCCGTTTCCTGTCTTTAACTTTCCCTCTGTTTAGAACAGTCTGTGGTACATAGTTATCCAGCTGTTTCCTGTATTAAAAAAAAGATAGCCCTTAATTTGGTATCATAGCATGCATGTATAGATAATTTATCGAAACATTAACTACTGATTTGAATAATGTTGAGAATAGCAATTCAAAGTTTTCAAATAGTGTCGACAAAAATGTTTAGGGCTAATTAACAGAAAAAATGTCATCTTTTGAAAGCAAGGACCTAGAGAACCAAAATCACATGCTAATGGACTACATTTAAGGTGAATTTTATTAAATTATATCACATATTCAGGGGTTTATAAAGTAGATTGTTCACAGTACACTGACTTAATAATTTTAAGTTATTGAGATAGATTTTCAAGTAGAAATATGTTTATATTCCAGTACTTTATGCAAATTCCTTCAGGTGGTCAACTTTGATAATCAAGACAGAAATCATGAGACTAGTATCTTGATAGTATTGCATAGTTTTACACAATATATGTATCTTGACAGTATCATATACCAGATTTTACTTGATATATATATCTTGATAGTATCATATACCAGATTTTACTTGATATATGTATCTTGACAGTATCATATACCAGATTTTACTTGATATATGTATCTTGATATTATTGCATGCACAATATTACTAAAAATTATTTGTTTCTTGATTGTAATGCATTGATAATTTACTAAACATGTATCTTGACAGTATTGCACACATATTTAAACTGAAAAATATACAAGTAAGCCTATGTTTGGTTCAAAAAAACATATCTTGGTGTTATAACTGGATATATCTAAATCCAAATAACAATAAAAAAAACTAATTGTTTTTCTTTTTATTTGTACCGTATATACTCGCGTAAAAGCCCATTCACGTATAAGCTGACCCCCCCAAAAAAACTGAATCGGTAAAACTGTTATAAAGTGCATGACCTGCACATAAGCCGACCCATAAATTCTAGACTACCGGTACATCACAAGATGCACAAAGTGAGTTCTGAATACGTTTTTTTTTTTTTAAGGCAAGCCACATTATTAAATAAAATGAAAGTAAGAAAGCTAATTTATATGTTGAAATAAAAACAATTTTAAAGTGACAAGTCTTAATGGAAATTTAATTAATCCTCAGTCTAAAACCATGAATTATAAAAGTTCAATCACTTTTAGAATCCTTCAAAATCGGGCTCTGTATCAGTCTCGCCAAACAGTTCATGAAACTCTGCTTCTATTATGGGCATGCTTCATCATATATGTCCTCATGGTCATCCGATAGTCCTGCTCATAAAACGAGAGCACCAGTCGGCTGCTGCAACAAATTCTTAATCTACCAACTTATATTTATAATTTTTCGCCATCTGCATAGCATGTAGACGAATTGCCACCATTCCCGTACTTGCTTCTCGTTCACAAAAAATATGCGTGCTGCAGCACAGTTATTTGCTTCTGCATATTCAATAATGTTAAGTCTGAATGCTTCATCATAAGCAGAACGCTTTCTTTTACTTCCTTTACTATTCATTTTATTTGATTAAATTTAATATAATCTTCTAGAGAGATGAAACTGAAATAGTTTCTTATAGTGGTAGTGTACTTTTATATACTTTATCCTGTAATTATTTTCATGTATGGTTGGTTATCAATTTGTATTTGATAATTATTTATCATTGTTGTTTATTTGTGGTTTTTTTTAAAAAAAAAACTACTGGTAGTGTGATTCAATTGATCAAAATATTATTGGTTTCAGCGTGGACATTATTCAAGTATTGTGACAGTTTATAATTTTGAGAAGAAACCATGTCCACTATCATATCTCAGTAAACGATACATCTGAGAGTTGGCATGTTTTAGTAAAGTCATGTGCATTGTGCAACAAAACAAACCTTTAATCCCAGAGGCATTTACCACAGATTAAGCATATGGTAGCAATTGTACAACACTCTACCGCTAACAAACCACTTTGTTTTACAAACAACTAATCAACAGTAGTGTATAAACTGTGTCTGCCTATTACGTCTAAAACACCTATCAAAGAAATACAACAAATTATATTGTTTTCCAATTATTCACGCTGACTCGTATATTGCAATGTTATTTACCCTTCCTAAGCATGTGCGCAACAAACCCCATACGGAGCCTATTGTTCCTTTAAGACTATCGTATATGTATTTCTACTCTCGATCAAAATGTTTGTCGTATTTACATTCAGTATTGTAATTCTTTTATTTTTTTTTTAAAGATTCTTTCATATTTACACTGAAATAAACTAGCGTGCATTTCTACAAAACCGTAGAGTTTAATGATTACTGATTAGCTGAGGGTTAAATACTTGACTAGAGATTACTAATATGGCGGTTCTTTTGGAAAATACATGTATTTCCGAGGTTCAAATAACACGTATGGCTGTATTTTCTGGTGGATTTTCTGTCAAATAGATGTCAAGTACATTAAAACATGTTTTTCTTTCATTATCCTACCACTTAAGTTAGACAAAAAATATTTGTTTTACTTAACGACAGGACAAATCTTATCAGCCATGTGGCATCATTAGGCATGTGAACTCATATTTGGCGATCGATGGAAACAATAAATACTGGAAATAGAGTAAAAAAGCATTATAAATTTCAGACTTAAACCTTGACCTGCAGATAAGCCGACCCCTCCTTCTTCCAGGCCTTATTTTTTCCCTAAATTTCTCGGCTTGTACATGAGTATATATGGTACCTTTCTTTAAAACTAAACAATGATAAGACACACTAAAATAAGTATTTTAAAAAAACTATTTAGTTTTATATTTTGTCAAGTGACAACTGGTGAGAGTGATGCCTTTAATTAACTAATTACAAAGCTATAGCATATTATTTAGAGTGTACTTTTTGGTACATGTGTTTTACAGTTATCAGTAGGAGATATAATCAACTGCATTGGTTATTGCTGAGTTGTGTATGCAATTTAGAGCACATATGTCAGATATTATGTGAGCAACAATTTTACTTGGAATGCATTGAAGACAAACACAAAGTAGACTTGATGGCTTCATTGCTCATGGATCAGTAATAATAATATTAACACTTATCAGCTGTCATTTTTCAACAATAAACAAAGATCAAAGTTCTCAAAAGGCCCAGCCACTGGTTCAGATACTCAAATTTCCAATATTTATTTTGGCACAAAACTAAGAAATTGGTCAAATTTAAAAATGTTGGACCAACACCACAATTATTTAATATTTGAATTCATATGCAATTTCCTCCCCAAAATGATAATAAATTTTCTACATATTAATTTTTGCACTTTTAAGAAGAGTATGAAAATAATACATGAATATGATATTTCAGCCACAATCGTCTTATAATTGAATTTATATGCAATCTCTTTTCCACAATGATAAAACTCTTTACATATTTTTTTCTTCATACTTACAGGAATTTTTTGGTTTTTTTTAAAGAAAAATACCTGCGATAAGGTACCTGAAATTTCGGGAGCCATGCCACAACCGTGTTATATCCGAGTTCGTGTTATAATGGGGTTGCACTATATCACCTAATGTAATCCGCAAAATAAAAAAATACATGTTGGCCATTGCAACGGCAACCATATTTCCTGCGATGTGACATAGTCGAATGATTTACCACATGATGTCCATTAAATGTACTTGTTGCCCTTCCTGACTTTTACCAGAAGAATCTGAATACTCACTTTTCTGCTTCTGAAATATGAAAACTTTTTAGGAGGTTTACTGTCCCTTTTAGCCAGACATGCTGCTTGTGGGATGCCATAAAAAAAAAGCAACAGCTTGATCATGCAAACATTATGCATCACAGCATCTGAGGTATTCTTGTAAAGTCAGTTTGGATCCTGACCTATTCCAAAGAAATTAGTATGACACTCAGATCTGAATCAAACTCTGACTAGGCAATATCCATTTCACTGCAAACAACAGTAAAATGTGCTTTTATTTTATTAAGTGCATATTTTAAGGGTGATTTCCTTAAGACTTATAGCAAAAGCGTAAAGGTTGGCAGGTCTGGAACTGTCTGTTACACATTTGGCAAGAGATGCCACTTGTTTTTGCTTAGTCAACTATGTGCTGGCTTCTGAGATTTCTGCTGCTTGTGCTTCTGTACTGCATATGCAATTCTCCTCAAAGCCTAAAGGTTCAGCATGGATGAGACTGTGCCAGTGGAACAATTGTGTGTGAGATCTTCCCAAGATTCAGAGTCAATGTTAAATTTGCAATGATGACTTTATAAAGTGTTTCTTCCGTCCAATCCGAGATCACTTTCTCTTCTTTAGCTTGCCATAAAATATCTTTGGTAGTCACTGATGAGAAAGGATGTCTATCTCATCTGCGATTTCAACCACTGACTGTGGATGCTTGAAATGCCTGCCATTGTAAGAACCTTCGTGTCTGGGACCCCGTCCTATGATCTTATTCTCATCGATATCCACAGGTAGTCCATATGAAATGGGATCAGATAATTGGCATGGCATCTGTAATCTGTCCAGGTTTTGTAATTTTGAGAATGTAGAGGGCAATGGAGCATCCTTCTGTGGTTCTGTGTATTCAACTACATCCCAAACTCTTGGTCTCACATAGGCGTGAAGGGTCAGAGGAAACTCAGATTACACTCAAACTTACTGCAATCAACCTGTGCGTCAAATGTCAAAGCACCGGTAACAGAAAAACAAAAGCAGAAGTCTAAAATGCTGGTGGCTCACACATAGCACAGAAACTAATTAAACTCATACCCTAGGAGTACAAGGAAGCATCTATCATCCACTTCTTCAAGTGAAAAGGCAACAGACAATTCTGCAATCCTGTGACAACCACTAGAGCATTTCCTTGAGGTCAACAGCTGGCAAAATCCTCAACAGAATTCTGCTGAACTGTCTTGTGCATGACATTGATCAAAGGATCCTGCCTTCATATGGCTTCATATAGGATGAGGGATCACAGACATGAAGTTTGCAATTTGTTAACCTTGTACAGGACATCCATTGGTCTAACAGAAGCCTATGACACGATCTGCTGTTGGGGCCTTTGGAAGAGTATGGCATCATTTTGTTGTGGATGATGGTGACTCATTTCAATCATTGCCATGCTTAGTGATGGGTATGGGTGTCTTCAAGAAATGCTGAGAGATCACATACATGGTGTCTGCAGCCCAAATGAAGAAATGCCAGGAACAGAACTCCAATCTGTGCATGACATTAATCAATCTGACAAAAGGACATTCCTACCATAAGAGTGAGTATATCCTTTTTCATACCAATTTGTAAGGCCATCAGCCTACCACACCACAGCAATGGAATAGGGAAGGTCATATATTACTGATATAAAAATGTACTTGACATCGGTAAACAAATTGTATTGATGTAATACTTGTATATTGCTATTACTAGATTTACTCCTCCCACCCTGCTCTGATGTCATGTAGTAGTCAGAGTCCATTACTATACATTGACCTATGACGTGTAAGATAGATTGGGTCTGTGTTCTTTCTAGTTATGGACTTTTTCACCACATTTTGACATATTAAACATAATATATTATGTACTCAACTTATTTATTTTATGTGCTTGATTGAGGCTATTACCGAACTATTGCCATGGCTGAAGGTTGTATATACCTGACTTTTGTCATTTTGTTTTTAAAGATGTGTACATGAATTTAAATTCAAATCTTGAGCTTCTTTACAAATTAGTGCAATTTTTCCATCAGAAATTAATTTTTCCAGAACATTTTGTTCTGTCATAGGTCAGGTGACAGTTCAAATATAACGAGGTTTTAGTAAACAATTATACATTCCTGTTTTTAGTCTTAAATCATATACTGTTGTGTTCAGATAAAATTTACAGGTAATATTCATTTAAATTATTCAGTAGAATTACAAAAGTGCTCATTGAAATCTTGGACTAAAACACTACTTTGGTTACATTTGTGAATTCATTCTATGACAATCTGGGTTATACATCAACACATTTAGGATTATGGGAATTCATTCTGCACATTCTAAAATTCTGGACTTGTGACAGCACATTTAGGATTCTTTGGAAAATAATTCACAATACTGCATGTGTCTTAATTGTTTACTTTGTATTCCAGGGAAATGAATTTTTTTTTTTTATTAAACTTGTAGGTCTTGCTTTCTTTTTGTTACTTAGTTTAAAACCATATCTTTGTAACACTATTGCCTTTAAACTAGTATAATCACATCATAAATTAACACATGCATATTTTTAAAAAATTTCTGATTACACACAGAATATCAGGCAATTTGTGGGCAGACAGTACCTAAAGTTTGCAAGGTTTAAAACAATGACACATCAATTGGTACTTCTTCACTCAAAAGTTTACTACTTGTGTGTCAAAATCACCAAAACTTTTAACGGATACACTACAATGCTGACTATCTCAAGAGTGGAGTTCCCCAACTGATGGCTTAACACTGCATTCACTTGTCTGTTTAAAATTCCTGCTTAGGTGTTTCAATTCAGCATGTATCATAGTAATATCTCCTAATCCAGAGATCCAACATACTGCATTGTTCAAACTAGGTTCCATGCCCATGTGGCCACCCTTTATATTTTGCAAAGTAATCAGGTAAGAATGGGATGGGTGAATATTCTGCATAATATTTGTATGGCAAAAAACTGCTTTCCGTTAATTTCACACTATGCAATTCATTTGCTCATTTTATTGCATCTGATTAACTTGCAATCCACTTAATATGGAAGCACATGATCTGGAAGCACATGAGTATTAATGGTGGCAAAGTATTTTTGTCTCTAAATATGTCTACATAACACACTCCAGTTCAAAATTTTGTCCCATAAAATTCCGATTTTAAGTCTTCAATAAAATTCAGATTGTGGAATATTCACAAAAAATTCAAACTAATTCTACAAAATCTGAAATGGTTGTCTCTCAGCAGAACCAAAATAAACAAGATCTTACCTTTTCACATGCTTTATTTCCACTTTCATGTCTTCCTTATACAACTTTATATGTATAGCTTGTTTGTAAACTGAAAATCAACCAAACATCAATTTAACGTGTTTGTTTAGAGATGTTTGCACTCTTGTCAAATATTCACATAACTCTTAAGCATCAATAAAAAAAATTTGTTGTTTCATTTTTCTCCACAGACATATAATAGTACAAAATTTACCAGTCTTCCAAAGTTAAGATGAAAATGGGCCAATATTGCACTAAGTTAGAGATGTAAATCAATACTAAAGATTCTACTGATTAAGAAAAACAAACAAAAATATAAAAGTTGGTGTCTTGATCAATTTTGATTTTGCCCTACAAAAATAATTAACAACAGACAGTTGAATGGGTGTACAAGGAAAGGACTGTGGCCATTGCTTGCAACCTTCAAGCATAATCTTTTATCTTTATCATACTCCTTTTTCTACAAGATCTTTTCTTTTGGAACCAATTTTTCTCTTCCATTTTGCATTTAACTGTGCTTTTACAGTTTGTTTGTATCACAAAATTAATTCCTGATGCCCCCTGTAAATACTGCATGCTCACATTACTCCGTGATGTTCTGCAGCTGATTTTAATTTGCAAAAAATTTTTCTCATGATGCAGCATTGATATGAAATAATTTGTTACAACAGAATATAATTTATTCATTTAAGAAATTTTTATTCTTTATCACCTTTTCCTGGTCAACACTAATCTCTAGTGCAAATTTATGGGTTTTCAGCTACATGGCACTAATTAAGACAGAACTGGTAAAAAGATTTCTCATATGAGCACTAAAGCACATCTTTATCTCAGAATTTGATACCTGTAGAGTCTTTATATTGTAGTAGTTGAGATAAAATTATGGGTTTGGTAGGTATAGTGACTAAAATGAATGGTATGCAGGCTGACGAACAAACTTCAAAATATCCAATCAATAAAATGTATTAACTGACATTGACAGTTATCAGAGTTTTTATAGCTTGTGGCAATTATGGTGATAACAAATGTCAACATAAACAAAGGACTTAGAATGCATCAACATACCATACTCTATTCCCCAAAAGAAGATTAATGTTAGATAAAAACAGGGTGTAACTATAAAAAAAATCATAGCATGACAAAAAGAACATTCAGTTTATGTTAATAATGTCTTCCAAATTTAAGAACAATTCATTAAAATCGGTGAATCAGTATAACATACAAGAATTTTCAAAAGTTTGGGAAAAAAACTTCAGAATATAGTGACCGACTAATATACACATGCTGACCTCATGTCAAAATGTCTGCCAAGTTTCATGGAAATTCATCTAATACTGTGGGAATAGTTGATCTGCTGTCAATTAAGTTCTGCCCAATTTCAGGGCAGCTCATCTAAAGCTGTGGGACTAGTTGCTCTCATGTCAATAACATCTACCATGTTTCAGGGTAACTCATCAAATGCTGTGGGTCTAGTTGATCTCATGTCAATAGTTCCTGCCAAGTTTCAGGGCAATTCATCCACAGTTGTGAACTAGTTGATCTGTCAACTTTTAGGGTTATTCATTAAAAGCTGTGAGACATGTGACAAGTTGACCTCATGTCAACCATGTCTGCCAAGATTAGTGCCAATTCAATGCAAACTTTGAGACTATCTCCAGAAATTATCATACACTGTATATACATTGAACACCAACAAGGAATCTAACTCTTAAAAGATGCATCAGACCATGGTGACAGAATAGTATGCACGTACATGCAGCATGGTACCAATATCTGGTAAGTTTCAAAACAGTCCATGGAAAAATGCAAGAGTAGCAAGCATTTCAGGATGTACATTGTGTGCTTAAAAAAAAAAACAAATCCATCAAGATAAAATTAGATGTTATGAAACTCATCATCATATCATCAACAACATTATTATTAGCAACATTTCGTAGGATTTCCTTACCAATATCTGTAAAGGTCTGGATGTCAAAGGTCAGGTTTACATTCTGATTCTCTACCCTGTTGAATGCCAGGCCTATGAACCACTTACACATGTGTTTATCATCACTGGACAGGGAAAATAAGTACATAAATTATTATAAGGCAAAGCAAATTCATCAATTTAGTTTACTAACAATCCATCACATCTTTATTGAATTTTACATTAGTACAAAATGACAGCTGAATAAATAAAAAATAATAACACCAGACTAGCTGTTTTAGAATGAAAACCTGCTTGTTTTTCGAGAAAATGCATTACATCAATTATATCAAATCACCAAATTTCACTGCAACAAAGTTAAGAACAAAATCAAAATGAGATCTAAATGGGATCAACACTATGAATATGGTAGTAATAAGGAAGATATTTTGGGTTGAAAGATCAAGCTATTTGGCTGACAATGGAAGCATCTCACATGATGCTTATAACTGTTTTTCTTTATGTATTATCTGAGTTAAAGATGACCATAACATTCCATTAAACCACTATGTAACAGGTAACATGCATGATTCCTACAAATGGCTTCATGAAAGTCATTTGACTCATCAAGACCAGAAACTGAGTCAAAATCCAAAACCAATGACTCCTATTCAAGATGATGATCAGTCTTCAGTAATTTTTAATAATTAATTATATTGTATAAATATACAAAAAAAATATTAGTTATATATTTTGACTAAAGCCAACAAGACAATTCCCATACCAGAAGCAAGTGAACATTCTATATTTGTTAAAAATATTGATGTTGCTTTCATGCCATCTGAAATAATCTGAGCATATGTGACAAGGCATTTATTGCTGGATATTTTAGTGCTTTCACCTACCACTGCTTACACAAATGACAACTATTGCAGGTCATGTATAAGACTATCTTCAACAACATTAGACAGGCTCTCCAGTACCTCTGAACAGGTAGTAGCAGTCATACTGAACGGCTGAATTCTTTAAAATGCCAATGGCATCAATTTCTTCAGCTGTAAAGTCATGTATTAAATTAGGAAAAGAAAAGGATGTCATATTCTTTATTAGACTGACTTCTTTTTGAAAACAAAGCCATCTGTAAGTTTTCAACTATTGCTGCACAAAATTATCTTTTATGGTATGAGTAACTGGTACCTCATCTTAAGATGAAGGCTCCACTGGTTCCATAACAATACTATTATCAACAGTCGGTTGTAAAAACGTGGTCCAGATGATAATTTGTTTTGTTTCAGATCTATTTTAATTTGTTTGTCTTGGATGCCCATTTCAGTCGAACACTGACAGTATCTTGCAACAACGTAAGGCATACAACTGAACAAATGAAAATTGTTGCTTCAATGGGTGACAAGGATGCACCATAAATTTCCCAAGAGAATCACTATAAAATCATGCGTTTATTTCTCACCTCTTTCTTGTGTGGTGATTATACGGTTCTAGTATCCTGTTGCTACAAATTATGTGACAGTTACAGGTCACATAAGGTCAGCTCCAGGCTTCACACTCACATGTATCCCTATGTATTATGATATCAGCATAAGAAATTGATGTGCACATGTTTTCCCTGTTTGGGAGATTTGTAATCTAACCAGTAAAGTACTTAAAACAAACCTTTATTTTGTGTTAATCAGCAAAACATAGCATTGGAGTGCATCAATTTACGTACCCGCAATGATTTTTAGACCAAGCCTTTATCTGGTGTTAACCAACAAAAGATAACATTGGGGTGCCTCAAATTTATGTATCAATGACTTTTGTGGATCAAATCTGAAAGGTCTGCGTATTTGACACGTGTAGATAAAGCACTGCACAGTACCTGTAAATTAACCTAATTGTAAAACCTGGTTTGATGGATAATCAGGCATTCTGAAGGATATGGTTAACAGATGCCTGTACAGTCTACAAAGGTTTATCATGGAAAAATATGGTACACATTACTGCAAAACTTTTGACAACTGAGTTAATTTCGCTATTCCCTATCCTCCTGCATTAAAAAGTAAGACGATTATTCAGAGGCATTTAAAAACTGATAAGAAAATAAGGACATAAATATTCATGTTTGTTTGATGGATAAAAATGGTAATTTACAACTTTTACTTCTTTGTAATAGCTTTGGTAAACATAGATTCCACTCACCTTTCTGACAATGGACCAAATGACTCTGGTGTGATATGGGCTAACTTGATGAATGGATTTCTTTCTAAATTTCCAACAAGTAATCTAATTTTAGATTCTATAAAACCATGCCTGAAAATAAATGATTCAATGACTATCAATTATAAAACTGCAATGGGCTCACCTGCCTAAGAAATCTTCAGTGTTTGACATTTAATCAAGTGTGTAATAATGTAGGAATGCAATCCTACATAAATATTTCATAATCTTTATATCATGTCAATTTTACCTATTTTAACTAGTCTAAAAAAATATTATTTGAGGCATCACAAACATACCCACATCATACTTGTAATCAAAACCATTCAAGAATTTGATACAAATTGGCCCAATAGTTTCTGATTTTGATCATCTCTGGTATACATCGTATACTAAGTACAATAAAAATTCGATCAAAAATGTGTCCTCCTAAATGTTAACAAGTCCAGCCAATCAGATAGTTCATTCAAGTGCTAATTTTATTAATGGTCTCATTCCTTCAAGATCATGATGATATAAGCTTCTATTCCTGGTCTGAAAATAATCTGATAAAAAATCAGCCTTCAAATCTGTAACAAGCTCAGACATTCAATGAAAGATTATCTTGTTAATATACATAATCATGCTCAACATCACCACACGCTCATCCAAGATTTTGAAGCTATCTGTAATTTTTACATATAGACAACACAGTACTTGACCGCCAATTTGAGCAGGAAAAAAACATTTTGTATACTTGGGTCTTACCCCTTCATCTTGCCTGAAAATTGTCTAACTTCATTATCACCAAATTTCTCAAAATCAACCTTGGAAAGTCTTGGTATTAAATTAGAATATGTTATTAGTAAAAAATATTTACTTCAAAAACAATAATTGCAAGCAAGGATTGTGTTCATAATTGAAGTCAAAGTCAATCACCTACCTGGATGAATCAGTCAATTTTGATTGGATGAATGAGACTAATGATATCAAAGTGAAATTATGAATAAGCCCATATTCCAAATTTAATCAAAAATATACCAGAAAAATGGCATTGGTAGTAAAGAAAGCAAATTATGATCTAGGGACAATGCATGACAGGCATATGGCCATACCATAAGCTCACATTTCCGTACAGCTAGTGAGCGTAAGATTTGTTAAGACATTAAGTCACCATAGTCTTTTCAGGAAGATGATTTTTAGAACAATTAGTGAACAGGACAATCAATTTAAATATGAACCTATTAAAACATCTCAATTCACAATGAAAGTTCTGTGTCGCAAAAATCCATCAGAAAGTATGTTCATTAAACATTTCATATTATAAATGCAGCCATTTGCACAACATGCAGAATAAAGTATAGATTCTTCAAACCTTTCTCAGTAACACCATTGGGTATTACCCAATACATCAGTGAATAACAAACAGTACCCAATTTGTTTAAATTAAAGACAGCAACCTTCTTAAGAAAGCTAAAACCTGTTAAGCAAATACAGTCTGGTCTAATTAGTTAGGACAATATGGTTATCTAATCAATTCCTCAGCAATTCATTTCAAAAGCCAGAATACGCACCAAACAAGGAACTATTTGTCAGATTTTCAAAAAACTTGATATGTATTTCATTCAACTTCCACTTACTTAACCAATAAATTCTATATCAAATACCTCAGTAGGAAAATTGTGTTGAAAGACGCATAAAATTAAGCCTGTTCAAATATAGTAAATTATCTGCAACTTTCTTTTATGAATGACCATGGCTCGAATCAAACAGAAAAAACTGGGGGAAAAACCCAGCTTCCTGATAAAAGTAATACACCATGAGTCAGAAGTAACTTAAAGTCAAGGTTTTGAGATCACCGAAGTCAAAACATCAGTGTTAACATGCTCATCTTTTTTTATATAATTGTCATCAAGCCTTCACTCAAAATGTTTCTGCAGCAAAAGAGCTATACCGCTAAATAAACATTATAATAATTCTATCAAAAAACCTTTTCAATTAAACAAGCAGGAATGAATTTAATAATGTACAATCAAATGCCTGACTGTGACTCTAATTCATATATTGTTTGACAATGACAAAGCCTGAAAAGTAAGAGTTATTTCTTCCCTATATATAAATCAACTTTCTAAGTATATTCACTATAAAATATATTGCTATGCATCAGGGGTGGATAATAAGATCTATATTCATATAACCTAGAAAAACTTTTAAAGTACTCATTGAACAGCTTTACCATGTATAAAAATAAAGATGATAGTAGTTTCTGAATCAAGCTTTACTCACCATTCTAAATAATGTACCTCCTCTTCAGCAGAAACTAATAAAACTATATAATGCCTGAAATGTTGAAGTAAAAGCCAGTGTAGATTTAACATGCAAAATCATATTAAAACAAAAAAGTAACTTACATACAAGACGGACAAAATTCAGCAGATAATCATGTGTGACATGCTAGTCAATTATACAATTATCATAGTTACCATGAACATTCAAACTGAACACAAATACAATTAAAGGAAAGCTGAATGGAATTTGTAAATCTCTAGAAATTTTACTTCATACAAAATGAAAATGCATAACAAAAGAACAGTGCTCATTCCATATTATATTAAAGTAATGTACATCGCATTTTAATTTGTAATCCAATTTTCTATTGTTACTGTCTTTTTGTGGGTAGACAATTTTACATCACTTAAGTCTATTTAAAATAAGAATGCCTAGAAGGGACTGACACTCTTCTGGCCAATTTTTTTCTCCAGGAGCTCACAATATCATCTTTGATAGTCTTCTGGGACAATAATTTTCAAATTAGCTAGTGTTGCATCCATACTGGATGTATAATAGGCACAATTTTCATTTAGGACCAAATAAAAATTATTAAGACTTTCAGTACAAAAAAAAACAAAAATATGACCATCCACTCATGGGGTAGGGTAAACAAGATTTTCAATATGGCTTCCATTAATCTCAGATCATCCTCATTTTTATTTAGGACCGACTCCATATGATAGGACTTCAAGTGAAAACACTATGTTGATATGACCATCTGTTCTGGAGTAGCAATAGCAAGGTTCTCAAGATGGCTACCGTGTAAGTCATACTGGATTCCCATGAGGGATCATTTTCATGCTGAACCAACTAAAACAAGAAATTCTCTTGGGTAAACCCAGGTTTATTTGTTGTTTTCAGCACATGATAAGCTAAAGACATAGTTTTTATGACAAAAGAAGAAAACAGGAAGAAGCGGCAAGGACTGTCACACACCCAAGTTGGTTGAGACTAAGAAATGAGCCCATGCAGATGTGAAATGGCAGTTATCCATAAAGGTGAGTGCCTTAGACAACTTAACCACCAGTGGCCCCTGAAAACCCTATGTCAATATGACTTCTGTCCAGCAGTGACAAAATTTTAAGATGGTTTCCACAGAACCAAATGTTACGTATATTTGATATGTCATTTATATTTATTTTTATTGCTTGTTTGTCAGATTCAAATTTGACATTTTAAGAGAAAGATTCATTCATTGGGAGATGACCTGTACTTTACAAAATAAACACCAGATGTTGACCTCATTTATGACCTGGCTTCAGAGTTGTAAACAAGCTTTTAAAATGATTGGTTGATTCCAAGGATATTATGAAGCTTTGTTATAAACAGCTTTCTATTTTTAGTTGGGTCATATGGTGTGTACATGATTTTTTTAACGTAAATTTGTTCTAAAAGATTCTAGAAGATCATGTGACCCCTTTCTTGTTTATGTAAAAACAGGTATATAAATTATGTTTTGGAGCGAACTATTTAGTAGAACTTGGGCTGTTAGAATATTAAGTTGTGTCGTTTTGAGTTTTTTTAAAATTACTTTGTATTGGAAATTATTTCAATTCATTTGGATCAAGAAGATTTATTTTGTTATTTATCTGGAAAAGAATTGTGCTCATAGATTTTTATTACCAAGAACTGGCTTCATCACGTGACATCGTCTTCCATCTTGGATACTTCACTAAGATTCGAACTTGCAATTATTTGGACATTTTATTACCAGGACTTTTGCAATTTCTCTAGTGGATAATATTTTGAATTATTTTTAGATTAATTTTAGAATTGATTCTTAAAACCGTAAGTTTATTTTTCTTTTCTGGAAAATATTTGTGCTCAATAAATTGTTGATTAAGTTTTTACAAGCTTGTTATTTTCACTCTTTCTATGTTACTGTTTATTCGAGCCTAAGCACGTAACACATATTAAAATGTCTTATTTTACAGTTTAATTTATGGTCAAATAGGCATCATACAAAATGTTTTACTCAAAAGCAACATCATTTATTATGTTGTTTCTCCAATAATATTTAACTGATACACTACTATTATGATTACTATTGGCTAACTCTGAATCAAGCCCTCCCTGAAAGACAAAATTCATCTTTCTCTCTCTAAAATACAAACGGGAACAACTCAATTAGTTACCTTCCCTTACTACCTGAGCAATTGCAACTACTACACCCATATGCAGCTAGTTTTCATCTGAGCAAAACATATTGTAGGATGCTTGCATTTTGGATGAGGATGGAAGGAATTTTTAGTAATGGGGTCAGTATTACTGCAAATAAAATTTTTTTTTTTTTTATCAAATAGTTTAAACTATCACATTATCTAGAAGCATCCTATGAGCTGCTTATACTTTTCACACTTTGTAATCATCTCTGCAATCAAGAGAATAAATAAAAAATAAAAAGCAAGTGCATCCAACACATAAACATAACTTGTGTAATATCAACACGTGTTAATAATGGCAGATTGCATTTTTTGAGGTCCATGTTACAGCATACTTGTAGATAATTAGGGGAGGGATCATGTAAGAGTTGCTTCCCTTTGCAAAAAAAAAAAAGCAAAGCAAAAAAAAAAAAAAAAAAAAAAAAAAAAAAAAAATAGAATAGAAAGCAGGTTTGGATTTGTTCCTTTCAGGAAGGGCTGGAGGTAAGAGAATAATATAAATGCTAATGTGATTGGATATTACATTTAAAAGGGAAAACTCTTGATAATATGACCATGCTTTCAGGATTAGTAATATTACTACGATACTCAAGAATGTCGCTGGCAGCCATAGGGGGCATAATAATTTTTATTGAGGGCTAACTAGATCAAAGGATGGATGTTTGTAGAGTTTCATGACAATTTTCCTAGTATTTTAGGATATATATCAATAACACACTACAGGTACAGGTGAACAAAAGAAAACACACCATCCCATAAGCTCCTCTGGTCTATAACCAGTAGAACTATAAAAACAAACAATGCAAATTTCTCATACAACAATATTTCTGCTGTGTCTGAATTAAATAAAGAGATAAAGTATTAACCAATTTTCTGCAGTGTATATCAATGGTAACAAGACCTAAAATAGCATGAAAGCAACAAAATTATGACATCCTCACTTGTATTTTTGGAAAAAATTTGAAGGCTCAAACAGTTTGTTCCATTCTTCCTCTCCTTTACATATCTTTGTGGTGATGTCCAAACCTAAAAAAAAAAAAAAAAAAAAAAAAAAAAAAAAAAAAAAAAAAAATACATGTTTTGTTAATACGAATCTTTACAGCAAATCTGGTTTTAATCAACTGCATGTACTAATGTTAAAATGCCATCATGTTACCAAGTCCAAGGTATTCAAGGATCATACTATATAAAATCCAGACAAAAATGTGAACATCATCATCTTCATCCAACACCTTGCTAAAATGAAGCTTCAAAAGAAAACTGCATGAAATCATTTAAAACGAGATTAAACAGAATTGTGTGAACACTCGAGTATTGATAAACATATGCATGAACGAACAAACAGGAACTGATAAAAAGACTAACGGGAGGATGACAACTATTTTTATGTCTCCACTATGATTTGGGTCAATAAAATTAGACCACTCGTACAGCTAAAATGTTCTTCTCTATGAGGACAAAAGAGTATAGATGATTTAACTGATATAAATCATTTAAACTGCCATAGAAAATCAAGAAGAGTTAAACAAGTAAAGTTTAACTCCTCTTGATTTGCTATAGCAGTTTTAATGAGTGATCTCCTTCCTTGTTGGGAACCCAAAAAATGATGACTTGTTTACTAAGTTAATAAATAAAAAGTAGAAAAGTATATGCAAAATAAACTTGCGAGTACTTTGCAAGTCTGCATTAACATAATCATAAAGAACAACTGACAAGAGTTATGATAAAACAACCTTCTTTGAATTCATCCACCATAATCTGTCTGGTCGAATTTGTAACATTGAAGGTGGAGTTCTGTTCAGGGTAGGCTGGGGTAATGATTGGCATCAGATGAAATCTGTCAGCAGGATTACGCTGAAAAAACAATAGTATATTATTGTATGATATATCAACAAAAAGATACTTGTCTTTGAAAAATATATCACCCTCATGTGAGCACACAAAGGTGATACAAAATTCCTCAAACACACTCAATGGTTTAGTGGGAACCTCCAACATCATAGGCTGGGTGATGTCCAAAATACAAACTATGCAAATGTCTTAGAGTATAAAGCACACTTCACCATTCATATAGATTATTCTGTCCTTTGGTATGCATTTTAACATTGTATTTTACTGCTGTCTTAATAATAAAGTGGAAAAACTACTGGAAATCAAGTCACAAAAATTCCTTTAAAATGTTATTCTGGGTATTAAGTTCATGTATATTCATGAGTAATTTTGTGGATTTGACATTAGAGATTAAAAAATGAAACAACAAAAAATACCCCATGCAAAATATTGTGATGTTGTACTAAAGGAAAATAACAACATTCTCCTCTGTAGGGATGAGAATTTTAAATATACACTGGGATAAGTACACAAATGATGAGGAACACTGAACTAACTGATTACAATTTAATTTGAAATGCAAAATTTCAAGAGCATTAAAACTAGAGACTCTTGCTTGATGTATAGTAATAAATGCAGATTTAGTTGCTGCCCGTTCCCTTTATTTACAAAAGCACATATTATTCCCATTTATAAATACAATTTTTGCACATATAAACTATTCAGCACCAGCCTTCACAATATTTAAAACACAGGCATTTATCGGAACTTAATGGATCTGATTCTAGACTCAATGTCATCCAGCAACAAGGGGTTCCCACAGAGTGATTTTCAAAGGATTGTTTTGAACATTAGAGGTTCACAATAACTGGCATTGTTCAGGCACCTGATCCCTAAATATTGAGAACTTTATGTGTTAATAGTTTCTAGGAAAACATGAGGACCTAATTACTTAAGACTATAATAGTGGTGTTAAATGTTTGCCCACAAATGCATGGAAATGAATTTAAACATAGTCCTTCACAGCAACATATATATCAGGTGTCTTTGGTTAAATGAGATCCACAAAATTAGGTGCCTACCAGTCTGTCCATTTTTTTCCTAAACCACGAAATATGAAACCCAGAAACAAATGTTTCACAGTACAGACATTAGTCATAAAGGATTTTTACAAAATCATACAGATTTTAAAACTGAATTATATCATGCAGCGATCTTAATTCTATTAAGCAGAATGGGGAAAGGCATGTTTGACAATGGTTTTAAAAACGCTTTGGAAGTCATACATCTAATTTCAAAATGTTTTATACCTGCCTTGCTAAAGAACACAGCATAAACACATAAAAGTGTTAAGTAAGAAGAGGCTGAACAATAAACCAATACTGTCAACAAATGATAGTAAAAATAATTTAATTTTAAAAAAAACCCATAAAACATCTCTACTTACCCTTGGGTCCCAGACAGTAAAGCCTAATTTATTCTCTTGACTTAATGGCTTTAACAACACTGGACTGGGCCACTCCCTGTTTGAGTAAAACATAATAAATTGTTAAACACAACACTTTAAGCCAAAAATTGTGTTATGTTGATATACCATTAACAATTTTGTTTAAAAAAGTAAAGTTTTCTGATAAATTGATTGTGTCAAGATAAATAACTGCAAAGATAAATTTTACTGATACAAATAAATGAAAACGTTTCAATCAATTAATGAGGAAAATGTCAAATATGTATTTCAGCCATTCCTTCATAATATCCCACTAATCTTAAGTTCAGGTCAACATGATACACATACACAATGATGCAACATTACAAAATTCAAAAGGAAAGCTTCAATATTTGTATACAGTATTAGCAGATGGCATACATCAGCAAAATGGCTCATCAGTAATACGTATGATACATAGGAACTTATTACAACATATGGCATATCAGCTGAGAAATTTGGGTCTAAATTACACAGTTACACTCAACTAAGTATTTAAGGTCTTTTTGACATTATGTATGTAAGGGGGGGGGGGTCTGATGTACACAGTAAAAGGAATTTTTAAAAGGTTTTTTTCAGATCTGTAACCCACTAAGATTTGTCATAGATTCTGATCTGCCATTAACCTAGATCTTTCACTCATTTCTGCAGAATGTCTTGACAGATTTAGGTCTATAGCTTTAAACTGGTGTGCTGATATTAGGAATTACACTAAGTCCAAGGCTACATATCAAACCCATGTTTATCAAAGAAAAAAATTTGAAACTGACCCAGTTCTGCCAATCCCAGAAATGCTACTGATGCAGATATTCAAATGACCCGGACCTGCCACATACCCATGTATTTCAGTAAATAACCAACTGACAGATCTAGGACTACAAAGTTTTTGTGTGCTTAATTAATGGACAAATACAAATCCATGGTTACATACCATGTTGAGAAGACAAGGAAAAACTTTTGTACGAGTGTGGCAGGGGCAGCATTAGGGTACAGCTGGCATACACGTGCTACCAACATGGCCCAAGAAACACCTCCCAGGAAACCAAGAGCATTTGAGTAGATCCCTCTTTCTGAAACAATTTTTAATAATGCAATAATACTTCTGTGTCAAAAATTTAATGTACTGTGAATTGATTTGTCAAAATTCAATTATCAACAAGCGCATGTATTTCTTTTCTTGCACGTCATAAAGCACACTTTATGATTCTGGCTTTTAGCTGACACAGAAAAAGAAATTTAAATTTACAAACTTGTATATTGAAATGGCTGACAGGATGAAAAAAGTCTCAATTCTAAGACCTGTACTTAACTACACCAAGAACTGTGCAGAATGCTACGTTTCACATGCTCTGCCACGGCATAGTCCAAAAACTAAAGCCACTGAGCTGATTAATGTTCCCTAATAATAAAAGGTCTTGGCTCTTTTTCTTAACTAGAAACTGTTTGCAATCTTGTATTTCAACATATTTTATTTTTGATCATTTTAAAATCTGAAATCTAAATGCTTTGTTCATTTATATAGCCAGTATTATACAGTCATGCTGTGGGAACCACTTACCTACATGTATCTACCTCCAGATACACAACTACATACCTACCATCTGTGACCCTACCTACTGTGACAGAGCATAAAGGACTTACAAGAATAAACAAGAGTTTTTCTAACTATCCTTTAAACATGGAGGCACAAAAATAAGTTTGTTAAATAAAATAAAAATGTCACTTAAGTATAATTCTATTTTAAATGACTGTTCTTAAACTCCATTTGAAAAGCTATTATCACTGTCTACCCCTAGAAGCCATATTCTATATGGGGGTAAGTTAAGTTTTGAGTAGCCCTAGAGTGATATCCAGCAGTATTAAGTAAAGTATCAATAATTATGTCAATTAATCACTGCAGTTAAGACCCCACATGAAAAATTCGCAACATGCAGTCCGCTAACCTAATTCTTATACTCATTCACATGTACAAAACAGCTGTCAAGCCAAGGTAAATATATCCCATCATTCAATGTGTAGTAATTATTATTGCAAGATTACCACAGAATAAACATATTCATTTCTACTTTCGACTGCAACGGTCTGAATGGACTGTATGTAACTCTAGTATGTACAAGTGTTGAAATGATTAACTGGTAATATTAATTATCAACACTTTTTCCAAATTTATACTATTTCAATACAATACATGAAGAATCTATACAACTTCAATCTTTAACAGTTGTAAATTATTATTAGTTTGCCTTCTTATTCTATAAAATGAAAATTCATCGGAGACAGTCATAAAAGTACATACACTCGTTCTAGCAGTAAAAAAGAGAAACTCTTTACAACATGCACTTGACTCCTACAAATTAACAAAAGGTGACTAACTTATGTGATCCTAATTCTGACAAATACATTCCATGATAACTATTTTATCCTGTCAGCATGTTCAGCCACTAATGACATATATTAACCGAAAGAATACATTTGATTTGTTCCCAATATATGATTTAAGCACTTTATTTATCATTCTATAACCAATATCTGATGTTTCCCTGTTGCATTGCATTTTGTCTACCTGGATCAAATTTCATGCATTTTTGATGCATTAAACAGTGGAACATGCAACATTCAATTCTGATTTGTAGTTACTGTTTAAATCCAGGATAAAACAATAACCGCCAACCACCAACCAGAACTGTAGTTTATCCACTGCAAGACACATTGGAATTATTGGCATCCAAATGTGATCCAAGAGACACAAAGCAACAGAGAAACTTTGTACAAAAGTGCTTTTAAATGCCAATAAGGTACTAAAATCACACATAGGGAACATGCTTGGACTCTTACGCTCATATATGTCATCAGCGACTGAATATGTAAACAAAATTTAAAGAAAACTTGCACAGAATAGGCCAAGAGACAGATGCACACAAGTTACAGTTCCCTTGTTATATGTAGAAGGAATTGTGTTAATAATTTCTCTTTTCATTAAAATAAAGAGTGCCTGTGGCCACAGCAGTTGTTTTGCATCTGCAGAAAGTACAATGTGAAGGATCTGGATGTTAGACATTACTGCTCCTAAGTGGGAATAAACACCAATTCTTAATCTTAGTAAAGCAAGAATGCAGGTCACAGTAACCATTGCTTTAAAGTATGTAGTAGTAACAGAGACACATCCAACTATCAAGTTTAATGACTAAACATAAACAGAACAATAGCTTAGCTCTACTTCATAGAGTACTTCACAATAATGGGTCATCATAAGCTGGATCTTTAAATTGATTTAAATCAAGACGTAATTTTTTTTTTTTTAGTCATTTACTAGTTTTACTTGTCAAGATGTAATGTTATTAGTCATTTACTAGTTTCACTTGTCAAGATGTAATTTTACTAGTCATTTACTAGTTTTACTTGTCAAGATGTAATTTTATCGGTCATTTACTAGTTTTACTTGTCAAGATGTAATTTTATCGGTCATTTACTAGTTTTACTTGCCAAGATGTAATTTTATCGGTCATTTACTAGTTTTACTTGTCAAGATGTAATTTTATCGGTCATTTACTAGTTTTACTTGTCAAGATGTAATGTTATTAGTCATTTACTAATTTTACTAGCCAAGATGTAATTTTACTAGTCATTTACTAGTTTTACTTGCCAAGATGTAATTTTATCGGTCATTTACTAGTTTTACTTGTCAAGATGTAATTTTATTGGTTATTTACTAGTTTTACTACCGCTCCAGTGGCCTAGAGGGTAGAATGTCTGCCGCAGAAGCGGGAGGCTGTGGGTTCGATCCCCGGCCTGGTCAACCTGGTGTCAGGATAATGTTACTGGGTGGGGACATCATGCTACATGTCTGCAGCATGATGCCCCAGCGCTAGACATCACTATAAACTGCCTGACTGCAGACATCGTAGCGATATGACAAAAATTATTAAAGCTACGTTAAAATTCCCAATCAAACAAACAAAAACTAGATCTACTTGTCAAGATGTAACTTTATTGGTCATTTACTAGTTTTACTTGTCCAAGATGTAACTTAACCATTTTATAGCTGCTAGCAAACTTACTTTTTGCCCACAACTTGATTACCCTTAGTGCCATCCTGAATGTCTCAACATTTGGCACTAAGTAAAGAATTTCGTCTGTGACACGACAACCTGGAGAAGAAAAAAAAAACCAGCAGGTTCTTGACATGTAGCCTTTATTGTGAATAGAAAATTAAACTGATATTTGAAATGAAAATACCATCCAACTTACATATATAATAAATGTATTGACAACATCATATGTCATTTATGAGTTGATGTCCTAAATTCAGACAGGAGATTTCTGATACAAAAGGGAAATTTCTCACCCTATTTTTTGCAAATATTACACAGTACATATCCTGTCATCATAATGTGTAGCCATTTGTACTGTAACAGTCAAGATTTCTACAACTTTGCATCATTGTTTTGTTGTTGATTCATCTAAACTGGCATCTGACATCATTTTAGAATCATTGATCTCAAATTGGCTAGAAATTCCACTAATCCTCAACATTTTTCATTCTGCCATTCACCTTACATTTTCATGCCACCTCTGACCTAGAGTTGAACAGAATCAGCAATGGTACCACTAAACCATGCTAGACTATCTCACCTTCCAGAAATGGACCAAAGTTTGTGCATGCACAGAACAGTGGAAAGGACATCACTTGCAATAAGCTCTTGCAAACACTCTTTTCTGTTATGCATAATTATAGAGATTTTGTATTTAACCTACATCTGCATACATGAAATAGCCAGAGCTAAATGATCAAATAAGGTTCTTAAGTTTTTATTTTAGATTCTTATTAATACAGTTTATCTTAACTGTTAAATAAACATTTTAATCCTGTGCAAAGTACATTTTAAATGGCAATTCTGAACTAAGTTGAGGGCATTCTCGTGTATCACTGCACAAATTCATATATTTTGCATGATATGTGAACTGACAGCAACTGTTTTAAGCAGTCAATAGAGGGTACATACACTTGTGTATACTCAGTTTATGCCGACCAATTCAGTGCAACTCAGAGGTGTTCAATTGAAAAGTAATGCAGTTTTTTTCATTATAGCCAATTAACAAAACAATTTGTATGCTGGATGGTGGGAGTAGTAGCTGCATTGTTGGGGCATAAAAGAAAGTGCCTTTGGTACCACTGTGACAGATTTCATTTAGTATCTTTTATCTATTTGCTTGTGAATTATAAGCTATCCCATAACAGTAATTAGTGTTAAAAAGGGTGACCTACATTCACTTTGGCTTGTTTATAATGATGCAATAGGCAATCAAAAATATTTTGTCATACTGGCCCAAGTTTGGTTTTGGACTAAGAACAAAAAAAAAAAAAAAAAGACATCCTGAACAACAAAATGCCTGCGATTATTTTCACTATTAAATATTATATATAATGTTTTCAAAATAATTCCTGATAAATATTTTCCTCTTGCTTTTATTATCAACGTAAATGATACAAATGAAATAACATTCAAATTTTATATCGAGAAATATATCCACTAAAACATCAAAAAATATGCTCAGATCTGTAAGCAGACATTAACATTATCCAAGTTATACTTTTACATGTCAGTAAAAGGTTCTATCAAGTATTCTGACAAATGAGGATTATAAAAGTCTGAAAAGAAAGGAAGGAAACAATGAAAAAGAAAATAAGAATACTACTAACTGTTAAGCTTACCATTTAAGCTTCTAACACATTTCTGATCCAAATTCTTCAGTAAAGTCTCGTCTCTTAAATCAATATCTTCTGGAATAGTTGGCAAAGCAAGTCTAGCAAACAGCATATCAAGCTAAAATTTATAAATAAAAAAGAATTAGTTTTAAATATGTCAGAGCTAATTTCTATAGTCTACAGAACTGTACCTTTACTTAAAACTCATAGCTGGTTTGAGTTGTTGCCCTTTCCAAGGTCATAGAGGAATGTACATGTAGGTACATGCACATAAAGCACCAATATTTCATCACACCAATGAACCTTGCAAAAACTAACTTAAAGGCATACAACCTAAGTAAAAACGAATGAAATTATTTTGTTCTTTTTTCAGTTCGTGATTACTTATTTAGTTGAAAAATTACGATTCAGGCTGTTACTGAGGCCGAAATCAGGCTAGTATAGGTAATTTTGTGATAAAATACGCGATTTTTAATTATTGTCTGCAGACAAAAATTCGCTATTTGCCACGCCTATATTCATGTAACCTCTGTGTTGACCTCTCCCGAAGATTAAGAATTTTAGCCATGCGCAAACGCGTGTTTACAAAAATAATGGCGTGTCCGCAACTAGATCGAAACCAACACTTAGATTCTGAAAGGAGGGGGGGAAAAAGCTGTTTGGGCAAATTATGGCAGCACACACATATGTACTGGTGACCAGCATGAACGATGGAATAAAAATAAGTCCACTTTGCGCCTGGAAAATAATCCAGAGGTCGCCAAATTCTTGCTGGATACTGGTGAGTCTCAATTTTGCAATGAACAGTCAAGTTTTTATACCGCTGTTTTATTTCTGTATTGTTAACTCTTTATCAAAACTCTTAAAATAACATATTTTATATAAACTGGCATTATTCCATTTAGCTTGAAATAAAATGCCACAGCCCTGCAACAATATCACTGAAATCCGCATGTACATGACATACAGCAGCTTTTTTTGAGGCTACCAAAGGGGTATTAATGATCATCTTCATTTTCGCACGCAACCATAAGACTATTTAGAGTCAAGCAGTCACTACTGTTTTTTAAAAAAAATACAAATTATTTATAATGTAAATAGTGATGGCTGTAAATAAAAGTAATGCAATATAGTTAAGTATATTTTATGCATGACCAAATTAAATAGCACACTATGTGTGCATAAACGCCCATGGGGATGTGGCACCATTCCTTACCCCACGGGAAAAATTAAATAACTTTCTTTTAAAAGATAAAACAGTGAATAATGACCCACCGTGGCCGGTTCATTGTGATACATACAAAAAAGGAGAATATTCGTGTTAAGTATACTAAAAAACAACCATATATATACATGTATAGTATTGTATTGGTATTTGTGGATGGTATTTGTGTATAAACCAGAAAGTTGCTCCCACAAAAGCTTTCTTTGCAGTGTATGAACATACAAGTTAAAAATGTGTAATTACAATATATCTTAAATATAGTATTGATGCGTAATTGAAAAAAATGAAGATATACTGGTTATCATAGTAAGAATATGAATACATTGTATTATAAATACAAACCAAACTAAGGCCAAAGTTATGGTTTGTCCGTTTAGTACACATGGAGAGGGCGGTTTTTTTTTTATAACCCAAATGCATATGCTTGTGTATGGGGATGAGAGGTCTGCTGATAATGTATGTACACGTATACCTCGATAGTAATTTGTCTAATATGTAACCTGCTTGACTGTGTTCAGTTGGTGTTTGAGTTTTAGTGGACAATCGACAAACTCTTTTAAGTTACACAGCTTATTTCTTTGATGCAGCCAGACCATTGGTGGACTATCTGTTATATTAAATACATAATATTATTAATCCTTGATCTTTTCTGTGTGGATTAAATATAGGCTGTTCTACAGAATGGGGAGGGCAATTGCATATACGCAGATGGGGTGTGTGTAAAAAAAAAAAAAGTATGCATCTGTACAGGGAGGGAGGGGTCAAGCTTTACCCGATTTTTGTGCACATGCCCATTGTTGGAATCAGATTTTGTTTCCGGAATTTTTACTTTTTTGCTTGCAGTCTAATTCATATCGGTCTGAGCTATACACAGACAGATAAACATTTGCAGAAGTAGGATAAATTGGGGATTGGAAGTAAAAAGTGGCCAGGAGGAAAATGATGGGTCAGACGAAGAAAAAACTCCAACTTTTACCCTTATGCAGATGCCGAATAATGTTTCTAGCACACCCAGGCATATATCTAAGCAAAAAATTCTTGGAAGCAGATGTATTTCAATGTATTTAAAATTAGCCCACAAATGCATTCCCTACCCCCATTTCAGGTGACAAGGAAAAAAATTTGTAGGGGTGGAATGAGTTGATTATTCTCTGCCTGTACATTGGCATTTTCATCAAAAGAGATTTATTGGGATTTATAATTTTGAAATAGTTCTTTGCATCTGAATCAATTTTTTGTTTAGTCATTTTACTTTGTTTCAGAAGTACAGCAGAACTGGAGAATTTCCAGATGTTTGATTGTATTGTATGCCTCCAAAGAATATTCATATAAGCCACCAGCTTTCAGAGCTAGGAATCTGTTGGCAACTCTTGATCATAACAATCACATTGACAAAGATGTGACTGTAAACACAGATGGAAAAATAAGGTAATAAACTTTATTCTTGTTTGTTAACATAATAATTCATTTTGGTTAAAATATTAATGCTTTACCTGAAAGTTAAAAAACTATCTGTTTGTGGTACAATTTAATCTTTTACAGAAGAAATTTTTTAAAATAAATTTCATAAACCAATTTTGGTTAGAATTAGTCTAATATAATTAGAAAATTCTGTAAATAATCTAAACATTTTTATGATATATGGGTTAGATACAGGTTTGCTATATTGACATTTTCATCTGTAGCAAAATGATTTGTTACATGTAATTGTATGCAGTTTTTATTTGGACTTTTGAGAATTAAAAAAGTATAAAATGACTTTGTCAGTGAAATGTTTGCATTTTCTTGTCAGATACCAAAGGTCATTCAACAAAAAAGTGATTGATGGTCTGCAAACCCAAAGAAAGCTGATCAACAGTACCTGTATATTCCGGAAATAATTATAAAAATATTGAAAATGAGGTTAGATGATAGAGTTGGAATGACCCAGCCAGTTGTTTTGGTCATAAATGATCATAGGTGAATATCTGATGTACTTGCTCCAATACCACCACCACCTACAGAAGAGATTGTTACAAAGCAGAAATCTCATTTCAAGTTAAAATGATTTAGGCCTTTTAGTCAGGTAACACCTATTGATATCAAATTGTTATGGAGAGACTATTCAAGTGATTGTATGATAACAAATGATCCCTACCATGGACCCATATAGACTTTGACTAAGTCTTTCTTGAAGTGTCTACTATGAGCCAAAGTCCAGCATCTGTTTGATTTCCAAGATTCAGTTTATCTTCAGACCACTGTTGATTATGTTGTTAAAGCTTTTAAAAAAATATGCATTTGAACCACAAGATGTAGGACCTTTTCAAACTTTTCATACCCATTGCATTTATACTTGTCTTATATGTATGTTTAGATTGAGGTAAATGCAGTATATTTTGGCCATATGATGTATTTAAAAAAAGAACAGCAGAAACTATTCATTGTAATTCATTTAATCTTATAGGAGTAACAAGATTAAAATCGTGTAATTGCAAGTCGGTATTATTGCATAATAAAGTACCTTTTAATAATTTTATTTTCTACATGTTTTGTGTAAAATTGCAGTCAGAAAGATTTCTAGCATACTTTGAAGAAGAAAAAATGTACATTGGAGCAAATGACTTCAATCCATGTATGTATGTATGTATGTATGTATGTATGTATGTATGTATGTTCTTTCATGAAAATGAATTAAATCAGAAAACAGTATTGAGCTTAACAACATTGTTTCGAATTCCACAACATAGTATTGTCCCATATTTCTAATTTCATTTTTAAATATTTAGGCTAAATTTTCTAACACAAAATATTTAGACTTTGTTTTAATTAAATTATATATTTTCCTGAATTTATTTGCCCAATTTTTTAAGAATACAATGTAATGAAGTGGTTTATCACAGGTGCAGCGATGTCTGCCATTACCGTTTCACATAAAGTTTCAAACTAATTTTATAAAGAAAAAAATGCTGTTAACTTCTGGGGTTTTTTAATAAGAAAGAAATCAATTAGAAATGATCTTTACCGATTATATTTGTTAACAACAAATTACTATTTACATATGGTGTTGATCGTTCCAGTGGCCTAGTGGTAGGAGCATCCACCTCAGATGCAAGAGGCCTTGATCCCTGGCAAGGTCATACCAAAGACATAAAAATGGTATTAACAGCTGCCTCATTTGGTGCTCAGCATTAAGAGGTTAGTGTATGGACTGGTCATCCTACTGTCAGGATAATGTAACTGGGTGGGATGTCATGCTACATGTCTGCAGCATGATGCCTCAGTGCTAGATATCACTATAAACTGCCACACTGCAAACATCATAGCAATATGACTGAAAAATTGTTCAAGGTATCTTAAAAATCCAAATCACACACACTGTTACAATTTTGAAACAGAATTTGGTATATTTTCATCACTGTACAGTAGGCCCAATTTCATAAACTCAGCAGTGATATATTGCTGCAAACAGGGTTAAAGGTCAGTTAGCAATTAAAACACCCATGTGAATGTGTAAGAATTTGTTTGTCTGCGTAGGCTAATTGGTATCAACACTGAACATGTTGCCTTGGATTACAACACTGCCAGAACTTAAAGAGTACATCAAGGAAGGTATAAAGTACAAATAGTCATTTTACGTCTAAAAAAATCAAGAGGTCAAAGTCTCCTCGCCTGGTAACATGACCCCTGCATTCCTGAATTTGATATGTATATCTGAGCCAGTTTTGCATTGTACTTAGTACATTACATATACTATTCAGTATATATATATATATATATATATATATATATATATATATATATATATATATGTGTGTGTGTGTGTGTGTGTGTGTGTGAGTACCTAGCTACCCTAATTTTAAAAGAAATGCAACAGGAAACATACATGGGGGTGTGATTAATTTCAATATTTGTTTCTCTGCAGTAGTTTGTTTAGGTGATGTACTAAAGTTTGGCATTGAGTAAATGGTAATCACTTGTGTCAAAAGCATAGAAACCAAGCACAGGATACTAAAACATCAATGTAATTTCTATAGAACTGTCTAGTATTTTGGAATAGGATGTCTGTAATCAATCTTTTATAGTAATGGTACACTAGTTTCTCATATAAAAGTCTCTGGGAGACAAAGAAAAAGGAAGAATGGAGGCAGAAGTGTGATGGACTGAATGGAATTGGACTACCAGTCCAGAGAAAGATCATAAAGATTAGTAGGAACACAGGACAAGAGGAAAATCTATTACACTAAGTCAGATGATAAAATAGGCCATAACTTGGTCGAGTTAAAGACGAGTGATAGGGTTTTAATTTGAATTTCATTTGAGAGATGACTGTTTTTTAATGAGATTTATTTGACTTTCACATTTTGTGTATTCATTAATTTAACTGTTGGCACCACTGACTGGGGGCTCAGAACATTGCATCTGTCTATCACTACTTCAATTCCTCACAAAAACATGCCAAGGGGGTCTTTTGTAATAATTTAAATAATATTGGGAGCACCCCACCCAACCTAAATAACATGGAAAACCTCTATATATGCCATAATTATTCTTAGATGATATCCTTCAGTTTTTTATGCCTGACTGTACATGTACTCTTGAATTAAAGTTATACCTGTACGTGCACATTTGTACTTATATAAGTTTTGTACATTTCATAATATATAATAGTTAGTTTTACAGTGTATGCAGTTGTGTACATTCATCTGGGTATTCATATAAAGGGTATAATTATTTCTATGGTAAATGAACACATTTTAAAAATTGAAAATTTGATGTTTTTAAATGGTGTAGAGTATTTTTGATTTAGTTGTAACAAGATGTCTGATGATGCACATATGTGATATAAGCATTCAAGGTTGCTTTAGATGAACTAGTATTTTAGTCTTAAAAACCTTATTCTGTTTCTAGAGCCATTAATTGTAATTAATGAGCAGTGTCTGGATAGAATAGTATCCTAGTGTTTGTAGTTCTGTTGATATTTGCAAGCCAATCTGTATTCATGAAACACTGCAACAAGTTTTGCTTTCTCAACTCAATATAAATATGCGTTATTTATCATTTAACTTAATGTGTTACTGTATATGCACGATTAAAAATCATGTTCACCAGTGTACTTTTGTTTTTTATATTCTTTGCATCCAAAGACAATGCTGGTCAACTTCAATTCATCCTGTTTTTAATAAATAGTCTCCTCACAGTTGCTTTCAAAACATAGCCATACATATAATCATTCTTTAGTGGGTAGGTAGCTAAAAAATGCTTAACAAAACTTGTTCATGCAAAATAAAAATTGCATACTACAAAAGAAATGTTTTATACAACTTAAAATCAACATAAATTATAGTATTCACACATCATATATTTGGATAGATCATCCAAGTCTTCCTTGTGTAAAGCCATGGTACTGGCCAAAATTATTTATCCATTATACGCCATACACAACAGCTTGGAATGACATGTCTGTTGCCAGTACTTAGGTATCTGTTAAGTCCACAAAATAAACTGCCTATTAGCAGTATGCCTTTTCCCCTGGTTGTAATCATTATCTTCTTCTGCTGCCAGGACATCTTGAATATACCTCTGTGCAACAAGGAGCACGACTTCATCTAAAACAACCAGGTCGAAGTCCTGCAGAAATTTTTTAAAAATTGTCAGTAAAAAAATTCCAAATAAAATAAATCCATTAAATATTATGTGGGAAAATATTAATTTTTGTGTTATGCAATGAAGCAAACATGTAAATATACAAACAAATGCGCAAATCACATCGACTATCGGATATGTGAATGTGATGTGGTAATGCAACTGCACAAGAAAATCAACTTTATTCTGAGCCAAAGAAGCGACTTTAGCAAGACCTTTTAATAGCGGTTCTGATTACAATGATACAAATTATCATATTTTTAATTGGTTTATCTTACAACGTAACAGAATCACACAAACACGAGAAGTAAACACTTTCAAGAATGGCCCCTTAGGAACCCCTTTTTGTCAGGATTTTCCATCATATTGACTTTTTTGCCATCTTCTTGTAATTTATCATATATAATGAGAAATCTATAAGCAATACATATATTGTGGGTGACTATAAAGAACTAAGGAGAAGGACAGACGAAGAATAAGGCAATAATTACATCAAAAGAGAATCACAGACTTACCTCGACTTCCATATTTGTTGACGCGCGTCACTTGACACTGCAACTTCGGACAATATCGGTAAATTCCGTTTCTGCATAATTAATTAGCAATCCGTACAGAAAATCGTTATATTTTCATTGATTAAGCTTATAGTTGTACATTTTTTGAAACTAAATGACCTGTAATTACTCATTATTTCTACTATACTTTTCATAATATCATGCATTTGCAAGAACAAAAAAGTCGAAAATCTTAGGTTGTATGCCTTTAAATGCAAAATTACTCCAAGGATGTGCAAGATGAAAGGACTCGAATCTTATCTGTAAATGTCAACACAAAATGAATCAGCTAATGACCAACTGTATATGAAAAAGCAGAAGATACCAAACCAACCAATATGGAATGGTTGGATGTTGTATGGAAAGACAAGAGCAATACTATATTATCAATGGATCTTTAAGACTATTTAACTTTACCCACTCACCTCTATTCCATCAAACTCCATCTTTATTACAGGCACAAACGCTCCTTCTACAGCCTGAAAAACCAAAGAGTAATACCAATAATTGGGGATGAAATTAAGCAATATCAAAAGTTCATACCAATAATGGCACCCGATACATACATGTTAAGCTCCAGAAAGAAAAAAAAAAGAACGAGTGAGGTTTGCATCCTTGGAAAATCACAACAGTCTGAGCAAAACAGCTGTTTATTGACATGTGAAGTTTTACAACATCTATTGTTATGCATATCGATATTGTGTCTTTAACTTTAGGTCAATGACTGTAGATTGTAATGAACCATAAATACTTTGTTTTCATGCTCTTTAAAATGAACCTGTCTGGGGTAATTTCAGATGGTGTGTTACAACTAGGGATGTTAATATCGAGTTTTTTTCCAAAATCGATTATCGTTTGTAGAAATCCGATTTTAAACCAATGATCGGTTTTTGTCCTACATTGAAATTACAAGAAATATATTCTTATAATGCAAGTTAGTAAATGCCTCTTGCGAATAAAAGATATTCATTACATACCATAACGTATAGACGTGCATCATCTGACGGCATGGAGGACGATATTGTGGCTCCACCAAAGCCATCAAATCACGCAAGGAATTGGATTCAACAATCGAAATTGGTAGCATGTTTTCAGCGACAAACTTAGCTACAGCAGCAGTAACTTTTTCTTGATGACTATCAGGACAGTTTCTTTGTGTTCCAATAAATGTTGTTAATCGCAGCTGAACATTTGAAGGAGCCAGAATTCCGGGATGTTTGCTACGCAAATCTGCATGCAATCCAGTAGTAGTACCACCACTCTGACTTATTTGTTGTGAACATAGTTTACAGCGAGCCATGCTTGATGAAATTTTTTCCAAAGTTTTCCCATACATCAGATTTATTTATACGACCAGCCATATTTGTAAACTTGAAAAGACACAACCAGCAGAGACCAGTCCTCAACAACAGAGACTGTAGCTATTAACAGTCTATTGTTGTCAATTTCGGACATCAAAGAACTTAGCGACCGGTCGGTCGACTAACTATTGACATCCTTCAACAATAAATGTATTCATTTACAAACACGCTGCATGGAGCGCTCACAAATTTTAAACAAACATACCTTCTTATCTGCTGACCATATTGTATTAAAATGTAAACACTAAACAAATGCATGAATGAATTTTTTTCTGGCATTTTTTTTAAAATTTTCACTACAAAAATGGTAAAAAATATTGAATTTGATTATAGTTTTGTAAAAACAAAAACCGATAATCGTTTTCAAAACCGATAATTGGATTTCCGATTTTCGTTTAACAACCCTAGTTACAACAGTTTCTTCTTCACATACATTACCCGATCATAAAAAACATTAGGAGAATAGTTCACATGAGAGATACTGACAAAAGATATAAGATCAATCATGGTTCATACAGGTAAAATATGACAAAATACAAGGACTTTATTTTGATTTTCAAGGCATCTTATATCTGAACTCACCATAGATATCTACATTTGGAACAACCTTCAGACTGACTTGTGGCTCATGTAACGACATTTTCCTCTCCCAAAAAGTCCATTAACATAGGTACAATAAACAAAAAGTCAAACTAATAAAAAGTTTATAGACTCATTTGGCCCCAATCCCATCTGTACATGTGATCCGGTTTCTGCATTCAATGGCCAATCCAGCTAGTAGTTGAAGTTTGCTTACTGCATTCAATGGCCGATCCCATCTTTATTCATTTTGAATGTTATTAGATATATCTCTGGTTACAAATGAAGTTTCTCCAAGAATCAGACCAATATTAACCAATCAGAAATGACCAAAGGTTACTAATGGAGGGCAGTTTCT